>OX352772.1:254329785-254652519 GCA_947095535.1 Poecilobothrus nobilitatus | reverse complement strand
ATAATAATAATAATAATAATAATAATAATAATAATAATAATAATAATAATAATAATAATAATAATAATAATAATAATAATAATAATAATAATAATAATAATAATAATAATAATAATAATAATAATAATAATAATAATAATAATAATAATAATAATAATAATAATAATAATAATAATAATAATAATAATAATAATAATAATAATAATAATAATAATAATAATAATAATAATAATAATAATAATAATAATAATAATAATAATAATAATAATAATAATAATAATAATAATAATAATAATAATAATAATAATAATAATAATAATAATAATAATAATAATAATAATAATAATAATAATAATAATAATAATAATAATAATAATAATAATAATAATAATAATAATAATAATAATAATAATAATAATAATAATAATAATAATAATAATAATAATAATAATAATAATAATAATAATAATAATAATAATAATAATAATAATAATAATAATAATAATAATAATAATAATAATAATAATAATAATAATAATAATAATAATAATAATAATAATAATAATAATAATAATAATAATAATAATAATAATAATAATAATAATAATAATAATAATAATAATAATAATAATAATAATAATAATAATAATAATAATAATATAATAATAATAATAATAATAATAATAATAATAATAATAATAATAATTGTAATAATAATAACAATAATTATAATAATAATAATAATAATGATAATAGCTGCTACAGTGAAGCCATCTTTGGTTATATCATGCAAGTAAGGTGTTATATACTGCTGCATATTATAATTCACGGATGGCGCTGACTCTGTAGTAAAATAATAACAATAATAACAATAATAATAATAATAGTAATAATAATTATAATAATAATAATAGTAATAATAGTACAATAATTAAATAGTTTAATAAATAGTACAATAATAATATAACAATAATTACATAATAATAATAATAGTAATAATAATAATAGCTACTACAGTGGGGCCATCTTTGGTTATATCATGCAAGTAAGGTGTTATATACTGCTGCACGTTGTAATTCACTGATGGCGCTGACTCTGTAGTAAAATAATAATAATATTAATAAGAATATTAATACCAATAATAACAGCCGCTACAGTAACAGTGGGGGTTGCCTTTAATAATTACCTCATGTAGTAATATATATACTACTACAACATGTTGTAACTGTTGTGACGGCTTTAGTCACTGTTAGCAAAATAATATTAATAGGCGGATTCATTGTTTCCTTACAGTCCCACTCCCAATTCAATGTTTCCGTATCCATTTTCCTATCCTTTCCTATCCCTACTCCCTAACCAATATACTGCTTTCGCAGGTAAGGGTTTCATCCCACTATATTGGCTAAAGGGGGAGGTGGGTTTAGTCAGTAAGAATCTGACACTACCAAGGGGTAATTCTTGATGTCTTTGGAAGATTCCCACCTCCCTTAGGAAAAAAAAAAAATTAAAAGTTTTAATCTATTAACTAACTCATTGGGGTCATCCCAATAAACATACTGATTTGATTGATTTGTATAATTTAATTGAGTTCTTGGTGTAGAAGATTTATGTAAAAAGTTTGTAAAAATTTGTTTTGAATAACTTGAACCAGTTGTTTTATGTCTAGTGTTATAATCATGTTCATATAATTTTCTTAATATATTCTTATATTTAAAACCTTTGTTTCCTTTTTTGTTCTAAATTACTGTAATTTCTTCTATGTGCGTTTGTTTTGTTAAGTATTTGATGATATGTGCCTAAATCACTTTGAGTATAGTTGGTAGGCTTTTTTAAATACTAATTCATATAAACCAAAAGTTCCTTCAAAAACTTCATCATTAATCAATATATTTTTAGTAATCTCATCTATTTCAAAATTGACATTTCCAAGTTTTCGAATATTTAATGATTCATCAAAATATGGTCCATATGTCTTATCAAGTTCTGACTTGTTAAGAACAGGAAATTGTAAAATTGATGATGATTCATCACTAAAATTATCAACCACACTTGATGGCGCTTCAAAATTTATAGTGTTCGGTGTTGAAGTTTTAAATTTATTATAAGTAATACTTTTGTTGCTAGGTGTTTTAGCTTCTGATATGAATGATCTTATTGATTTAGTGTTATCATCATTAGACGATTTCATTTCCAGCTTGTTAAAGTTATCAGAAAATTGTTGTTGTTATTGTTGTTTTTTGACAATATTAGTTAATTCTTTCAAGGGTTTTGTAATTGGAATAAATGCTTCTTCTCTATTAAGGTCTTCTGATAGCTTCTCAACTTTTAAAGATTGAAATTTCCTTTTTAAACTTTTACGAGTTTTAAATAAATTTATCATAAATTGCTCATCCATTTTTTTTAAGTGAACTTTTATATCCTATCCTATATTAATAACTTTTATATCCTATCTAAAAAAAATAAATTTAGCATAAGAAGATGCGAAAGCTATAAACAAATGAAGTACAATGTAAAAAAAATTTCTATTTATATAGAAAAAATATTTAAAAGATTTTCTTTCAACCTTTAAAAAAAAAATAAAGCTGAAAAAGATAAAATCTATAAAAAAATTAAAACATTATAATTATGAAAAAATAAAAGAAATATTTTTATTAAATTCACATTTTAATTTTTTAAATTTTTAGAAAAATTTTTTTTTCTTTTTAATTTTTCTCACATTGTTTTTTTTCATTTTCACTATTATCAAATCGGTGTTTACATTTCCATAATAGTCATCATAGTCATCGGAATCATCATCATCATCATCATCATTACCTTCATCTTCATTCATATCGTTTTTAAGATGTTTAAGATTGCAATGTTTGATTTCTTCTCATCTTCCGTTGTATTTTAAAACTGGTGAAGTTCCTCAACATCCTTTTTGTTTTCTATCAGATTTGCAAACCATTAAATTATTTTTACCAGTAGGGTTTTTCCAAATTTCCCCTTGTGGTCAAATTTGAAACTCTTTATTTTGTAGGTTTCATTTTTCTCCAGGTCTTCTAACTTTTTACAATTAGAAAGATCTGTTTTTGATATTTCAATAAATTTTTTAATTATTAACATTGTTATCTTGCATATAAAAATTTAATTAAATATTTTTTTAAAATTAAACAGTATTTATAGTGATTATATAACTCGTTACAAGTTCGATTTAAAGTTTTTTGATAATTATCAAATTGAAACCTTAAATTAATTAGAAATTTAAAAGAATCTAATTCAATTTAATAACAATAAAAATTAAATATAAGAGTTGTTGCTCAACAATACAATTATATTAATGCAACTTTGTTATACTTTTTAAAATTGCATTTAAACGAGAACTTTTTAAACTTTATTTTAGACATAACTGATCTCAAAAGTTTTGTCCATATTAAACTTTCATATATTATTTAGTTTAAAATATAATATCTGTTAAAGTTTTTAAACTTTTTTTAAAAACATAACTGATCTCAACGCAAAAGTTTTTTTTTTTTTTTTATATAAATCAAGGACCTTAGCATAATGCTGTATGGTCTTATAAATTTTATAATATTTATTTATTTTATTTTAATTAATTATTTAACTAACAAGAAAAGAGATTACATCTATTAATATTATAGTTTCCATTAATTCACACTTTATTTTTTTTTTCTTTTTGTTTAATCTTATTTGGTGTTTTTAGTTTATTTATTAGTTAGTGTTTTAGTTTGTTTATTGGTGTAATTAGTATATTTATTATTATTATTTTTTTTTCTATTTGTACTAGTCTTTTTAAAATGTTATATGCTAAATAAGCTTGATTTTATTTTTTGTTTAAATAAATTAAGGTTAGAAATTAACTTCAGGTGTTCTGGCAGTTCATTATAGGCTTTAAGACAGTTATACAAGCAATTATTTTTTTGATGTGTTGTTTTAAACAGAGAAAGGTAGAAGTTGGATCTATTCCTAGTATTAGGATTATGTATGTCTAGGTTCCTATTTAGAATGAAGTTATGTTTTAGCTGGTTGTGAATGATTTTAAACGCAGTTTTATAGAGTTCAAATAATATAATATTTTTTAAGCTTAGATATTTATCATTGTATATAGAATCAGATGGGTGTGACATGGGCAGCCCTTGGGCAAACTTGACACATTTTTTATGCATCATATCTAATTTTTTTAGATAATTTTGTGGAGCTTTACTCCAAATCGGTAAAAGGTAGGAAATGTGAGATTTTATATATGATGCATATATTGTGTATATTGAATGATCAGAAAGGAATTTTCGTAGCCTCCTCATTAAGAATATGTATGGAGATATATTTTTAATTACTTTTTCTATATGTGAACTCCAATTTGATTTGCTGTCAAGTATTAGACCTAGATAGTTGAAGTTTCTGACAAATTCTACATTCACATTATTATACTGCAGTGAGTTTATAGAGCTATGTGTCTTATTTTCAAACAATAATATTTTAGTTTTTTTTAAATTTAATAAAAGCCGATGCTTGGTTAGCCATTCCTCAATTAACGGTAAATCATGTTGTATAAATGCATACATATTCGCCTCAGAGTCCTCGGCATATTTAATTAGGGCATCATCTGCGAATAACTGGATACAACCCTTTAACTTCAGGTGAGAGATATCATCAATATATAACTTAAATAGTAATGGGCAAGTATTAATAATTCACTTCAATCTAATAATTATCCAAATTCATTAAAAACAGCTATCATTACACCCGTGTACAAAGGTGGATTAGTAACCGATTGTTCGAATTATCGTCCAATCTCTGTATTATCTGGCTTGTCAAAAATTTTTGAAAAAGTCATTCAAAATAGACTTAACATTTTTATTAAAAATAATCCTATACTAAGTGAAAAACAGTTTGATTTTGAAGAAAAATCAACTACTACAGCTGTCTGTCTCTTTTTAGATGACTTTATCTCAAAAAATATTGATAATGGTAAATTCGTTAGCTGTGTATTTCTTGATATAAAAAAAGCCTTTAATTGCGTTGACCACGATATTCTTCTATCAAAATTAAAGAGATTAAATTTCACATCAGGTCAGTTAAATTTTTTCAAAACATATCTTCAAGACCGTAAACAAAAAGTTAGAATAAACAATAGCTTTAGTATTGAAAAAACAATATCAAAAGGAGTTCCGCAAGGATCGATACTTGGCCCATAGTAGTATAAGCTATGCGAATTCTGGATACCAGAAATGTACATATGGCAACTCTAAAAAGGGGGCATATAAAAATAGAGGACAAAAGTGATGTTTAGGGTATATGGCAACTCAAAAAAAAAATTGTTAGTCATCATCCTAAATATATGCAATATTTTAAATTTTAATTTGATAATATATGATAAAAGCTATAAATAAGCTATTAATAATAGTATAAAAACCTATAATGGCCTTGGTAGCCGATGGTTCAATAATATTGCATTACATTTATGTATGCAATGTTAATATAAATAAATAAATAAATAAATAAAAGCTATAAAATATATGGAGTTGTTAATTTAAAATGTTTACATAAATTCAGGATGAGACATGAAAATTTTAACCTTGAAAATAAAATTTATAATAAAAACAAAAAAAATGAGAAAGCCATCATAAAAATCGTACATTTTTGTTAAATGTACCTACTGAGTTTTATAAAAATGCGAAATCAAAAATTTTCGATGAGAAGAAAAAAATCAGAATAAGAAAAATTTATATGTTGTATTTAGCATGTCTATACAACTTTAAAGTATCTAAAAAATAAATAGAAACCAAAAATGACGTCAGGGGATTCCTTTTGTTAATATAAAAAAACAAATATATGCATACTACAAAATTTTTTTATTTATTTTTAGTTTTTTTCTATATTTAGAATTTTTTTCTTGAAATTCAAGTGAACTCTGAGTAATTAAATCAGTATGATTATTGTCTTCTCTCAATAAATCGTATTGCATTAATGTTGACACTGCATAATTTCTGAAAAATGTCATATGACATAGAATTTCCCGTCTATATTTCCTTCTAAGAAAATTTTTATTTTCAAGAAAAAACTTATTAAATACGAGAATTCTTCTTGTGAACTCCATTGTATGGTTAAAACAAAGAAATGAAATTTTAAAATACTAAGAATTAACTAAATCTTCTGTGGGTCAGAGTGCTAGGGCTTAGATAGAAATCTATTAGGTAAGGTACAAAAGCTTCTAATATAATATATAAGCTTATAATATAATATAATATAATATATATTATATTTAGGTTCGATCCCAATTTAATGTTCTTACTCGAAGAAGGTTTTTTTTTTTCCTAATAATATTATATGTTCAAAATTGTATAAAAGATTAATTTTATAATTAAAACGTGAGAAATGGGCTTCAATTAGAATAATTAATTGGAAAATATTTCATGATTTTTTAGAGGTATATATAACTCCAGAAGGTGGGGAAAATATTTGTTTATTTAAAATTAGAAATGGTGAGTCACTAAATAGCAAATTTAATTTATCTTATTTGGATTGGCAACATCTAACAATTGAAGTTTACGGAGACGATATTTCCATATTTCCAAATAAAAAAAGCAAATACCGAATAATTTTAATAACGATTGCCCATTTGCTGAAGAAGATGATTGCGAAGTGATTGAAAAATATATTTCATATGTATTACCAAAAGATAAGAATAAAAGAATTTCACAACATATTGAAACATTGTCCATGAAAACAAATGAATATGAAGAAAATCAAGAAGAGTTGAAAAAGTCGATGATAAGAAAACGAATTGTAGAGGGAATTTTATATATTGCATCAATAGAGAATACGTATAATGAAAAAAATAATAAATCAAAAATTGGTGATAAGTTAATTCATTTTAGAGAATTACTTGAAAATTTAAAAGAGGAATACTTAGATTACATATGGAAGCTTATGCAGATGGAAGAGATAAGTTTTTACCGCTTTTTATGTATTTGTGTTCTATTATAAGTCAAGTTAAGTTTGTACACAACAAAGAAATTTCTAGAAAATAAAAAAGAGATATATATTTGAAATTTCTAATAAAACATTACTTCGTTAACCTTTAAACAAGATACATCATACTTTTTTTGATTAACTATGAAAACATTTATATTTTTCATATTAGTTTTGTTTACTATTCAAGCAAATTCAGTTCCAATTTCTAATATTAGATTGGATGAATCAGCTTTTGGGAGTACATACTTGAATATATTACTTCCAAGTAATGAGACCGTGAGAGTAAATTTATCAGTCCAGCTATTAAAACATGTAATTTACCCAGAATTAAACAAACCAACAACAAATGAAGTGAAAACTACAACAATAACCTCCACCATTATTTTAGAAGCAGATGAGCAATTACTAACAGATAAAGCTGACTCAGTACCCCAATTTGTGTCTATAGATGAAGCAATTGAAGCTTTTAGGCAGGATTTAATTTTAAAGGAACGTAATATTGGCGGAATAATAAATAGTGACCATATATTTTACAGACATTTTCAACTGGAATGTGCTGATAATAAAGAAATCCATATAAGATGTAAATATGATAGCAATTTTAAAGAAAAGTATATCGGAATAAAATGTTTAGAATATCGAGAAATATTAGCTGATAGAATTTTAAGTAATGGTGCAGTGAAAAGAGTTCCAATTGTAGATACAAGTTTTAAATCTGCAGAATATACTGTACTTGATTTGCGATCTATAAAACAAAAATCATCATATCAAATGGAAATTCATTAAAATGTTAATTTTTCAATTATTTATATTAAAGATGAGTATAGATGAGGTTGTAGATTTATTCGAATGGCTTGATATTTCAGATTCTTCAGAAATATCTTCAGATTCTTCTGAAGAAAACGAAGAGATGCTCAAAAAGAAAGTTAACTTTAATTTAAAACCTCAAATACATATATTATACAAATGGAATACAGCATATAAGTTAGCGAGACAAGAATATTGGAAAATCATAGTACTGCATCGCTGTAGATTCAATCAAAGAATCCAAAATACCAATAAAATCATTTCTAAAATTCTAAATAGTAATTATCGCAAACAAATATTTAATGAAAGATTTTCAGATCAATTGAAATTTTAGAAATAAGTTAAAAATTTTGATAAATAAAAAAAAAAAATGTTTTTTGCCTTTATATTAAATCTGTTTTATTTTTTTATCCGTGAATTGTGAGTGGATGAGAATCCAAGCCATTTTACAAAAATTTTATTATCTTCAGTTTTAATAACTTTTTCAACTAAGTAAATATTATTATGTTTAGATTTTAGTAACTCAAACTCATAGAAACTTCCTCCAATAGCTTGACCTTCATAATCTTCTAGTAAATATGTTATTGGATTTGTAATCTGCAATTTTCTTATCTTAAATATTTCAGTTGGGCAATTAGGAGTATAACCTTTCTCAAAAATATGTTTGAACTTGCTTATCCGAACTAAGTCACCAATTTTAAATTTATATGGTAGTGAAATTTTAATATGACTAAGTAGGTAATCCTGCACTTGGGGATGGGAACAAATCATGCCATATCGCACCGAAGCCCACGCCCACTGACCTATATTATGATCGATGGGTTTAATGTAGGTTATTCTTGGTTAGTAGGTCAAAAACTTGTTTTGTGTGTTTTGGTTTAGGTTATAAGCATGGGTTGTTAACTTATAAGTTGCAAGTAGTTGTATAGTAGGAAATGAAGGTTGTTGGTACTGTAGAAGTTTTTAGGCAAGGTTAATGAACTGAACAAGTTTAGGATATTTAGGTTTTTCAATAAATTCATTGATACTTTGTAATAGGATATCATACAAATAGAAAGATGATTTTTTTCAGGTCAAATCAAGTTTATTTTTTTAAATTGCGCAAAATCGCACGCTTAATAAAATATACCTACATACGTAAAAAGAGATATAAAAGAAACGAAAAAAACTTGTTTTTATTATTTAATAAGAAAAATATTCATAGGTACTTTTGAATACCAAGATGTAAATAATAAAAATAAAAACAAAACGTAAACAAGAAGTAGGTACAAAGTGTATTTTTGTTTATTAAAGAAGATCAATAATTGTTGTAAGTTGTTATTATAGTTTTAAAGCTACAAAATAAAAAAAATAAAAATTATGGAATTATAGGTGCATCTGTTATGTAAGATTTTTTCTGTTCTATAATAACATTGAGAAAATAACCTGAAATCTTTGATTTACTTGGTTTTGTTATTATTCATTCATTCTGTTTTTGTTATTATTCGTTACATTTTATACTATAAGGAATCAAAAAGGAAAGTTAATTGCTTTTGGTACCTATTTGAAAACAAAAATAAAACAAATTTATTTATATGTTTGAAATAATTTTGTATTTGAAAATATTTTACAATTTTACAGAAATCTGTGTTGGAAAATTTTTTTACGATGATCAGATGTTAAAATTTTAGAAATAGCGAGACCAACTTTTTCTATACGTCTTTGAAATCTACTTCTATCACGAGCGTATTCTTCCCAATGACCTTTCCTTGCTGATCTGTAGGCATAGACCCATACATGCATAACGTGAATTTCTTGTTTTATGTTGAAGTAAACTTTTTTTTTGTTATTTAAATTCATATTGTGCAAGTATGAAAATTGAAAGTCTTAATCTTACATTTTTTCTTTTAAAAGATGCATATATACATTAAAACAATTTTTAACAGCACATCTGAAACTCTTGTTTAATAAGTGTATAGGACAATTTTAATTAAAGTTTTTAATCTTTTGAAATGATGGCAAGTCTCTTTGTAATGATGGCAAGTCGCTGACTCTAAATAGTGTTTTAATATACATTTTACATCTAAATAAACATTTAATATACATTTTACATTCAACTAAACCGTTATTCCATTTAAGCCCATTTATTTTATTTTCGCAATACTGGTTATTATATTTCACATCTTGACTAAGCTCTTCTGCGGGGTACAGTGCTTTGAAATGATACACAGTTGGAATTAAACTTCCTTTTTCAAGTATGGCTAACTCTTTTAGGAAACATTGTTTTTCCTTTCCTTGCAAAAATTGTAGGTCAACTATAAAAATTTGTTTAACCATGTCGAAGGTTTGTAAAAGAATGTTCAATGAAATAACTAAATTTACATTTATATTCATTTCGAAAACGAGCTGTTCATATAAATATAGGTTAGCAATGATTGTTTTAACTAATACAACTATGTTGTTTCACTCATTTACAATGATGGTGGCGGGGCCATCCTGCTGTGGTAAAACCATATTTATTCGTAATTTAATAAAATATAAAGAAGAAAATATACTACCACATATTAATAGAATTATTTGGTGTAATCCAGACAAAAATGCTGTTCCACTATATATGAAAGATGTTGAATATAGTAACACTATTCCAGATTTTAATGATAATCAAGAACCTTTGTTAGTTATTATCGATGATATGATGTTAAGTTCTCATGATAAGTTTGTACGTGATTTATTTACTAGAGGATCACATCATAGAAATTTATCTGTAACATTTGTAACACAAAATGTTTTTGACCAGTGTAAATTTTGAAGAGATATTTCACTCAACTGTAAATATTTAGTACTTTTCAAAAATCTAAGAGATAAATCGCAGATATTACCTCTAGCTCGCCAAATATATCCCAATCAAATTAAAGTATTTGAAAAAGTATATAATGATGTGACGTCAGTCCCATATGGCTATATATTAATAGTTCTTACTCAAGATGTTAATGATATATTTCGATTAAGAAGTGATATATTTGGGAAAGGTTTGTGTTATTGCACGAGAGATCAATTAGAATAATTTGGGGAGGGATATGAAACGATTGAAGACCAATCGACATATATTGCACCTATTAAAAACCTCTAAACCAAAATTCCAGAAAGCAATTATAAAACATTGTGACCCTGAAGTAATAAAAAAATATTGTTTAATAAACATCTCACGGATACTCAAAAATGGTATTTGTACAGACAAAATTTATTTAAAATAAGAAACTAAAAACGCCAACTTCCTAGAAATAAAAAGGAAAAAATAAAAATTACGGAAACAAAAGGTACTCAAATTCAGAATAGATGCGGAAACTCAATCGCATTTTCCTGAATATAAGAATGTTGGAATACAAGTTGTTCCTGAAGAAGAAGAAGTATATGAAAAAGAAGCTGATGACGAAGTATTTGATGATGAAATTCAGGAAAATGTTTTAACAAAAGCATTGTCAGCTGCTTCAGTTGGAGAACGTCATAGAAAAAGAAAATTAATTAAAAATCATAATGTACAAATTTTTGAAACTGATACAGGAGACATTATAACTGTTCCTTTAGATAGTGCAAGCCCACCAACGAAAAAGAAAAAACTATAAATAGCAAAGAGTTGAATAATTTATCAAGACGTGTTTTAAGGCAGTAGATAATACTCAAACAGAACTTAATTTTCCAATTCGTAAAAATAAATCTATAAGCTCATGGACAACATACAAGTAAATGATGAATTTTATGTCACTTTACTCAGTGATTCATGTATGAACTATTATCCAGAAAATTCATTATCATCTTTTACAAATAAAATGAATAAATACATGTGTGCTTCAAGGTGGAAAGTCGGTATTTCAGAAATTAATGTTAATGATTTCGTTCCAAATGTGTATGGTGAAGAATGGGAAAAAAGTACTCAAATATTTATTAAAGGTATGCAGAAAGATATGATAGGAGTTGGAACATCATATATTCCATACATAGAAAAACAAATGATATGCGACTGGAAAGTTTTTCTACTACCAACACTAATTCAAAATATACGCCCACTTAATAGGTTTACAAGAAAAGAAGTTGAACGACAGTTGATTTGGGGAATTTTTAATTTTATAAACGATGAAGTTCATTATACACAACCAACAAAAGCTGAGGAGATGCCTAAAAATTTAAGTTACACCACAATATGTGTTACTAAGCCTAAAATAGATATAAAGCTGAGGAGATGCCTAAAAATTTAAGTTACACCACAATATGTGTTACTAAGCCTAAAATAGATATAAAAATAAGAGCAAATTACGCTTATACCCTCGAAGGACTTTTCACAACATGTTTCAATCAAGTATCTTTTAAAGTTACAGATTTTAAAAAATATAAATCACGTGTAATAGAAGCTTTCTAAACTTTTATAAATAGTGTACAATTGATTCCCATTAGTAAGCCAGATATGTTTTTTATATACACAGACATAATTGAACCGCAAAGAATAGGTGATAAAGACATAAGGTGTTTAAGATCTGTTAACATACAAAATTCTTTCACTGATACTGTAAAAGAATTTAGTAATATTCAATATTGCAATGTGGAGAAATCATTTAATAACATTTCATTACTTTTATGTGATAAATATGGATACAAAATAAACTTTTCCAATAGTTCAATTCCAACAAAAATTGTATTACATTTTAAAAAAGTATAAATAAAAGCGATTTTACAAAACTATACATTATTTTATTTTATTCATTATGGAGAGAGCATACTACAAATATTATTTAGTTCAATCAGGAAAAGGTCTTGAGGATATTGGTCCTTTGTTACACTCAATTGAACTTTACCGAAGGGGACGAGGGTTAGGGATTTTTTTCGGTGGTCTTTTTAGATATTTAAAACCAATATTTACGTCTGGAGTTAATATATTAAAAAAAAGAGGTTATTAACTGGAAGGAATGGAAGTATTAATGCATTATCTGATATTGCCACAGGTGCAAATGTAAAAGAAGTGGTTCAAGATCGAAGTAAAGAGATAATGGAAAATGTAAGACGAGGTGCAGTTCAGAAACTCAATGAAATGTAAGGCAAAAGAAAACGAAGAAAACCTATAAAAAGACCTCTCATTAATAATTTAAATTATTTTACGTCGAAGCGACGCAAAGTTAATAACAAAAACAAACAAAAAAATATTTTTAAATAATTATGATTGAATGTATGAAATCAGAGTTTGATATTTTTAAAACACAGCCTTTTCAGTCAAGTATTTTACAATCTGAAGAAGTTTCCTATAACCCTATTGCTTCTTTAGATAATCCATCTGTCATAGAATTTGTTTCACTAGGGCACGGTGATACACATAGAGACTTGTCTTCGACATATCTAAAATTAAAAGTACTAATTTTAAAAAAAGATGGAACTCAATGGAATAAAGATAAAAAAAACTGATAGAACAACCAAGTGTAGTTAATAATACGTTACATTCATTAATAAAACAATGCAATGTTCAACTAAATGGAAAGAATAAATCTCCATCAGATGGCAATTATCATTACAGAGCTTATATTGAATCATTGTTAAATTATGGTACGGATGCCACTACAACGCATTTGGAGTGTGGTGGATGGATGTTAGATAAGCCAAATATAGCAAAAACAGATAATAGTGGTTCAAAAGAACGTCAAAAATTATACCAAAATAGCAATGTAGTGGAACTTATGGGGAAACTACATTTAGATATGTTTAACCAATCTACATTTCTCATAAACAATTGGAAAAAACTAATGCCAAATACAATTACAAACGGGTAGAAGTAAAACCTTTTACCATTCCACAGAATAGTTCATCAATATCACTTGATAATGTTTTTATTGGACAGTTGCCAAACACAATCATTTTTTATTTGACAGAAAATGCAGGTTACTCTGGAAAAAGGTCAAAAAACCCATACAATTTTAAACATTTTGATATTTCACAATTTGTGTTAAACGTAAATGGTGTTCAAATACCTAATTCAGCAATTGAAACCAGTTTTTCAGATGAAAATAATTGCTGTACAAGAGCATACAGTACTCTTTTTTCAGGAACTGGTATTTACCATAATGATAAAGGTCATCAGATAACAAAAACCATGTTTAGTAATGGGTTTTTCATTCTAGCTTTTGATTTAACTCCAGATTCATCAGGAAATGAAGTGTGTCAAGGTCTACTAAATCAAGGTACAGTTAGAATTGAGGCAAGGCTATCAAAACCACTTACATCTACACTGACTGCTATTGTTTATGGAGAATTTGATGCAAGTTTACAAATTGATAAAAACCGAAATATATTCTCAAATCTATAAATATCATACATAAAAGTAAATTTGAATATTTGACAAAATGTCACTGTCTTGTGCACTTCTGGATGTAACATTTTGTAGTGATGATAATAATACCTTGTTTGCGAAAGATATTTGTATAGTTGGTTTTAAGGAATCTTGTAAAAATTTTGTAAAAGAGCTCAAGTATAAATTTCCAAATGGGGATTTTATAAATGATAATTTTGATAATTACTCTTTTGGAACTGTATACAACGATAAAATAAATAAAAAGCTCTGTCAAATACTAGAAAAATTTGATGTTATTATAACAAATAAAAAAATCAAAAAAGAGTTTTTATCAAATTATATTAAAGAAACAACTAAAGTATATAACTTAAGCCAATTTGATTGATGAATACTCTAGAGATAAGTGACGTATTAAGATGTAACAAACACACACGTAAATTTTTTAAAGGAGTTTTTGCTCTGGATCAACTCACCAGAATAATTGAAAAACAAATTTTTTTAATTGTAAACACTGATAAATCAAAAGATCCGGGAACTGGTTAGCTATTTTTAAGCCAAAGAATGGCTGTGTTGAATATTTTGATTCGATTGGTAGAAAACCAGATAAATTAGAAATTTTAAGTTACTTCAAAAACCAATGTATAATTTTTAATAAGAAACAGTTACAAAGTAAGTATTCAGATGTCTGTGGGAAATATTGTTGTGTTTATACATGGTATAGATGTTACGGTTATAGTATGAACGCTTTTTTAAAAAAATTTAATAAGGGAAATCAACTAGAAAACGATAAGTATATTTTAAGTACCTTTCAAAATGTATTTGGAAAATATAACTCATTACAAATTTGTGTTCCTAAAACGTATAAATAATAAAAACAATATAAACAGGTTTTAGTAAAATTAAAGGAATGGAAGCACCAGGTCAGAACACAAATTTATTGCTAAGTTACACATATTTTCTCAATAAGAGTCATACATTAAAAATTGCTGTTGGATTTGACTGTGAGTCATTTGAAGCCTCAAGTATAATTCACCGTAAAAAGTCAATTGTCTTAAAATATCATGAATGAAATAAATTTTATTACGAATTTAACAAAAAACTCGATAAGCTGATAATAAAAGATATAAAACAGAACTTTCATCATGGGCTAAAATCAGCGAACAGGCAAAGTATAAGTATTAACAAAGAAGAAACAGAGCAGTTTTACAATTTAAGCGTTTTCTTAACGCAGTGATGACCTATTATAAATCTGCTGAGTTAAATGTAAAAGACTATGTTCGGGAATATCTAAATTTATGTGTCGAACAACAAGTATTTAGGTTATAAAGAGAAATCTATGTACTAATACAACGTTTTAATTCAAGGTTATTTTTTGAAATTCCTGTAATTTTAAAGGAACAAATCTGTAACTACATCTGTATACTACATAAAACAAACAAAATAAATCACAACAAATAATATAAAAATTTTTATTTTTTATTTATATGTTTTAAGATAGACAAATATTTTTCTGTACACCTTTCATTAGATTATTTAATTAAAATTATTTAGGGTTATTAAATCATTGAAATAATCGAGATCTTCCTGCTGATTATTTATGTCCCAAATTTCATTAAATGCAACTGCTTCCTCATCTTCCTCAATTTCTTCTTCCACTTCTTCTTCTTCGTCTTCTAATTCAACTATCTGGAACGGTGGTATAAATTCCTCAGTTTCTGCTAAATCTTCGTCGTCCATGGTGGACGTAATTTGATTTTCTTGTATCTGATCTTGTGTATTTACATCATCTACAGTTTCTTCAAATGGAAATGATGTGGAGTCAGGCAGCATTTCAGTGAGTTGTTGAGCAGTCAGAATGGAAATGAATTAAATTTGAAAATGAAAGTTGAGTTATATACTCATGTAAAAGTATAAAAGCAAATTAAAATCAATTAGATAATTAGTTTAAACCATGCTTTGGTCTATCATTTTATGTATAATAATTATTATAACATTACCTTTAACATTTTTAAAACAAAATGTCAAGAGCTCAAATAGTGACTGAAATTCATAGACAGGCAAGACGTAAATTTCTTAGAAGAAAATTCAAACAGAAAGGTCTAAATGACACGTGGCAAATCGATTTAGTCGAAATGATACCTTATGGAAAATTTAATAATGGTTATAAATATATGCTGACGATCATTGATATTTTTTCCAAATATGCCTATGCTGAACCTGTGAAAACAAAAAATGCTGAAAATATTTTAAAAGCCTTAAAAACTATTATTATTAGAGCTAAAGTTATATCAAAAAATATTCACTCTGATTAAGGCAAGGAATTTTTTAATTTACAATTTCAAAATTATATGAAAGAAAAATCAATCAATCATTATCACACGTTTAACGAATTAAAAGCATCAATTGTTGAACGATTTAACCGTACATTGAAAAATTCTATGTGGAAAAAATTTAGTTTAAACGGGAATTATAAATGGTTATCTATTACACAATCATTATTAAAAGAATATAATTCAACAAAACATAGCACAACAAAAGTTCCCCCTGAAAAAATTACAAAGAAAAACGAAAAAAATATACTGCGGAATGTATATACTGAGCCTAAAATTTTTCAAAAAAGTAAATATAAAACTGGAAATTTTGTAAGAATAAGTAAATATAAAGGTCATTTCGAAAAAGGTTATCAACAATAAAATCAATAATACTTATCTTGTTACATATCAATTATGTAGAAAATCATGTAGAAAAAATTCTGAAAAAGCAAGGAAATAGAGTTTTTGTTAAATTGCTAGGTTTTGATGACACACTTAATACTTGGATAAATTCAACAAATATTGTTTAATATCTGTATATATCTGTGTTTTTATATAAACTCTAATAAGCATCTGAAAATGAAACTTGAAAACATCTGAAAAATCTTAACATCTGAAAAATGAAATAAAATCTTAACATCTGAAAAATGAAAATAAAATTAAAACAGTAGAAAATTTCTTTGAAATAAAATTTTTTATATAAAATTAGTCTAAAACTATTACTGATTTGTGGCGAATTCAAAATCACCACGTTCTTCTTTTAAATTTAATTGGCTTTCCTCATTTATGAGGAAATATTCATTTTTTTTCGATTTCATTATCTTCAAATACCCCAACTTTTTGATGCGGTATAAATATAATATTATTTAGGGTCTCGAAGACCCATTTTTTACCGCAAACGGTGTACCGCAAACCGCAAACGCAAACGGTAACTTTTTAATTTTAATCATTTTATAGAGCCTACTTGGCTCCATATCTTTAACTTTTAAAAATTAAAAAAAATTTTTTTTTTATGTTTCTTTCCAGTTTTCCTTTTCTGATGGGATTTGATGTTGCCTTATTCTGATAATCTTGTTGTTGCTGTAGTTGCTGTTGTTGCTGTTGTTGTTGTTGCGGTTGTTGCTGTTGTTATGGTTGTTGCTGTTGTTGTTGATGATGATGCTGTTGATGTAGTTGTTGTTGTTGATGAAGATGAGTAGAAGCGTCATCTTCATTTTTCGCCTTTCTCCTTTTCGCAGGAAGACGCACTGCTGTACTAGTAATAGCAGTTGTAGCAGTTGCGGCCTCTTCTGCAGTCATGAAGAAGTTTAAATATTCCTGTGCCATATCTTGCTTGTTTCAAATTAAACTGATATTTTTTGTATAAAATCCCGATCTATTTATACTAATTAAAATGTATTGAAGATAAATTTAGATTGCTTTTTGTTTTTCAATTCTTTCTATTTTAAGCTAAGATTTAGATGGGATACTAGTTAAGTGAACTATAATTTATTAAATCGTCATTTGATTACAATTTACAACTTTAAAATAAGTTTTAAATTAAATTCTAATTTGAAAATTACAATGTTGCAAATTATATTTTCAATTTTCTATTTTAAGATAGGGCGAAGTTTGCGTTGTATTTTTGTTTTACAGAACTATAATTAATTGTCAGAATGTCTTTTGTTACAATGTAGCAAATTATATTTTCAATTCTTTCCATTTTAAGATAGGATTAAGATCGGATTGTAGTTAAACAACAATAATTTATTAAAGCGACCTTTGATTACAATGTAATTGTTCATTTAACAGAGTGAATCTGTATTAAAAATTTAATATTATTCTGTTATTCAAGCATTTAACATCTAAAATTCGTATAAAGAAAATGTCGAAAAAAATTATTTTACAAAAGTTTCTTACCGAAACTATAACACCTTATATAATCGAAATTCGACGTTTGTTAAACGGTTTAATATGAACGGGTACAAAATAAAATTTGTAATTAAATCCGTACCTGACAATAGAGAACCAATTAGCTGGATTAAGGATGCTATACATCAAATAATCAACATTGCTGTGAAAGATGTGAATTCCAGGGATAAGATTGGTTTAAAATTTTGTGGAGAGAGCTTTGAACATCAAGGTCCTGCGTATCTCAGTTTTAGATCCGCTCATGAACTAAAATTTAGCGACGTTTGGGATGTAATTTCTGATGTTTTCCAAAGTAATTCTGAAGGTAGTTATTTATAATACATTTTTGGTTTCATTTATTATAAACTATTTTTATTTTACGTCTACAGGTTTAAGTACAGACACTTTTTGTTTAACAGTTACCCATGTTAAATTACCCGTTGGTAGAGGTAGAAGTAATAAATATTCAAATTTTGATGAGGAATGCTTAAAAAGGAGAGGAATAATAGCAATAAAAAAATGCGATAATTTATGTTTACCGCGTGCACTTGTTGTTTCAATTTCAGGTCTAAATGACACGTGGCAAATCGATTTAGTCGAAATGATACCTTATGGAAAATTTAATAATGGTTATAAATATATGCTGACGATCATTGATATTTTTTCCAAATATGCCTATGCTGAACCTGTGAAAACAAAAAATGCTGAAAATATTTTAAAAGCCTTAAAAACTATTATTATTAGAGCTAAAAACTATTATTATTAGAGCTAAGCATTCCAGGAATGCTTAAAAAGGAGAGGAATAATAGCAATAAAAAAATGCGATAATTTATGTTTACCGCGTGCACTTGTTGTTTCAATAACTAAAATTGAAAAATTTAATGATTATGAAAAAATTCGAAAAAATATAGGAAAACTTCAAACTTTAACAGCTTTAAAATTATTAGAAAAATCAAAAATAACAATTCCATCTGAAGGTTGCGGAATTCGTGAATTGAATCAATTTCAAAAGTTTTTAGACAAAGACAAGATTGTTGTATATAAATATGGAACAAGGGGTGCAGAAATAATATTTGAAGGATTGAATAATGGGAAAAAAATTAACTTGTTATATCATAATAATCATTACAATGTAATAACCTCACTAACAGCTGCTTTTTGCACAGCATTTTTTTATGAAGAATGTCATATTCCGTATTCTAAGAAAAATGAACATAGATGTTCGAAAAGTTTCCCTTGCTGTCAAAACTCACCAGCTTGTTCACTTAATGTTAAAAATATTTTATATATGCAGTGTAATCGAACATTTCGTGGTCAAACATGTTTTGAAAGCCATAAGGCTTCCAGTTCAAAAAATAGAAGCATCTGTGAAGAAATTAGAAAATGCAAATATTGTTTTAAAGTTCATAAAAGCAGTAGGACTCATATATGTGGAGAATATTTTTGTAAGATTTGCGATAATCATGTTCCTGAAAACCATAAATGCTTCATTCAGCAAGACAAAACAAAAGTAAATTATGAAAATTGCATTTACGTATTTTATGATTTAGAAACAAGACAAGAAGAAATTAGCTCTACAAAAACAAAAGAACATGTTTCAAATTTATGTGTGGTTCAGCTAAGATACTTTAAATGTATTAACATTGATTCTCTATACTTTTGTGGAAAATGTAAATTAAGAGAGAGAACTTTTAAAACGAAAAATGTGATAGAGGATTTCATGGAATTTATTTTAAAATTAAGAAAGGAATTCAAAAAGATTGTCATAATTGCTCATAATGGTCAGGCGTTTGACCATCAGTTTATTTTGAATTAAATACTCAATAAAACTGTACTTGAACCAAAGTTAATTATGCGAGGTACAAAAATTATTGTTATGATAATTGATAATATTAAATTTATAGATTCTATGAATTACTTTCCTATGGCCTTGGCAAAATTACCAAAAGCTTTTAATTTATCAATCAATTTGAAAAAGGGTTATTTTCTGCATCTATTTAATAAATTGGAAAATGAAAATTACATTGGCCCACTTCCAGCAATTAAATACTATAACTCTAATACAATGAAAGCAGATGAGCGTAATGAATTTTTAATGTGGTATGAACAAAATAGAAACTCAGAATTAAATATGGAGAAAGATATTTTAGAATACTGTATAAATGATGTTGAAATTCTAACTAAAGCATGTCTGGTTTTCAGAAAATATTTTATAGTAGAATGTAATGTGAAACCATTTGTAGAAGCAAGAACAACAGCTTCAGCCTGTAATATTGTATATAGAAGAAACTTTCTCAAATCGAATAATATAGGTATTATACCAAGAAAAGGATATAGGATGGTAGACAATCAGTCAAAAATTGCCATGCAATGGCTCTTTTGGGAAAAAGATTTAAGAAAAATTGATTTGCAATGTGCATTTAATGGAAAAGAAAAACAAATTGGAAATGTTAAAGTCGATGGTGTTTGCGAAGAGACTAAAGAAATATTTGGATTTTACGGGTGCTATTATTATGGACATCCAAAATGTTTAACAAACCAGAGAGATATACCTTTACACGATAAGTCTGGCGATACTTTGAATGTACGATATGAAAAAACATTAATGAGATCAAAGTTTATAAAATCATGTGAATATAAAGTTAAAATCATGTGAATAAAAAATATCAAGGAAAATACTGTCAACATACAGACGATGAAAGAGCATTAGTAGGAACTTGGATAATTGATGAAATTAAAAAAGCAATTGAAAAAGGGTATAAACTTTTAAATATTTATGAAGTTTGGGAATACGAAACAATCAAATATGACAATGGCAATGGTATTAATTATTTATTCACTAAAATGATGAACAAATTCATAAAGATTAAACAAGAATCTTCTGGATGGCCAATAAAATGTCAGACTCAAAAAGAAAAGGAAAAATATATTGACAGTTTCTTTGAAAACGAGGAAATTAAATTAGATTACGATAAAGTAGTAAATAACCCTGGTTTAAGATCTTTTGCTAAGATTATTTTAAACTCATTCTGCGGAAAATTTGGGCAAAAGGAAAATCAACAACAAACCACCATTATAAATCAACCTTTTAAACTTTACGAGTTAATAACAAAACCCTCTGTAGAAGTATGTCACATATTTCCAGTAAATGAAGAAAACATAATGGCTAGCTGGAAGTATAAGCAGCAACTTCTTTATCTACTGTTAACGTAAGTATCGCTGCTTATACAGCAACACCTGCTCGTCTTCAACTTTACTGTTATCTAGACAAGCTAGATAGTAGAGTATATATTATGACACCAATTCGGTGTTGTATATTAGTCGAGAAGGAGAATATGAACCACAAACAGGAGAATTTATAGGAGACATGACAGATGAATTATAGTGCTATGGTATAGGGAGTTATATTACAGAATTTGTAAGTGGTTGTCCCAAGAACTACGCCTACAAAATTTACTGTACAAAAGATAATACCGAAAAAATTGTTTGTAAAGTTAAAGGATTCTCTCTTAGTTATGAAGCTTCACTAAAAATTAATTTTAATAGCATAAAGGAAGCAGTTTTAAATTCATTGAACAGTATAGACACATACGTCATTTCAGAAAATATTCGTCGAAATAAAAATCACGATGTACTTACGATTCCTGAAATAAAAAAATATCAACCAAAATCGGAAAAACGAAAATTTAATGATATGTTAGTTCTTTACCGTATGGATATAATAGGAAAAAATCACGTGTTGATTATTCAAATTTGTATTTGAATAATCACGTGTTGATTATGTAAATTATTCAAATTTGTTTAGATATTAATTTAAAATTTTTAAAATCTTAACATCTGGTTATCGTAAAAAATTTTTCAACTTAGATTTAAATAAAAATTTAATAAAAGATTTTTAACATAAAAATGTCTTTTATTTTTGTCTTATGTTTACAAAAGAGGTACCAAAAGCAATTAACTTCTTTTTGATTTTTATTATTTTTTTTTTTTCATTTCTTACAGTATAGAATGTAACGTAATAATAACAAAACAAAGTAAACTCGAAGATTTTAGGTTATTTTCTCAATCTTCTTATAGAACAGAAAAAAGAAATCCTACATAACAGATGCACCTATAATTATATAATTTTTTTCTTTCTTTTGTTTTTATTTTCACTTTTCTACTGCATTCACAAATTTTAACATTGTTTAAAAGAGTCAAACTAGTTTTAACAATTTACTTTACACCAGGTAAACAGAAATTAGAAGAATGCAAAATATTTTTTAAGTTCATATGTACGTAGAACAAAATATAGAATATAGAGCAACAACTCATATCCTAAAATAGGTAACATATTTTTCTTATTTTTATTTTGCACGTTAAAGCTATAATAACAACTTTTAACAATTATTAATCTTCTTTATAAGCCAAGCTACACTTTGTACTTCTTGTTTACGGTTTGTTTTTATTTTTATTATTTACATCTTGGTATTCAAAAGTAACTATGAATATTTTTCTTATTAAATAATAAAAACAAGTTTTTTTCGTTTCTTTTATATCTCCTTTTACGTATGTAGGTATATTTTATTAAGCAAGCGATTTTGCGCAATTTAAAAAAATAAACTTGATTTGACCTGAAAAAATCATCTTTCTATTTGTATGATATCCTATTACAAAGTATCAATGAATTTATTGAAAAACCTAAATATCCTAAACTTGTTCAGTTCATTAACTTTGCCTAACAACTTCTACAGTACCAACAACCTTCATTTCCTACTATACAACCACTTGCAACTTATAAGTTAACAACCCATGCTTATAACCTAAACCAAAACAAACAAAACAAGTTTTTGACCTACTAACCAAGAATAATCTACATTAAACCCATCAATCAAAATATAGGTCAGTGGGCGTGGTCTTCGGTGCGATATGGCATGATTTTTTCCCATCCCCAAGTGCAGGATTACCTACTTGACTATAAACAGTTGACAACAACTCATTAGCATTTTTTTAATTTAATATCTAATTAAGGTCTATGAATGGTGCGATGTTTCGTATTGTTGTATTGATGAACTAATGAATCAATTATAGGCAACCATTTGTAATTACTAATAAAACTCTTAAAACTAAACTCTTTCCACATCTTTTCTTTCAAATTTCGATTAAAACGCTCCACAATAGATGCTTTTAATATGCTAAATGTCGAATAATGGTTTACTTGATATTTACCCATTAAATTTTTGAATATTTTATTGAAAAATTCCTTTCTATTATCAGTTTGTAAATTTTGCGGATGTCTTTTAGAAGTCTCAAAAATATTTCGCATTGCTTGCGTAACATTTTCTGCAGTTTTCGATTTTATAGGGATTGCCCATGCATATTTGGAGAAAGTATCAATCATTAATAAAAATTTAAAACCTTTATTTTCTGTAGCATATGCACCCATTTCTACTAAATCAACTTGCCAAAGATCATCATATCCTTTAATTATAACTCTACGACGTTGAACATTTCTCCGTGCAGGAGTTCATTTCTTATGCAGCTCTTCAACAACCTCTCTTTTACTCATTTTAAATAAAACAATCCTATAAATTTTATTTTTAGTTTACATAATATCTATATTTATTCATATTTATTTAAGCATATAACAATTTGCAAATACATATTAGATACATATTTTATTATTATCATAAAATACATATACTTATTTCTTATTTTCTATTCTTTTGTATAATTCCATTAGTTTGGAACAGCGCAACATATATTGTTCTGCTGAATGACATGAACAAGTATCTGTCAATATAATATGGCAGACTGTCAATATTATCTGATATATAGGAACATATATCCCAATGATATCCACAATTATTTGTCTCAATTTGAATAGAATTTTTAAATAATTTAAGAAAATCAAAATGTTTTTTCAATTCTTTATAATGTTCTTCCAGTAAAATATCCTCATATTTATTTAAAAAATTATTTAAAGAATATCCGATTTCATGTATATCCATTTTGGAAGATAAATGAAAACTAATCACAATTAATTTCTTGAATTATTAATTAAATCTAACTCTGATTGAGCTTGGGCTTCAGCTTTTTGTAATCATACATTAATAAATCCAATTGGTTTTTTAACTTGAAATTCAATAAAATCATTCGTTTTTGAAAATTTTTCATTTAACATTCCAGAAAATTTGATGTTGATTTTCTCTAAACCATCTTGCATGTTTTCTTCTAATATTCTTAATTTTTCTTCTGCTAATTTAAGTTCTATAGACATTGTTGTCTCTGCATGATTAAATATTTCTCTTATCTCGTTTTGTAATAGTTCTTTGTGAAAAAAAAATTGATTATTCACAAATGTTTGCGTTGCTGCATCATTTCAGTTAACTGGTTCTTGAACATTTGATAAAATTTTGTTATTTAAGTCATAATTTCCTTCCGAAGTTAATTTGAAACCTATACCTGGAGGACCTTGATTATGTATTTTTCTAGAAGTAGATAGGGCTATACTACGTCCAAATTTATCAAGCAGCATTCTGATTTTTACTGATTTTTAATATAAAATATTTTACTGATTTTTATTGATTTTTAATATAAAATATTATTGAATTATATTTGCTTCTCTCAATTCTTCAATTGTGGACACAATTTTGTTATGATGATTGTTGTTGCCGGCTGATTGTGATGCAATTAAAAGTTTTAATCTATTAACTAACTCATTGGGGTAATCCTAATAAACATACTGATGTGATTGATTTGTATAATTTAATTAAGTTCTTGGTGTAGAAGATTTATGTAAAAAGTTTGTAAAAATTTGTTTTGAATAACTTGAACCTTGAATAACTTGTTTTTTTATGTCTGGTGTTATAATCATGTTCATATAATTTTCTTAATATATTCTTATATTTAAAACCTTTGTTTCCTTTTATTTGTTCTAAATTACTGTAATTTTTTCTATGCGCGTTTGTTTTGTTAAGTATTTGATGATATGTGCCTAAATCACTTTGAGTATAGTTGGTAGGCTTTTTTTTAAATATTAAGTCATATAAACCAGAAGTTCCTTCAAAAACTTCATCATTAATCAATATATTTTTAGTAATTTCATCTATTTCAAAATTGGCATTTCCAAGTTTCGAACATTTAATGATTCATCAAAATAGGGTCCATATGTATAAATATATGGACCCTATTTTACATAATCCATATGTATATAAATAAAAACTATCTATTCCTTGGTGACGTCCCATACAAAAATATGCTCTTACATTATCTTGCTTATCGCAAGCTACATCATCAAATATAAATATCGAGTTTGTTTTAGAAGCTGAGGATTCAATTACATCAGCATTATTAGAAAATTCATTATACCCCATTCCTTTAATTGGATTTATTAGTTTTTTTAAATATTCATATTTAGATTGATGCAATAATTTCGAGTAAATGTATATGTTTTGAAATTTAAGTCAGGATCTAAAAGCATACTTAGCATAACAATTTGAGGGTCCAACTATTAATCCTCTTATACTATCTGGAAAGAATTCGCCATGTTTTTTGATTTTTTTCTTGCAATTTTGATCGAAGTTTTTAACTTTAACTGCATTATATATTTTAATAAATTTCATTTCTTAACTATTGTGATGGTGTTTTTGAAAAAGGTAATTAGTGTTTGATTAACTTTTCTAAACTAAACCTCGCAACATGCCTCGCAACAATAAATGTTCAAGTAGTAATAAACCAACTGTTGTTGGAAAAGGTATTATTAATTCGCTAATAAATAAATTACCATTTAAAGCACATTTACCATGTTATAATTATTGCGGACCTGGAACAAAGCTAACAAACGGTTAGCTTGAGCTGATAAATGAATTAATGGTTTAGATGAAGCTTTTCATGAACATGGCATATTCTCAAAATACTGCTCAAAATCAACGTCATATAGCTGATAATATACTTGCAGAAAGGGCTTGGCAAAGAGTTAAATCTAAAAATTCAGGTCTAAGAGAAAAAGTGAATGCTCTTTTAGTTACAAACGCAATGAAAGCTAACCGGGTATGGGATTGAAAAGGAGAACAGTAAAAAAACAAAAACAAAAAACAGAAAAAAGCCTTTGAAAAATGTTATAAGAGATGCATAAACAGCCTTTAAGAATTTAAAAAGACCAATGAATGATAAAAATATTATAAAAATTGCTTTGCATGCAGCCAGTAAATTTTCAAAAGGACAAAAAAAATCAATTGTTATACCTCGAATTATTCCAATGCCTAAAATTGGAGGTGTTTTACCTTTAATTCCAATATTTGCTGGTTTATCAGCTATTGGAGTACTTTCGGGTGGTGCTGCAGGAATATCTAAGGCTGTAAACGATGCTAAAAATGCCCGCAAACAGTTAAAAGAAAGTGAAAGTCATAACAAAACAATGGAAGTAATAGCATTAAAAGGAGGTGATGGATTACACTTAAAACCATGTAAAAATGGATTAGGTCTTTATTTAAATCCAAAAAGCCAGTAAGTGAGCTACCCAAAAGACAGCTTACAAATTACGATTTAGAAGAATTTGGACCTAAATATTTAAAACATTTCCGTGGAGTGTTTATGAGAGATAGCTTACCTGCAAACAAACCACGGAAATTTGAATGCGGCATAACAAATTTAGATAATTCCATTGGATTGGCACGCATTGGGTAGCTTATTTTAAAAATGCTGAAATAACTAAATATTTTGATGGTTTCGGAAATTTACGACCACCACTAGAAGTAATAAATTATTTAGGAGATAAGCTTGTATATAATTATAACAAATATCAAAACTTTAATTCATATAATTGTGGTCATTTATGTTTAGAATTTTTATTTCATATTATTAAAAAATAAAATTATCTGTAAATAAAAGCACAAACAACAAGCAAAACAAAATTATTATACCCGTATGAACTATGTTCAAGGGTATAATAAATTTGCCATTACGTTTGTGGCACCTTAAAGGAGTCGAGCTAGATATAGTGTCAAAGGTATGGATCGGCTCAGAATCGAATTCTGAGTCGATTAAGCCATGTACGTCCGTCCGTCCGTCCGCACGATAACTCAAAAAATAAAGGAGCTAGGAGGCTGAATTTTTTTTACGTCACTTTTGAAAAATTGTTAGTTTTGCTATTTAAATCCAACATTTTCGGTCGGCGGGATCGAGTAGCTGCCATACAACTTCTATCTTTATATAGAAATAACTCAGTATCTATTCAAGCTATGTTTCTGAAATTTTGTGAATGATGATCAAGTTTTATGGCAACAACTTTTGCAAAATTTGGTTGTGCTGGTATGACGGGTTCGAGTAGCTGCCATACAACTTATCCGTTTAAATGAGAAAAACTCAGTGTTTATTGAAGCTAAGAACCTGACATTTTGCGAATGATGATCAAGTTTTATGACAACAACTTTTGAAAAATTTGGTTGTGGTGGTGTGACGGGTTCGGGTAGCTGCCATACAACTTCTCTTTTTAAATGAAAATAACTCAGTGTTTATTGAAGCTAGGAACCTGACATTTTGCGAATGATGATCAAGTTTTATGGCAACAACTTCTGCAAAATTTGGTTGTGCTGGTGTGACGGGTTCGAGTAGCTGCCATACAACTTATCCGTTTAAATGAGAATAACTCAGTGTTTATTGAAGCTAGGAATCTGACATTTTGCGAATGATGATCAAGTTTTATGGCAACAACTTTTGTAAAATTTGGTTATGATGATATGGCAGGTTCGGAAAGTTGCCATACAATTTGTCTTTCTAAATGAAAATAACTCAGTGTCTATTGAAGCTAGCTATCTTAAATTTAGTGAAAAAGTGTCGAGTTGCATGCCAAAAACTTTTGTAAAATTTGATTGGTCTAAAGCAGCCGGTTCAGGTTTCTTGCATTTCTTGGAACTTAATGAAGCTGGCGCAATAGATTCGGGTAGCTGTCATACAACTCCACAATTTACATAATTATATCTATGTAGTTCGGTACTAAAACATCTGAATGTTTTTAAAAGATGATCAAGTTTTATAGAAACAGGATATATTACGTTCATACGGGTATCCCAGAGTTGACACAGTCTACTCTACTGCACTCTTCCTCGTTTTTTTATTATTATTACAGCTATTAAAACTAACCTACATTAATAATTTTGTTCAAGGGTATTTCTTTCTATTTAAAAAAGAAAATAAAAAAACTAACTGATAAAGAATAGTTAGCATTTAGTTGTACTTATAAGACAAGAAATTTATGATGATGATGATTGTGAATTAGTCTTCAAAATCTATAAAAGCAAGTGTATTCTGCATTATTTCAATTAAATATATGTCAATAACATTTACTTTAAACGGAAACTCGTCCATATTAACAAATAATTTTTTTCCCTAAAGGGAAAAGGCCTAAAGGGGAAAGAATATACCTGCGGTTTAGTAGATTTTCAAACATATAATTCTATACCGAATATAGATGAAGAAAATAATAGATTTATTATTGGTGATAAATCTATCGTAATTCCCATAGGTTCATATAAAATTGAAGATATTGAAACATTTCTTAGAAAAGAGTTGAATATTGTCAAAACAGACAATCAAAAGTTAATTATAAGACCTAATAATAATACATTAAAATGCGAAATTTTTGCTGATAAGGAAATTGATTTTGAAAGAGAAGACACTATTGGCAGATTATTAGGTTTTAGCAGAAAAAGATTATTACCAAACAAATGACATACTTCAGATCTTTTCGTTGATATTAATAAAATAAATATAATAAGAGTTGAATGCAATATCACATCCGGAACTTATATTAATGGAAAAGAAGCTCACATTTTGCATGAATTCTCTATTAACGTCAGTCCTGGCTATAAAATAATTGAAGTTCCTATAAATATAATTTATTTACCAGTAACCGTTAATCAGATAAGTTCTATTACTATAAAACTGCTTGATCAGAACGCTAATTTAATTAATTTTCGTGAAGAAACAATAACAATTAGATTACATTTAGAACCAGATAATGATAGTATTTAATCAAAATCAGCAACATCAATTCTATATACCTTCACATCGTAAGATCCAACAGTTTAATCGATTAAATTTATTCAAAGGAGCAGGAGGTGTCTGCTCACAATTAAAATATAAAAAACTTTTATCATTTGAAAAGAAAGAATATCTAAAATCTCATGGCTATTTACTAAAAACAAATTAAAATGGAATTTTCTAATGATCCTGTTTTTAATGAAACTATAACTAGCGCTCAATGACATTCATATTCACCATACATAAATTCATTTGGATTAAGTGACAGTATTCGAATACCAATACAAAATCAGAATTTAAATATATTATCATCAGTTTAGTTCTTGTATAAGTGGGGTGAACAAGTGCTAAAATTTGTAAAAATTTAAAAATTTCACATTAATTTAGTAATAGTTTAATTAATTTTTTTTCCGCTTTAACTTAACAAGCAATTATTTATCTCTAAAATGAATGGCAAATGTAATATATGCAACAAGAAAGTGGAAAAATACGAATTAAAAATTAAATGTTTAATCTGTGCAAATTTTAATCATGCAAATTACGCCAATTTAGAAAAGAAAGAGTTGAAGATATTAGAGAGAAGTAAACATGGTTTTAAATGTAATGTATGCATTTCATTACGTAGATTATCCTCTCAAAGAGATAATTTAGCAGCATCTGCTTGTAGTTCTATTACGCCTACATCTACTGTTTCTAATATTACTTCTGCTGCAACTATTATCAATTCCAACATTACACAGCAGTCTACTGTTTCTAACGTATCATCTTTAATACGTAATGATACTTCAATTGGTGATTCTGCGCAGAAAAATCAAACTCAAGCAGCTAACTTCGATAGAAAGATTCAAATAGTTAATTTCGAAAAAGAGAGTCTCTCAAATTTCGAAAAAGAGAAACAGTATGATGAAATAATTGACAACATTAATATTACTGGTGGTGGTGTTGGCAATTCAAAAAATATTTCTTTTGAAGATTTATATGATGAAATTGTTAATTTAAAAAAAATAAATTGTGAGTGTCTTGCAGCTATGTCTAAACTAAAAGAAGAAAATAGATTGTTAAAAACTAAAGTTTGCAGATTAGAAAATAAAATCAGCTGGCTTGTGCAGAAAGAAAAAACAAATGAAATAGAAATATGTGGAGTTAAAAATGTAAACAAAGATAATGCCATAACAGTTGTAAATCAAATTTTTAATGTAAAAATGTAAAAAAAGGAACAAATAGTGAGGTGAAAAGTACTTTGTGTGTTCGTCTTTCTTCAAACGATGTCAAACAAGATATAATGAAGTCGAAGGGAAAAAATTTCAAAAATCTTGATACTGGTTTATTTGGAGATGTTGATAAAGCAAAAATGTACATAAATGACGGTTTCACTAGCTTTGTTAAAGCACTGTTCATGGCGGCAAAGAAGGAGGAGAAACGTTATAAATATTTGTGGCTCAGAAATAATAATATTTTAATGAAAAAACAGGACAATGATAGGATATTCATTATTAGGTCTTTTGATGATTTAAATCTTTTGTAGTATTTTTATTTTTTTTCTTTCTATATTTAATGACTGTTAATTTAAAATTTGATCTATTTATTGATTATCCTAACATTGATCCTGAATATAATAACTGTGATAGTGTTTTTGAATTTACAAATCTTAATAGTTCTTTATTTTTAGTACATCAAAATGTTAGAAGTTTGAGGCAGAATTTTGATTCGCTTGTGGCACACTTAGAAGTTTTTAGAAATATTCCGGATTTAATTTTTGTTTCCGAGCTTTGAATTTTCAATAATGAGATAAGTAATTACAACATACCGAATTTCAAATATTTTGCTAACACAATGAATCGTATTGTGCTGGTGGCGTTGGTGTGTTTGTTAAAGATAATTAAGTGTGTGATGTATTTTATTGCAATTTCACTTCAGCTGATGTTATTAAAATTAATTGTAGCATTAACGGCGTGCCTTTTACTTTTACTTATGTGTATAGGCTGCATAGTTACACAATCAATTTGTTTCTCGATAAATTTTCAAAATTTTTGAGAGATCAAACTGCTACTAATTTAATTGTCTTAGGAGATATGAATTTAGATATTTTGAATAATAGTGAGTGTGTTGATTCTTATTTGACAATACTAGCTGAGAATGGTTTGGCTTCTATTATAAATTAACCGACTAGACAATCTTCTGGAACGTGTTTAGATCACGTCCACGTTCGTTTAGCTACTATTCCATTAAATTTTTGTGAAAAAGGTTTATTCAATTTTAATATTACAGATCATTCGATGACAGGATTGCTAATAAAAAATGTTAATGTTGAAAAAAATAGAAAGTCTAATGAATTTTCAGTCACGAAGGTTAATTATAATAAATTAAATAACTTGCTAAGATTTGAATTTTGGGAAGATGTGTATGATGAGGTAGATGTTTGTGTTGCGTATAGTAATTTTATTATAAAATTAAAAAAGTATATTGTGTTAAGTACTTCTGAAATTAGGAATAGAAATAAAAATACAAAACTAAAACCGTGGATGAATGATAACCTTCTAAGGAAAATTAGGTTGAAAAACAAATTAAGAATTATGTTGTACAAACAGAGAAATAATTTTAGGTTGAAGGTGCGTTATAATAGGTTATGTAAATCCGTTAAAAATGATATATCGAAATGTCGAGATGAATTTTATCGTTCGGAATTCGTTAAATGTAAGGGTGATTTAAAAAGTGAATGGCGACTGTTAAATAGTTTGTTAAATAAACCACAGGATAGTATTAAAAGAATTCAACTAAATAAAAATGGACAACTTATTTCGGATGAAACTTTAATTGCTTGTGAGTTTAATAATCATTTCTCCTCTACGGCAATTGAGTTATCCTCTGGCTTTGATAATAGTCACGATAGTATTGCCGATGAAGTTAATTTGTGTGGTAGTTTCTTTTATGACAGTATCACTTCGCATAAGCTTCTGAATATTATAAAGTTACTGGATAATTCAAATTCAGCTGGTTTTGATGGAATTTCAAACAAACTTTTTAAATGTACTGCGTTTAATGTTGTCGATGTTTTAATCTACATTTTGAATTTTAGTGTATTGTGTGGCGTTTTTTCTAGTCAATTAAAATCTGCTGTTGTAATACCGCTTTTCAAAAAGGGTATTTTAACTGACGCTAATAATTATAGACCCATTTCTTTGTTATCAATAATATCAAAAATCTTTGAAAAAGCTATTAAGCATAGAGTCTTAATCTACTTAAATATATTAAATTTTTTTAGCAATAAACAATTTGCGGAAACAATTTTTTTGCGGAAGTTGTCTGCTATAGGGTTTCGTGGTTTTATGTTTAATTGGTTTGTGTCATATTTAAGTGACAGATCACAATGTGTAAAAGTAGGCAATAGTTACAGTAGCTTTAAAAATATAAATTTGGGGGTACCACAAAGATCTGTATTGGGCCCAATCTTATTTTTAATCTATATAAATTCGCTTTTTCACCAAAAGCTTAACAGCATTCGCTGATGATGTTGGAGTGTCATATTGTTGTGATAGTGCTTTTAATTTAGTCTGTGATATTAATAATGATTTAAGTGTTTTTAGGATCTGGTTCTCGAAACATAGGTTAGTTGTTAGCAATAAAACTAAGCTAATGTTTTTTAGCCTTAGTGAGCAGGATACACCTGATATAGATTTTGTTTTTCATGGGACTAATTGTAATAAACTTGTCATGAATGGACAAGGCGTTACTTTTAATGCTGCCATTTCCTGCAGCTCTGGCTGTTTTAGTATTGAAAAAGTTGATAATTTTAGGTATCTTGGTATAATCATCGATAAAAATCTTACTTGGTTACAACATTCCATCACGCTAAAGCCATACTTACGTTGCACACTAAGGAATTTTTATCACCTTAAAAACTTATGTTCGCTAAACGTACTTAACATGTTTTACTATGGTATTTTTCATTCTAAGTTACAGTACGGCGTTAGCTGTTGGGGTGGTGAATACAGAAATAAAATTAACCCGCTTCTAATTTTACAAAAATGTATTATAAGAAATATGTGCAACAGAAATAGATTTTTTAATAGCATGGAATTATTTAGGTTTTTGAAAATTCTTCCTGCTAGACAGCTATATTACTACAAAGTGCTAAAAATCTTCTTTACTAAGAAGATAGATATCTAAATAGAAGGTGGATATCTAAATAGCAGAATTTCTAGTATTTATTCTTTGCGTTCTAATCAGGGATTTTTTGTTAATATTCCAGCTTTTCGAACTACAAGTTATTGTAACTTTTTTGACGTGGTGGCTGTTCGTTTGTTTAATAGGCTAGCAGAATCAATACAATTGCTTAGAAATGCAAATAAGTTTATTAATAAAGTAAAATTTTGGCTTCTAAGTTTTGATCACGGCGAAATCGAGAGTTTGCTATCACCTTTAACTTAAAAATTTTTTTCTATGTACATATATATAAATATTATATATATATATATATAAATTATGAAGTATATAATGCCATATTCTTATTCACTAGTTTTAAGTAATTTGAAATAATGAATTTTATATTTATGAATTATGAATTAATTTTAAATAATGTATTTCTTTTTTGTTTTTCATTTTAACCTTTAAAATGAATGTATAATGAATATAATTTAAGTAATGAATGAATGAATTATAATTTAATATAACTAGAATGAATAAAGCTTATTTTTAAATCTAAATCTAAAAAAATCAACAAGCAAAATTTTTATAGAAGGATATCTCTCAAAAAGCGATGAATCAGCTGTTGAACATACTAAACTAGTTAATAATGCTATACCATTTCTATTTGACGAAATTCGTTATGAAATTAATGGTAAAGAAATTGATTATAATCGTAATGTTGGAATAACATCATCATTAAAAAACTACATTTCATTCAACCAAAATGAAAGTACAGGTTTATACAATGGAAGTTGGTCACCTAATGAATCAATTAAAATAAATGGACTTTATTTCAATTTTTGTATACCCTTGAAGAGATTATTAGGATTTGCAGAAGATTATAAAAATATTATTCCAAATGCAAAACATGAATTGATCTTAACTCGCTCTCGATCAAATGATAATTCTTTATTTTGTAGCAATGCTAATGCTATAAACGAAAAACCAAAAATTGCCATTACAAAAATATATTGAAATGTTCAGCATATTAACTTAGCTGATAATTCTAAATTAAATTTATACAAAAGCATCGAAAATGGTTCGGTTATGAAAATTCCTTTTAGAAATTGGGAATTACACGAGTATCTTACATTACCAGCAGGAACAACACATCAAATTTGGAAAGTTAAAACAGCTACACAACTTGAAAAACCTCGTTTTATTATTTTTGCTTTGCAAACTGATAAACAAAATAAACTGGATAAAGATCCTTCAATTTTTAATTATTGTGATATTGAAAATATAAAAGTACATTTAAATTCTGATTCATTCAAAATATGAATTTAGATTTTGGTAAAAACCGTTATGCCTTAGCATATGAAGCATATTCGAATTTTAAAAGTTTTTATTATAATAATTCAATATTAGAACCTTTAGTTTCATTGGACAACTTTCAAAATGATTCTCCTATATTTATAATTGATACTCGTTATCAAAATGATAATCTTAAAATGGATGCAGTTGATGTCAAAATTGAAATAAAAACTTTAAAAAAAATTCCCGACAATACTACAGCTTATTGTCTTATTTTACATGATCGTTTAGTCGAATTTAAACCACTCACAGGGGAAGTTAATAAAATTATCTAAATTTATAAATAAAAGTAAATAAACTTATCTGTAAACAAGGAACCCTACCGTTTATTGCTGGAATATTTTTTATGATTGACAATTTACAAAAAATTTATAACAATATGGAATTTTAATAAATTGAATTCTTCCCAAACATAAATTAAAATGGAATATGTGATCATTGATATGCAAGGTTTTCGAGACAATAACAATAAATTTATTTTAAAACAAATTGCTATAATTTCTTCAAATGATGAAATTCAACATTTCATAGTAAAACAACCTTATGGTTACCATTATTTAAATACAAAAACAAAATACACAAATAAATGGCTTACTAGAAATCATCATGGATTACAATGGTCTTATGGCAAAACACATTTTTGTGATATCATCAATTTTTTAAAAAAATTTATGTTAAAGGAGAAGAAAAACAATCTTGGATTTAAAACATTTTGAAACATTATAATGTTATGGATTTAAATAAACAAGATTGTACAAGTCTAAAAATTTTAAAAATAAAACAAAATATCCCCACTAATAGATGCTTATTTAATCATTTTGGCATTTGTGCTTTTGAAAATGTTTATTTATTAAAATCGCTACTCTAAGCACTTTTTAGTGAACACTTCATCGGAGTCTTATTTTATTTATAATTAAAACAACATTATAAACCGTCTGGTTTCGGAGGACAAATAAAAAGAATCATTAATAATATTGTGTACGAACTAAGGAAGCCCTAAACCTCATCAATATCATCCGCAGCTTCACCATCTTATAACTCTAGAAAAGAAAAATAATAATCCTAAAATAAATATTTTTGTAAAAAATGTAGAAAAATAAAATAAAAATTTAAATTTAAATAAGAAAACCATTTTTTATTAATCTATTTAAAATAACTACACATTACATAATGTATAATTATAATTATTACATAACAGAATTTTATTACTCAGATTGTGGAAGATAATGTCCCCAAGGTAAAGTATTAGTTGTGTTTGATAACAGTTTTCTTTTATCATCATTCGATGAAAGTGCCACTTTTTTTTGCTTTAAACTATATATTTTGTGTAAATTAGATGTTATTGAGTTCTGAGTACAGCTTAAGCTTTTATTTGTAGTGAGGCAATCTATATATGATTGAAAAGTTATAAAATTTTTTATCACACAGCTTTTAATTCCTTTAGCTTTTTTAAAAATATCTTCTTCTTCAGCTCTAATTGAATACATTTTCGCTCTAAGTCCAACAAACTCAGTCGTTATTTTTCCGCTATTTTCGTTCCGCTATTTTCGAATTTTTTTATTTATTAAAGGAATTTTGTAAATATTGTTAGGATCATAGTCGCTGGTATCGAATCGATCAATATGCATTTTCATAAATGCGTATATTGTCACATTTAATCTCATATATTAACGAGTCTGTATCAGTATATAGCATTTTACATGCATTAGAAAACATCTTCTCCATAAATTCATAATGAAAATCATAAACTTTTGTTTTAGCAATATCTAAAATAGACATGCCTATAATAATTGGTTTATTCATTAAAATTTCTGATTTTCTAATTTCGATAGCTATTTGATTTTCATAAAATATTCGCGAACTATGAAAATTTGGTTTGAGAATTAGTGCACTCGCTCCATATCTTCCATCCCATTTTGTTTTTAATTTAATAATTCTACGTTTTCTTACGTTTTCCATTAATCTTTCAAATACTGCATTAATTATTAATTTAAGTAGATCTTTTTCAAAATTATTTTTGGCAACTGTTCGCAGTTTTGTATTCAATTCTATATACGGAGCTAACCATTTTGATTGTTTAAATTTTAATACATTGTAAATTGTTTTTAATATCAATCCATTTTTTAATGCTTGTTTTAAGTTCATATAATGAATCACATATTTATTTTTGTTTTCTAAGGTTGTTAATAATAGGATATTTGCTTCCTGGGGGTACTTTCGATTCAGGACATAGAGGTAGATCTTTATGTAGATCATGTAAACTTTGAGGATATTCCAAATCTTTCTCAAGAATATATCCAAATTCTTGATCATCAGCAATATTTTTAACATCAAATTTTAAAATTTCTTCTATATTAAGCCATGAGAAATCGCTAATAGGTAGATATTGTGACATAGCCCATCTATATAAGTTATTTACATCATAGTACATTAAATACTTTGTCTCAATATTTTCATCATAGTTTTTCATATATTTATTATTTGCTTTGCTGTAACGATTTGAACATTGACTCAATCCACCGCGAATACCTCGTTCAACAAATAAAATCATATCTATATCTTTAAGTAGTTCAATTTTAATATTAGTAAATTTCAGCATGCAATCCCATGAAAATCCTGGTGTTGTGTAGTAATGAGCTGGGTCTAATTTATATATTTTTATACAATTATCACGAAAAGATTCGAAGACATCTGCTAATAAGAGAACATCTGTTTTTAAATATATATCTGAATATTCTCCCAATGTTTTAATATTAAATGCTTTCCAACATTTACTACATGCAAGTAATCATTTTCTGATATTGAGGAATCATTTAAATCGTTATAGAGCTCCTGTTTACTTGGTAATTGACCCACATCAAGTTTATCCAAAGAATCAACAAAACTGTAAGGGAAAAATCCTTTCTTAGTTATTAACTTAAAATGTTCCTTATTCAGGTAGTCCCATTCATGTTTAGTAATATGTTTCTCATTAACTGGTAGATTTACTGATAATTTTTCTAAGGATGCTGGTAAAAATTTGTAGGAATCAATGAATTTGTATTTAATGCAAGTATTTTTAGGCTTTTTGTAAAAGATATGTAATTTTCTTTGTTATTTGGAATTAAACTAATTTCTCCTTCAAACTGAAGTGCAATATCTCTTATAATTAAATGCGAATAGTACCCTGAAAGATTGTGAAAAACGACTGGAATGTGAGTTGCATTATTATATCCAAGATTACATGAAACATGTGCAGCACCTCTATAGCTACCAGTTAAATGACAATGATCTTTAACACGAATTTCTCGTTCATAAAAGCTTTTTTCACAAATGTGACACTGTTTTTCATTACGAAAAGAATTTTGTTGTTCTGTAGTAATTTTTATTGGTACAATATTGCTATAAGTTTCTATAATTTCTTTTGCTATTTCTAACAATTCTTTACAAAACCATTTAGAATTTTCTTTACTTCTATATGATTTGAAAAACGATTTATTTTCATTAAAACAACATTTGAAATAATTACCAATGCTATAAATTTCATGTTCTTGATAATATACTGCATCTATTGTTTTTTGCAAAGAAATTTTTTTAAGAATAGATTCCAAATCAGCATAAATTATAAAAGGAACCTTTTCCTTTTTAAAAAAATTTTTAAAATAAATATGATCTTCTTTTGGACAGAGTATTCTACAATCATTTTGATTTTGGAAATTTTTTTCATGTTCTAATAATTTTTCATTACTAATGAAATAATGTAAACAACGATCACATATATATGTTGCTCCCTTGTGTTTATCCAGTTGTGAAGATATAAGCCGAGACATATTTTTGATTAAACAATAATTATGTTTGTAAAATTGTTCAATATTAAATTCATTTTCACTATCAGATTCTATATCACTTTCGTTATCCTTCGCATAAACTTCTGTTAACATTAGTAAGTTAATATGCCTTTCAAATATTTTGTTTTTGGTTAATTTTAGCGGTACAATACGGAAAGAGTTGAATTTAGTTTTTTTTAGAGTAAAAATATTAACCGATAAATTATTAATTTTTTCAAATTTGTTAATATCTTTTATTTTTACTGGCATTTCGATTCCTTCCGTTTTTAAAACGTTTCTATAATCTGGATAAGAGCTAGTTAAAGATACATTCCTGTTAGCTGGATATAATCCAGCAACAATACTGCAAAAAAAACAAGCTTGATCATTATTTTTTATATTAATACAAGCTTTTTTTCTTGAAATTTGTGGTGGTAATTCGACAAAGTTAGAGCCCTTCATAAAACTAGAAGAATTAATATGTAATGATAAATGAAATATATTCACCAAACTATGTGAGCTACCTCTTTCTTCAAATTATTCCAATTTTACTAATAATTTTCCACTTATATATTGATTAAACCATTCTTCAAAATTATCATGTGGATCAAGAATTTGATTTGGAGTATTTAAGTATATATTTTCATTAGTCATTTCATCTTCACTCGTTTTTCTTTGCATTTCTAAGCATAAACTGCTATTAATTTTTATATGATACTGATCATTTTTTAATTTGCTTAAAATAGCTTTTATTTCGTATGCAAATAAAGTTGAAGATTCTTTAAAAAAATCTTCTAAATCTATATGTTTTAAATTCACTATCATTACATTTAAAATTCTTCTTTTAAAAGCGGATTGCAATTCAATCCATTAACTGATCTTTCTAAATTTAAAGATCCTCCAATATAATCTTTAGATTTTTGTTTTGATAGTTCTTTTAAAATTGTTTCAAAATAGCAAAGTGTTTCCAATTTACACTCGATTGTTTTTTTTGGACCGATTCCCGACACCGTTAAAAATTTTTTAGAAAACCACTCTTTTAGTTCAATTATTTTTGTTTGTCTTTCAACAATCTCATTTTTCGTTAAATTTAATTTTTGTAAATTATTACACGCGTTTTTTATAGCAGTAAATTCTGTCTTTGCGTTAAATTCCATTTTTGATTCCGTTTTTATACTTGACTATATTGAGAAGAGAAAAAAATTAAACTAAAGTTTTTAACTTGTTTTTAATTTTAATTACCTATTTATCTAAATGCTTAAAAAAAATAAATAAATAAAAAATACAATAAAAAGCAATAAAAAGCAAAAACAATTTTCAACATAAAATTCTATTTTTATTTTATATAAATAATTTTTTAACAACAATCATTACAAGTGAATTTAAGTTTTACAACTTTTTCTTCCTTAGAAAGAATCATAAACTTATATAAAATATTTTTTTTAGAAATTTTTTCATTTAGAGAAATTACTTTATCCGTATCTCTACGTAAAATTTGGGAAGATATGTGTAGAAATCTGCCGTTTCTACAATCACACTTCTTTTCTTTCCAAAACTTGAACTTTCTTCATGCTTAAATTTTATAATATTAAATTCAATCCCCAATGGCAGCTTGCTTATAGGGGTGTACTGCATAAATTTTTTAGGCTCTTTGTTGGCTTTAGTGTTGACATCGTTCAAAAACTCTTCAATATTGAACTCTGCTACTCCTCGTCCTCACTTTGAAGTTTGATGCTTTCCATATTAATTTTTTTATTTTTGTTTTTTTTTTTTTTTTTTTTTTTTAAATATTTAGTAGATCTTTCAAGTTAGATATTCTCGAATCTAATAATAATTTTTAATATCAAACTATGGTTTTTATACTAGTTTTTATCTATAAACAAATTGCTAAAATTAAAACAGAAGGATGTTTGAGGTTTTAATTCTACTTATTAGTTTTCAAATATTCTATCTAAGCTAATATGTATATAATAAGAAATATTGCAAAAAAATTTTAGAGCTTTATCTTTTCATTGCAGAAACTTATTCTTTAATTATTAAGAACAAAATTAGCGTGTATGCGGTTTTATACTATAAAATAAGAAAACTATTTTATTAAAAAAAAACTTTAAACTATTTTCGATTATTTTCTTTAAATGTATATTAGCAAGAGGTATTGCCTTGACGCCATACGCACACACACTCACCGAATTCTTTTATAACTCTTATCTTACATTTATGTTTTTTTAAATTCTTAACTTAAAACCAAATGCAAAAAAAAAATACTTCTCAATGATAAACATTCATTTATTAAATAATTTCTACAGAATTCCCTTATGTGATTTTGATTTTCTATGTTATTAAGTATTAACACCTACATACAAAATTTTATTATTCCATTATTTTACAACTCAATTTTTATTATATTTTAACTAAAGGAATCCCCTGACGTCATATATTTTTTTTCTGAACATTGTTACACAAATTAATTTTTTCTTATCACCAAAAATTTTTTATTTTTCTTATTATCGAAAATTTTTCATTTCGCATTTTTATAAAACTCAGTAGGTACATTTAACAAAAATGTACGATTTTTATGATGGCTTTCTCATTTTTTTTGTTTTTTGTTTTTATTATTAATTTTATTTTCAAGGTTAAAATTTTATGTCTCATCGTGAATTTATGTAAACATTTTAAATTAACAACCCCATATATTTTATAGCTTTTTTTTTTTTTTTTTTTTTATTTAACTTTTATTTAATAATTTACATTCTAATTTAACTTAAAAAAAGTTACTACTATTTTATAGCTTTAATTATATCAAATTAAAATTTAAAATATTGCATATATTTAGGATGATGACTAACAAATTTTTTTTGAGTTGCCATATACCCTAAACATCACTTTTTCCCTCTATTTTTATGTGTCCCCCTCTTAGAGTTGCCATATGTACATTTCTTGTATCCAGAATTCGCATAGCTTATACTACTATGGGTCTAGTATCGATCCTTGCGGAACCCCTTTTGATATTTTTTTTTCAATACTAAAGCTATTGTTTATTCTAACTTTTTGTTTACGGTTTTCAAGATATGTTTTGAAAAAATTTAACTGACCTGATGTGAAATTTAATCTCTTTAATTTTGATAGAAGAATATCGTGGTCAACGCAATTAAAGGCTTTTTTTATATCAAGAAACACACAGCTAACGAATTTACCATTATCAATATTTTTTGAGATAAAGTCATCTAAAAATAGACAGGCAGCTGTAGTATTTGATTTTTCTTCAAAACCAAACTGTTTTTCACTTAGTATAGGATAATTTTTAATAAAAATGTTAAGTCTATTTTGAATGATTTTTTCAAAAATTTTTGACAAGCCAGATAATACAGAGATTGGACGATATTCGAACAGTCGGTTGCTAATCCACCTTTGTACACGGGTGTAATGATAGCTGTTTCAAAGACCATTGAATGAATTTGGATAATTATTAGATTGAAGTGCATTATTAATAAGAGTGACTAAAGCAGGATCATTTTATTAGCTGCCGAATTCAGAGATTGAATAATTTTAGATATTTCTTCTAAATTAGTAAGATAAGATAAAATTTGTATAGATATTTCTTCTGAATTTGTTTATATAATTAAGATCAATGCTATCAATTGGAATATTTATATTTTTTGAAATTCTTCGCCGTATATTACGTAACTATTTATATCATTTCTCACATAAATCGCAACCCCTCCAAAAGAGTTGCCCCTATTGGTAAAATAAGCATTATACCCTTCAATATTGTAAAATTTATTTTCTGTGATATGCAACCAAATTTCAGTAAGTACAATTACATGAATTTGGTTTTTAAAGTTGTTATTTATCAAAGCCTCTACACTATATAATTTATTTCTTAAGCTTTGAATATTTAAATAAGCTATGTTAAAATTATTTTTGTACATTTGGTTTTCTTTACAAATATCAAAATGGGTAGAATAATAAATTGAATAACAATCGAAATCAATAAAAAAAATAACTAGATTAAGAAATAATCCAATTTGTTGTTGATTGTTTAAAAATAATAAAAAAATCAAAAGTACAAAAATAAAACGAAAAAAAAACAATCACTGCATAATTGTTAAAAAAATAAAAAAAAAAATTTTTTGACACATGATTATAAAAATTATAATCGAAAAATGAAAAAAGTAAATAAAAAGTAAATCATAAAAAATTAATAGATTAAGTTTATAGTGTAAATATTGTGAGGTACCAAAAAGGTAAATATTGTAATATGTGTTTTGTTTTAATTTAAGTGAATTTTGCTTTCTTATGTGAATAAAATATGCATAAATATAATAATTAATTATAAGAAATAAGATTAAAATGGTACCAAGTGAATTAATAATAAAATTAAAATTGTAAATTAAAATAAAAATTACATAATTGTAAGTAGTTACTAAAGTGAAAAGTGTAGTAAATAATTTTTACCTAACCTTTTTATACCCTACACCTAAAGTATAGGGTATATTAACTTTGGTATGGTGTTTGTAACCACCAAAAGGAAGCGAGTTAGATATGGACATGTATATATATTCTGAATCAGGATCACCTCCTGAGTCGATTTAACGATGTCCGTCCGTCCGTTCGTCCGTTCGCACGATAATTCAAAAACTAATGAAGCTATCTTGATGAATTGTAGGTTACTAATCACGAAAGGAAGGCTAAGTTCGAATTTGGATAAAATCGGTCCATGGGTTCGGATTCTGGAAGCTTCCGAATGATTCCGGAGCAAACGAGATTATCTCCAAAACCAAGAAAGATAGAACCTTTCAATTTTGTACAATGATGTTCCTTCCCATTCGATTTATGTCTCTGAAATTTGGTCCATGCGTTTGGATTTTGGAAGCTTCCGAACGAGCACCAGAGCAAATGAGATTATCTCCAAAACTAACTAAGATATAACCTTTAAATTTGACAGAGTGGTGTTCTTTCATGTTTTATTTAAGTTTCTGAAATTGGAGAGGATTTGGACCATGGGTTCGGATTTTGGAAGCTTCCGAACGAGCCCCAGAGCAAACGAGATTATTTCCAAAATCAACAAAGATAGAACGTTTAAATTTTGTACAATGATGTTCCTTCCCGTTCGATTTATGTCTCTGAAATTTAAGAGGATTTGGTCCATGGGTTTGGATTTTGGAAGCTTCCGAACGAGCACTAGAGCAAATAAGATTATCTCCAAAACCAACTAAGATATAACCTTTAAATTTGGCAGAGCGGTGTTCTTTCATGTTTTATTTAAGTCTCTGAAATTTGAAAGGATTTGGTTCATGGGTTCGGATCTTGGAAGCTTCCGAACGAGCCCCAGAGCAAACGAGTATATCTCCACAACCAACAAAAAAAGAACCTTTATTTTTAGTACAAGAGTGTGCTGTTATGTTTCCTTTTCTATAAAATTGGAAACTGACATTTGAAAGAATTTGAACCATGGATCCGTATATTGGAAGCTTCCGAACGAGCCCCAGAGCAAACGAGATTATCTCCAAAACCAACAAAGATAGAACCTTTAAATTTTTTTCAATTTTTTACAATCCTTCCCGTTTGATTTATGTCTCTGAAATTTAAGAGGATATAGTCCATAGTTAGGATTTTGGAAACTTCCGAACGAGTCCCAGAGCATATGAGATTATCTCCAAAAGCAACAAAGATATAAACTTTAAATTTGGCAGAATGGTGTTCTTTCATGTTTGATTTAGGTCTCTGAAATTTGAGAGGATTTGGTACATGGGTTCAAATCTTGGAAGCTTCCGGACGAGTCCCAGTGCAAACGAATATATCTCCACAACCAACAAAGATAGAACTTTTATTTTTAGTACAAAGGTGTTCTGTTATGTTTCCTTTTCTGTAAAATTGGAAACTGACATTTGAAAGAATTTGAACCATGGGTTCGTATTTTGGATACTTCCGGACGAGCACAAGAGCAAAGAGCATATCTCCAAAACCAACAAAAGTAGAACCTTTAAATTTAGTACAATGGTGTTCTGGCATGTTTTCTTTATTTTCCTGAGATGGATTCGAGGAATTGGAGTGGCAATTCGGGTACCTGACACACCTCCCAAGGACTAACAATCTTCGAAATAAAAAAAGATAGAAAATTAAAATTTTTTACAAAGGTGTCAAGCATATCCCAAGAGGATGCCTCTTTTACGTTCCTGAAATCCGAGTTGAATAAGACAGAAAAGGGAAGAAGTTCAAGCAGCTGCCAAAAAAACTTATGGATTTTTAATTTAATTCCAATTATTCAGGTGTAGGGTATTAATAAGTCGGTTGCATCGACTTACTGTTACATTTACTTGTTTTAGTTAGTAAAGTTAGAAAACAATATAATATTTGTTTTAATTTTTTTTTTTTTTTTTTTAATGCATTTCTCTGCCACATAAATGTGGACAGGAAATTACACAGCCTTTCCTGTTCAGGCGTGGCTGTAAATGTGGTAAGGGGCAATAGCTCTTACGACGTGTGTGGGATTCCAACCCACAGTCCCTCGGTGTTTGCAGCGTATTTTATACGCTCTTACCCACTAGGCCACCGAGGCCCCAACTTTTTTTTAAAACAATAACTGATCTCAACGCAAAAGTTTTCCACATATTAAACTTTCATATATTCAATTATATTGTACCTAAACCGTAAGCTTTTTTAAATTTCAAATTAAAAATTAACTCATAACTTTAACATACTTTAGTTAAACAATATCATCTTTACCAAGCTCAGCTTTATAAAAACCTCCGGTAAGTTGCGTATCAGTATAGTCTGATAATTGATATGTAACAGGATAAGTATTATTGATCTTTTCAATTTTACATATTCGAAATGACCAATTCGGTTCGTTCGATAACCTCTTTCGAAATGACCTTTATATTTACTTATTCTTACAAAATTTTCAACCTTATACTTATTTTTTTGAAAAATTTTGGGTTCCATATTATAATATTTCTAAGTAAATTTTTTTCGTTGTACTTTGCAATTTTTTCAGGAGGAAGTTTTGTTATACTATTTATTATTATTCTATGTTTTATAGAATTAACAATTGATGATTTTAATTCGCTAAATGTATAATAATGATTGATTTTTCTTTTATATAATTTTGAAACCGTGAATTAAAAAATTTCTTACCTTGATCAGAGTCAATATTTTTTGGTATGACTTTAGCTCAACTAATAACTGATTTTAAGACATTTAAACCATTTTCAGCATTTTTGTTTTCATAGCTTCAGCATAGGCGTATTTAGAAAAAGTGTCAATGACCGTCAGCAGATATTTATAACCGTTATTAAGCTTTGTATAATGTCTACTAAATCAATTTGCCATGTGTCATTTATTCGCTTTTGTTTGAATTTTCTTCTAGGAAATTTTCGACTTACCTGTCTATGAATTTCAGTTACTATTTGGGCTCTTAACATTTTATTTATATTAAACAATTATGTCAACTAATTTTAGAAATGTTAAAGGTATTGAGATAATAATTATTATACATAAAGTAATATACCAAGGCATTATTTAAACTAACCGTTTACCTTGTAAAATCTAACCTTGTTAAATAATGTTAAACTAACCGTAACCTTGAATTTAATTTGCTTTTATACTTTTCTAGAAGAGTTTATAACTTGGGTTTTATTTTCAATTTTAATTCATTTCCATTCTGAGTTTTATATAACAAAGCACTAAAATGCAGGCTGATTATACAACATTTCCATTTGAAGAAACTGAGCATATAAATAGAAAAAGTCAGATTCAGAAAGACAAAATTACATCCACTGTGGAAGATGAGGAGCTGGCAGATACAGAAGAGTTTGTGCCGCCGCTTCTTGAATTGGAAGAGGAAGATCAACACGCAGACGATGTTGAAGAAGAAAAGGAAATTTGGGATATAAATAATCAACAAGGGGACGCTGATTATTTTAACGATTTATTATTCTTAAGAATTTTAATTAAAAAACATATACAATTAAATATTATATATATTAAATATATTTAATTTAATTTATTATTCTTAAGAATTTTAATTAAAAAACATATACAATTAAATATTTAATTGTATATGTTTTTTAATTAAAATAATTATATATATATATATATATATATATTATATATATATATATATATATATATATATATATATATATATATACATATATATATATATAATATTGGTTGAATTTCTTGTTGTAACCTTAATACCTGCTGTTCACCACATAATTTTAGATATTCTCCAATATATTGTTTTACATTAAGCTCAGCATTTTTATTATAGGTCATCACAGCATTAAGAAAGTTATTTAAATAGTAAAGTCTTTTATTATCTGCTCATCGAGTTTTTTGTTAATAAAATTTATTCCATTCATGATATTTTAAAGCAATTTCTTTTTTACCAATACGATGAAATATGGTTAAAACATCAAACGACTCGCAAACGACAGTTAAATGCAACAGAAATTTTTAATGTATGAGTTTTATTGGGAAAAATAGTGTAACTTAGCAATAAATTTGTATTTTGATCTGGTTCTTCCATTACTTTAATTTTACTAGAAGTTGTTTATTATTGTTTTTATTATTTATACGCTTTAGGAGCACAGGTTTGTAATGAGTTATATTTTCCATATACAATTTGAAAGGTTTTTAGTTGATTTACGTTATTAATTTATTTTTGTTCATACTATAACCGCAACATCTATACCACGTATAAACACAACAATATTGTCCACATACATCTGAATAATTACTTTGTTTCTCATTAAAAATTATATATTGGTTTTTTAAGTAACTCAAAATTTCTAATTTATCTGGTTTTCTACCAAACGAATCAAAATATTCAATACAGCCATGTTTTAGAATATAAATAGCTAACCAATGTGTCCCTGTATCTTTTGCTTTGTCGGTGTTTACAATTAAAAATGCTTGTTTTTTAATTATTTTGGCGAGTTGATCTAAAGCAAAAACTCATTTAAAAAATTTGTTTGTATGTTTGTTACATTTTAATACACTTCTTATTTCTACGGTATTCATTAATCAGATTGACTCAAATCATATACTTTAGTTGTTTTTTTAATGTAGTTCGATAAAAACTCTTTTTTGATTTTTTCTTATTTGTTATAATAGCATCACATTTTTCTAGTACTTGACAGACCTCTTTATTTATTTTATCGTTGTACAAAGTTCCGAAAGAGTAGCTTTCAAAAGTATCATTTACAAAATCCCTAGTTGGAAATTTATACTTGAGCTGTTTTACAATCTTTTTACAAGGTTCTTTAATACCAACTACACAAATATCTTTCGCGAACAAATTATTATTATCATCACAACAAAATGTTACATCCAGAAGTGCACAATACTTGCATCAAATTCTTGCATCAAATTCTGCATAAATAATAGCAGTTAGTGAGGCTTTGATAGCCTTAAGAGGCTTTGATAGCCTTTCCTATATTTTAATTGTACCCTGATTTAGTAAACTTTAACACACTTCATTTTCAGATGCATATGGAATTAAATCAAAAACTAGTATTAAGAATCCATTGCTAAACATAGACTTTATTATCTGATGCCCTTTATCATTATGATAAAATCCATTACCTAAAAAAGTGTACGCTCTAGTGTGGCAATTATTTTCTTCGGAAAAACTAATTTTTATTGCTGAATTGGGTACGTGAACTCTATTTACGTTTAATATAAATTGTGAAATATCAAAGTGATTTCACATCTTTTAAAATTGTATGAATTTTTTGATCTTTTTCCAGAGTAAACTGCATTTTCTGTCAACCAAAATATTATTGTCTTTGGTAAATGTCCAATGAAAATATTATCAAGTGATATTGATGAACTATCCTGCGGAATTGTAAAACTTTTTACTTCTACATGTTTGTAATTGTTCTTGGCGTTAGGTTTTTCCAATACAGCATTATGTGCCAATAGCACATAGGATTAATAGTTACATGTTTCATAAATAAAGTAGCTTCTAAAATTTTCAGTTGAGATTCGTCAGAACCATCTGCAAAGAGCTAAAATACTAGTGTTAGAGAATTCGAACATCAACATTGTTTATGAGAAGTGCAGGTTGGTTAAACATATCCAGATGTAATTTTTTTTTTTGTTTTTACGAGGGACGGTGGAAAACATTAAAAATCACTTAAAGGAACTGCACGAGGTTCCTCTGAGTAGTGTTGGACTCTAACCAACCAAAACTATCTCGTTTAAAACCAAACTATAGGATGGGTCCTTTAATACATAATAATACAATGGACAGCTTGGTTTTGGGGAAAAGGATGAGGGGAGGATTACTTGGGAAATTGGATATAGGATAATTGGGATTATGGAGGATGAAGGGGAAAATTTGGATAGTTATTTTGAAGAAGGATGTTAGTATTCTTCTTGAATTTCGATATATCGTACACAAATGAATTGTCAACTTTTCGGAACACATGTGCAACACACAAGGTTCCATAAACGCGACGTGCGCATGACAAACGAATTTCCGAATGCTGTGTTGCGCCATCTTGCCAGTTCCACACTGTATGGGTGCGCATCTGTTGCACTCCTTGTTTCACGTTGGAAAACTTTGAATTGAGGCATCAATTGTTTTATTTCTGTAGAGCAGGTGTTCGCCCCTACAAGGTTATTTATAAAGCAAAGTGGAGTGAGCGTTAAGGTAACACTAGGGTCGCCAACAAGGCGAATAGCTCTGTTTTGAACTTTATCGAGCTAACCCAGAGCTGTTTGTGGTGCTCCAGCGCAAATATGTGCGTTATACTCCATTTTCAGTTTAATGTACATTTTATAGATGTTGAGAAGATCGGAAGGAGAAAAATAAGCTTTATAGCGGTACAAGGAACCTAGACATTTAGCAGCATATTTAGCTATACCAAAAATATGATTTGAGCAAGTCAATTTCTGATTTAACTCGATTTCTAGAATGTTTAAATCTTTTGAGTGCTGCAAAGCTTCACCCTGAAATGTTAGGTTGGGTGTAATAATAGCTACTTTACGCGAGATCAAACAGCATTACGTTTTTTTGTCGTTCAAATCAACTCGGTTGATTTCGACCCGTTTTTGGATTTTCGCTAAATCATTATTTAGCTCACTTATAGAGAGTTTCTTGCTGTTCTATTAATTTGGTGATTAATGCCACAGCGGATATGAAATTCATAGGAATCTACAAGGGTGCTCTTATCTGCGAAACTATGGATTGGATTGAAGGTAATTGAAAGTAGATCATTGATAAATTTTAAGAAAAGAGTGGGCGATAAAACTGATCACTGAGGGAACTAGCATTAATTATAAAATTGTCAGATGAATAACCATCGACAAGTATCCGAATCAGGCGATTCGAAAAAAAATCTCCAATCCATTTTAAAAAGACTCTACCTAGTCCTAACGCTTTGCATTTTGCTAATAAAGCATCATGCCCGACTCTGTCGAACGCTTTAGAATCCAGAGTCATGAGATCACCGGTTGAACAACAGGCTCTGAACCCGTATTGTCGATCATAAAGCAAACTTCTGCGATGCAGATGTTTCAAGAGCTTCTGGTGTACTATTTTTTCCATTACTTTGGAAAGAACCGAGGTTATAGCAATAGGATCGTAGTTAGAGAGTTCGCTTTTATTACCTTTTGTTGTAATTGGGAAAACATGCGCAACCTTCCATTGGGTAGGGTGAATACTAAAGAAAAGATAAAAAAGTGAATAAAGTAAAGAAAAGATAAAAAAGGTTTCGTAGAGGTTTTGAAATACTTGAATAGGTATTTTTAAGAACGATGGTAGTGATACCATCTGGACCGGCTGATTTTTTTGCATCAAAATTTTTCAAGATTTGTATCACTGCTCTCGTCCTAAAGTATATTTTGCCGAAAGAGTAGTCAACTTCAGGAACGGTTAGTGACTTTAAAGACAGTGTTGAGTTGAAAGAGAACTGATTGCCAAACAAGTTCGCTTTCTCTTTGAAATCTGACACAATCATGTTATTAATATCAGCAAGCGGAGGAAAAGAAGACGCGCTACCCGGAAATTTGTTTTACCAAACAATGGTCGGAGCCATCCAGGGGGCAACCAACTGAAACTACATATTTTTCAGGGTGTGTGGTCAGGAACAGATCCAAGAGGTAGCTTTCTTGATCAGCACGGTCCGGGATCCTGGTGGGATTTTGGACAAGTAGAGAAAGATGCAAAGAGGTGAAAATAGTTCAACTTGTTTCCCAATTGAATTTTGACTCAGAGAAGTGTTATTAGAAAAGTGAAGCCAGTCTCTATTATTAATATTGAAATCACCCGCCAGAATAATTTCAGGTCCTGGAGATGAATTCAAAATTTCATTGATCGGGTTTGAGAGATTTTTAATTTCCACAACAGTTTCCTTTTCACTTGAGTTAGATGATCTCTATAAGAAACAGAAATGTATGACCTGCTTTCCAACAAGGATTTTTACCCAAACATAGTGGAAGGTTGAGCTAGAACATTTGAAATCATTAAGAGTGTTGAAAGTCGTGACATTTTTAAAATAGATGGCGATACCGCTTTTAGACACGAAATGGGAAACGAGTGTGTAGCCAGTAATATTAATATTATCATTCTGGCCGTTAACTTGAGTTTCATACAGGGCAGGATTTGCTGGTTTGCTAGAATTTAAATGGCAAATGACGGCATTGTAATTCGTCTGTAAACCAGGTATATTGCATAAATATACATTAAAATTGGTAATTTTGTAAAATTAAAAATCAACAAATTAAAATTTAAAATTAAATAAAAAAGTGAAATATCAAATTTAAATTTAAATAAATAAAAAAACAATAAAAATTATAAAAATGATATGTGTACGATATGAATACCGCGAGCTTGACAACACAATCTGTTTGTAAATTAAATTAAATTAAATGCTTGCCTTGAATGTGTAAATGATTTATAAAATGTTCAAGAGTTTTTAGCATGCACTGTGAAGTGACCTTATTGAACGCAGTTACAACCAAAAACACACCCAAAGCAAAGCTTATGTGCAATACAAAAAAAAAAGAAAAAAAGAGCACGTTATAGCAAATAAAAGTTATTGATTAATTAAGTTGATACTTACACACACTATTAGATAGGGTTTTTGTACCTGTTAAAAATCGCATCGTGATCACACGAGATATTAAATATATTACTGAAACTAATAAATCAGGTAAATAGCTTTCTAATTTTATAGATTTTAGACCTATCTCTTTTAGTGAACAACACGTAGATTTTCACATATTGAATGTTGACTACAAAAATAAACAAGAATTACAAAGAAACACACAACGTAATGAAAACATAAAAACAAATAATGAAGAGGTTGAAAAGAAAAAAAAGCGATGATGAATATAAAGAAGAATTTAACTTTGATGAAGAATTTAACGAAGAATTTAATGAAAAGAAAAAATCTAATCTTAAACGTAGTTGTGGTAGACCTTCTACAATTTTAACAGGTTAGCAAGGTCGTCCTAGAAAAGTTGTTAACTACACGTCCGGAAGTTTAAATAATATAGAATATAATTTTAATACAGAAATTTCATGTGAAGATGTAGAATCAGATTCAGACTGGCATTTTTCTATTGCAAATGAATTAAAATCAATTTTACAAAGAAAAACGTGGATATTGGTTGATCGTCCAGATAGTAATCACATAATTGGAAGCCGTTTTGTATTAACAAATAAATATGGGAATGATGGTAGTATAGAACGAAAAAATGCTCGACTAATTACTAAAGGCTATTCACAACGGCCAGGCTTGGATTTTAACGAAACCTTTTCGCCAGTAGCTAGAATTAGTTCGATACGTTTTCTTGTTGCTTTAGCGGCACGTTTTAAATTCAAAATGAGACAACTTGATATAACCACAGCATTTTTGAATGGTGACATTGACGAAGTTATTTATATGGAGCCTCCACCTTTAATAATTAGGAGTTTAGAATATTTATTAACCAAAAACTCATCTAATTGTGAAATTTATCGACAAGCCGAGTATATGTTATAAATAATAGTACTATTCACAATAATATTAAACTCTTCTCAAGATCTTTTATGATAAAGTAAAATTAAATTAACATAAGTAAATACCACCAGAAATTAAAATTAAAATTACAGTTTAAGTTATGGTGGTATTGATTATTGAGAAGAGAACAATTTGGAACATCTACCAACGGGATGGAGTGAGAAGGATATTGTTTTTGCTTTGTTTACTACTAGGAGAGTTAGAAAGAAAAGAACAAAAAAAAATTAAAATTAATTAATATTGTAAACTAAGCAACCGCGCGACACAACTTAATATAATGTTGCATGGCATAATATTATAGTAGCTCATTCACCTTTTTTGTTTTAAGCATTGTTATATTTTAACAATAACAGGAAATGCATTTAGCATTCCTGATTAGTTGATTTTATAAATTTTAAAAACAACATTATTTTTTGATGATCTTAGCACTAAGTTAACTTAAGCATATTAATATATAAGTATAACTTTGTCAAATAAAAATCAGTCTTAAGAACACAACTAAATTATTAAGTCGTTTTATTTTCGTTCTAAAGAACGCGAAAAACATAATTCGCGCGTTGAATTAGAAAAGTTAAAAAAAAAAAATATTAATATAAAATATTAAAAAAATAAAATTTAAAAAAAAAATTAAATAAATTAATCGATTTTAATTATAATAAATATTAAAAAATATATAAAAAAATAAAAGTAAAATTAAATAAAAAAAATAAATAAATGTGTTATTAAGGAAAAAAGAAAAAGTACTTATTTTAATGCCGCCATTGGGAATGCAGCCAAGGTTTAAAACGTGGTTTATATTTATTTTGTACTTCTTATTTTGCACATAATTAAAATTAAAACAAAATAGAAAAAAAAACAAGTAAATGTAACAGTAAGTTAGATTGTACCCTACACCTAAAAAATTCAAATTAAATTAAAAATCCATAAATTATTTTAGTTAGGTATTTAATACAAGCTAAAAAAAATAAATGCTTTTACAACTTTTGTACAAAATTTCAGGTTTCTATCTTTATTATCTTTATTAAATTCGAAGATATGCTTGTTAGGTCTTGGGAAGTGTGTGAAGGCACCCGGACCACCATCCCAATTCATCTCAAATTTTAGAGACATCATCAGAACAGGGTAGAATACTCTTATATCAAATTTCAAGTTTTTATATTTATTAATTTCGAAGATATCCTTGTTCGGTCTTGGGAGTTGTGTGAAAGATACCCGAAGAACCATTCCAATTCATCTGAAATTTTAGGTAAATCAGGGATTCAGGAAACAACACCCTGGTATCAAATTTGCAGTTTCTATCTTTATTAATTTCGAAGATATGCTTATTCGGTTTTGGGAGTTTTATGTGAGGTACTCGAATGACCAGGGGGTGATCCTGATTCAGAATATATATATACATGTCTATACCTAACTCGCTTCCTTTTGGTGGTTACAAACACCATACCAAAGTTAATATACGCTATACTTAATGTGTAGGGTATAACAAGTGAATTTATTAGTTAGATTAAAATTAAAATAAATTAGATTAAATTAGATTTTCAAATTAAGTAAATATTATTTTCCTAAACGATGTTCTCAAACCGACGGTCAACTAAGAACTGTGGTATAATTTACGCATATGTTCTACTAAATTGCTTTTTGGTATAATTTTTGATGTTCTTTTGAACCATTATCTGATTTTGTTATACTCGGCTTATGTAATGTCCATTCAGCGCATTCTAAATGGGTTGTAGCGGCATTTGTAACGTAATTCAATATAAGCTCTGTAATGGTAATTTCCATCTGATGAAGATATATTCTCTGCATTTAGTTGAACGTTGCATTGTTTTATTAATGAGTGTAACATATTATTAACTACACTTGGTTGTTGTATAGCATTTCCATCAGTTTTTTTGTCTTTATCACAATGGAATTAATTTTGTTCCATCTTTTTTTAAAATTTGTACTTTTAATTTTAGATATGTAGAAGATAAGTCTCTATATGTATCACCATGACCTAATGAAACAAGTTCTATGACTGATTGATTATCTTGAGAAGCGATGGGGTTATAGGAAACTCTTATATATAGAATATAGAACGCAATATACTTGACTGAACGGGTTGTGTTTTAAATATATCCAACTCAGATTTCATACATTCAATCATTGTTATTCAAAAATATCTTTTTGTTTCCTTTTGCTACTAACTTTGCGTCGTTTTGACGTATAATAATTTAAATTGTTAATGTGATGTCTTTTTAAAAGTTTTCTTTTTTTCTTCTACCTTGTTTATAAATTTCATTGAGTTTTCGAACTGTGCCTCGCCTTACATTTTTCATTATATCTTTACTTCGATCTTATACAAATTCTTTTATGCAATATAATATACCTGTTGCAATATCAGATAAAGCATTAATACCTGAGTTAATAACCTTTCTTTTTAATATATTAGCTCCAGGCGTAAATATTAGTTTTAAATATTTAAAAAGCCCACCTAAAAATCTTTCTAACCGTCGACGCCTTTGTAAGATACAATAGAATGCTGTAGTGGACCAATATCCTCAAAATCTTTTCCTGGTTGAACTAAATAATATTTATAGTATGAGAGATCATAATTTTTTTTATTTATTTTATTTTTTAGTGCATTTTTCTGCCACATAAATGTGGTTCAATAATATCAGTATATACAAATATAATATCAGACTTAATAGCTGGTATCAAGTTTAATGTTTCTAAATATTTATATAGTTCTATAATTATATTATTATGCTTTTTAAAGTCTGGGAATTTTTGTAAAATTTGTATAAAACATTCCTTAATAAAAAGTCTATTGTAAAATCACCTTCTCCGCGTAACTGTATTTTACTTTTGGATTATTAACACAAATTTTAATTAATTCTCCAGCATACGATGTTGATTCTTTAGATTTTATATAACTAGAATCTTTAGAAATATAATCATAAATTTGCTATATAAGTTGACATTAACTTTCTGTATTTGTGTATCCATCAAATTTGATTTATTTATTTATTCAATGATATCTCAAAAAGAGCTTAAAGCTCACAAAGAGTGTTGTTAATATTATTAATTAAAATAACAAGTTATAAAACTATCAAAAAAACAAAAAAGAAACTAAACATTAAAAAAAATAAAAATTATGCAACAATTCTTTTTTTTTTTAATTTTATTTAATTCCAGATAATTTTACAATAATATATAGAATTATATATAAGAAATTAAGTAATTTTAAAACGACACATTATAACTAATATTTAAATAACAATTTCTCTAATTTCTAAGATTTTTTGAAAATTTTTTAAGTTTACTTTTAAATATGCTTAAATTTTCACTATTTTTAATTTCAACTGGTAGCGAGTTGAAAAGTTTTATTGCGCTGCATCTTAGACTTTTTTGCTTCGATGTTGTTTTAGTTTTAGGAATTTTGATATTATTTCTGTTTCTGGTTAGATAGTTATGTATATTTTTCCTGTTTTGAAGACTTGTTAGTTTCGATTTAACATTATTATTCAGAATGTTATACATGTATTTACACTTTTCAAAGTAAATTATTTGATTAATATCCAGTGTATCAATTCTTTTATATAAATTATTAGTTCTAGTTCTTGTGTTCAAACTAAATAAAGTTTTGAGAGCTCTATTCATTACTATACCAATTTGATTTTTTATAAAAATATGAACAATGGTTCCAAATGCATATAACAAACCTAATTCTTGATAATATAAAAGTTTAGTCGCATAATTCGGAATACCGCCCATTCTTCTGATAGCTATTGTTATAGGAATAATTTTTTTCGTAATGTATTTTATGTGTTTATCCCATCTTAAGTTTTCATTAATTATCATTTCCAAGTACTTAACATTATCAACTTGTTCTATTATAGTATCCTTTACCTTAAGCGTAATATTATCATATATTTTCTTTTGCATTTTGAATATTATATAATAAATTATGCAATAAATCTTTAAGTCGTCATTTAGTATATTTTCAAGCTCTTTTAATGTTTTCGTTTTGCTATAACGTTGACGTTATCTGCATAAATGTTATATTTTTGATATAATACTATTTTTTGGTATGTTCATTATATACAGCAGATACAATAACGGCCGAAGTAATGAACCTTGTGGTGCGGCTGTTTTTATTATTAGTTCATCACTTGGTACTTTATTAACTTTAACACATTGGGTTCTATTTGTCAAATAACTTCTTAATAAGAGATTACTGTTACCTCTAATTCTTAAGTCGTCTAGTAATCAGATAAGTCTAGAATGATTTACCATATCAAATGATTTTGTTAAGTCAATAAATACTGCGCCAATATAGTAGCCGTCATTTAATACATCATAAATATGTTCCAGAGTTGTTGCATTTTTGAAGTTGTACCACTACTTTCTAAATAAACATATTGATTAGCATCAAAGACTTAAAAAATATATTTAGAGAAAACAACACAAATAAGTCTGAAAGGCCACTCAAAATTATTATCAAATTTAGGAATTATGAAGTTAAGGAAAAATTCATAAAATTAACAAAGAAACTTTCTAAACTCAATCATAACTCAAATAACGAAAATACTACAAAAATATTCATCAATGAGCGCCTAACACCATATTTTAGCCTATTATTCGAAAAGCTCGAGATCTAAAAAGAACTAAAAAGATCAAATTCGCATGTGTGAAAGATGGTAAAGTATTCATTAGAAAAAGTGAGTCTAGTAAAATAATCAGGCTCCTTTCTGATAAACACTTAAAAATCATTAATGTTAACGATTAATGAATTAGATTAGAATATCTTATCAAATATCATCTCTATCAGAAGTATAAATACAATTCAAAGTCTTAAGTTTAGACAACAACACTCTCTAAAAGTTCTTTATTTAAACATAAGAAGTTTAAAACACAAAATGGATGAAATTACATGTATACTAGATTCTTTGAGTAACACAATGCACATACTAATCATTACCGAAACTTGGGTTAAAGAATATGAAGTTGATTTGATTAATCTGAAATATTAAACAAAAATACTTTCATGTCGAGAGGAGGTGTGGGCTTATTAATTTACAACTCTATGATCTTTTAAACAACAAATATATTTTGTGACAATTTCATTAGCTATATTTCAATTACACTAAAATGCAATCATGAAAATATTCAATTGACAGCACTGTATAGGCGCCCCCAGATAACAATAGCACACATTTTTTACACTTCTGCAAACACATTTAAATCAATAATAAGAAATAATAATAATAAATAATAAACTCCATTATATTAGGGGACTTCAACTTTAATATTATAAACAATACAGATAAAAATGTTTCTAATTATACAGACATCATTGAAACAAATGGTTTTAACTTCTATGATTTCAATTCAACAAGATCCGCATCTGGTTCATGTCTTGATCACGTCAAGGGTAATAATCTAAAAAATTAAATATATATTACTCATATGCCAGCAAATTTTACAGATCATGATCAAAATGCATAAAGAAGTGTACTACCGAAAAAACAATAAAAAAAAATTGTATTTAACAAATCATGGTTTGCCGAAGAATGCTGGTCCATAATGAAAACAAAACATTATTGGTATAAAAAGCATAGAATTAATTACATTACATGATTACTTTAAGGAAAAATATCATATATGGTTAAAGTTCACAGCGGTCAGACGAACAAAAAAAAAAAATATGATAAAAGTATATACTTGAAAGGCGATAACGATCCGAGAAAGATTTGGAACTTTATCAAAAACATAGCTACTGATGAAACAAAAAAAGAATTAAAAAATGATTTTTTTCAAGGTCCAAACCTTTCATATTTTTAGACAAAAAAACTAAATTAAATGAATGTAACGAATTTTTCTGTAATATTGGAAAGAATATGTCAAATAAATTTAGCTCAATATACCTTCCAAAACAAAGAACAAAAAACACACTTGCATTCGAAGAGATTTAACCTCATCAAACTGAAAAAATAATAAATAAAATCAAAACATCAAAAAGTACTGGAGCAGATGGTATAAGTTCAGAAATAGTGGAACTGTGCAAGAAAGAATTAATTGAACCAATTACAAAGTTTATAAATACTTCAATCAAAGAAAGCTTAATACCAGACATAATAAAAACTAATAAGGTTATCCCAATTTATAAAGGCAGTGGTAATAAAATTGAATCGAGCAACTTGAGACCGATAACTGTCCTATCAATTTTTGTAAAATATTAGAAACACATATAAATAACCAAATTATTGAACATCTTATAAGTAACAAATTATTGTGTAAATCGCAGTATGGCTTCTCAGAAAACTCAAGCACAAACGCAGCACTATTTGATGCCATCACGCATGTACAAAATAATATAAGAAAAAATGAAAAACTAGGACTGATGTTTTTTGACCTAGCTAAGGCATTCGAAGTCATAGACAGGAAAGTTCTTCTAAAAATATGATTTGAGTATGGCGTAAGAGGAAGCGAATACAAATGGTTCAAAACTACTTCAACAATAGAAAACAATATGTCGAATGCGATGGTAAGCACGCAACAATAAACCGATTTTAGTGTGATAAAAGGAAGTGCATTAGGACCCGCACTATTCTCATGCTACATCAGTAGTATTGGAAACTTACGTCTAAGAGGAAAACTTTTCTTATTTGCAGATGACTTAGCACTAGTCTATGCTGAAGACAACTACATTTATTTGAAAGAAGCGATGAATGAAGATATGACACTACTAAACGATTGGATGAACATGCATAAACGAATGGTCAACATCAACAAAACTAAACATATGCTCATAAAAGCCAAAACCAGAAATTTCACAGTGAAATACAACACTTAAGATTAAAAGAACCAATCAATATAAATAGATAGGGGCAATTCTTGATGATGAAATAAACTGGAATCATCACGTTGAGGAGCTGTTACGAAAACTGAGAAGAATTGCAGGCTTTTTTAAAAAATTATTAAAAAGATCGGTGTACCATAGCTTATTTCACAGTGTGCTCACATATGGTACAGGAATATGGGGCAACACTTTTAATAAAAACATTGTAAAATTACAACGAATTCAAAATAAAGCAATAAAAAATTTATACAATCTTCCTAGTCGAACGTCAACAAACGAAATATATTAAAAATTTAAAATATTGAAAATAAAAGATAATATTGAATTATCACAAATTCTTCATATTCATAAAACACAATCAAATAATATAAAAACGAACATAGAAATGTCTACAAACCAAGATATACACCAGTACAACAGCAGAAATTCGCATCATCTTCGCTACCCTGCAAGTAGCAACTTGGGTGGATTACCACTAATTTAAAATATTTAAATTGTCAAAAATTTAAAAATATAAAAAAACAATTATACATCTCACAATACTAAACTTATTTTTTTGAATTGTATTATATAATTAAAATGATCTCAGTAACTTTAGTAACTTAACACTAGTCTATACACGCTTAATTTTGGAAAATTAAATTATAATATTGCAATTTATGGTAACTCTGTAATTAATAAAATAATAAATTAATTAAATATACTCTGTACGAGCTTAACAGCTCTTTTGAGAAATAAATAAATAAATTTTGAATGTTTTTTCTAATACGTTCTCCTATTTCAGTAAAAAAATTATTGAAAGTTTTTGCTGTTTCATTATCATTTCTAGTTTTTTCAGCATTGCTTTTTATAACATGAGTAACATTTTTCAGTTTATCTTTATTGGTATTTTTTATAGAATTATTCAATATTTCCCATAATTTCCTAGAATCACTTCGGGTTTTTTCAATATTTCTATTAATATAATTTTAGCTTTAGCTTCACCTTCTTGTATTGTCAGTATTGTCTTTGTACATATTTCTTTTGCTTCTTGGATAATTTTAACTAAAGTTTCAACTTCTAAAATATCAATATTTTCTATTTTATATTTTACTATGGAACGCATGTGAGATTTTGTTTATGTTGTACTTTTACATTGGTGATTTCTCAATATTAATTGCTTTAATAGATACTATTGCCAATTGATGGTCCGATAGACTATTATTTTCTATTGTAAAATTAATACAATAATTGCTGTTTATGTTTGTTATTATGTGATCAATTAGGGTTCTATAGTTACTTCTATTTCTTGTACTTTCCGTTTTATTAACTATGCTATTTCCAGAAGTTGCTACATCCTATATCCTTATATTTAATAATTATATTGGAGTTCTCAAATGGATTTAGATTGACATCAGCAAAAAATATATAATTTGACTTATCTACCAGTTTAAGTTCAAGAAACTCTATAAATAAGTTACTCTTTTCCACTGGAGCTTTATAAAATGTACCGATTTTTAATTTTGGTTTTGAGTTTAGGATTCCAATTACAGTAAAGTTATATTTTTCTTCTTTATATATCATCTTCTTTATATTTCATTGAAACTAATATTATTTTTAATAAAAATAGCAGTTCCACCTCCTCTTTTTTTATATTTACAGTTATAAACTGCTTGATTAATTAGGGATTAGGTATGTATCTTTTTCATAATCATAAATCCAAACCTCTGTAAGTATTACTATGTGTATTTCATTATATTCATTAATTAATGTTTCAAGTTCTAGTGTTTTATTTCTAATGCTACATATATTTAAATATAATATCTTTAGATCTCCAATTTGCATTATATTTTCTTGTTCTGCCATTATCATCTGCCGATCAAGTAATTTTGCCAAGATTCAATTGTCTTTTGAAGATTTATTATAAATATGTCGCCTATATGTTGCTAGATCATTTTTTAAAATTTCACTAATATTTTTGTTTACAAAATTTGTGCTATCAAATTCAAGAAATAACATTTTATGATCGAAAATGTCATTATCAGCATAGTTAAGCTAATTTTTGTAGCAAGATTATTTGTTATCAAGTTATCAAGACATGTTTGAGAGGCACTCCTCGTAACTGAATCATCACATATGTAGAAACCATTACTTTCGATCAAAGTTAAGTATTTTTCTACGTTCGGTTGAACGTTGTCGTCAAATAATTGTATATTTTGTATTGGTAAAACAAATGCTTTCCAATCACAATTAATTTGTTCAGATCTGTATGGAATGTATGTTGCACCAATAATTTAACTTCCGTACCTCCGATATGAATTGTAATTCTTTTTTCCGGGTTTTCTCCATATGCATTTAGAATAAAATCATTTATATATATTTCAGAAATACCAACTTTCCATTTTGAATCCAAAATGACTTGCTTATTTAAGTTGTTTGCAAAAGCTGATAATGTATTTTCTGGATAATAATTCAAAGATGAATCGCTGAGTAAAGTAATGTAAAATTCATCGTTTATGCTGTATTATGTTGTTGTATGCTGTCCATGAGCTGGTTGATTTACTCTTACGAATGGAAAAATTAATTTCTGTTTGAGTATTATCTGCAATAGCTGATGGTAAAACACGTCTTGATGTATTGCTTAACTGTCTATAATTTATAGTTTTTTCTTTCTTTGTTGGTGGGATGGGGCTGACTAAAGGAACTTATTACGTATTGCAGCATCTTTGTATTCAGGTCTGTTTGTTTGAGCATACATACATGTATGTATATATGTATGTATGTATGTATGCATCACAAACAAATTTCCTTATAATTTTAAAATGTAATTTTATAGATCTCATAAAGAATAACTCTACACAACATATAGATAATACAACAAAATTTTATCATAATATTGCAAGTGAAATGTAAATTGTAAAGGAGATCTATTTGTTTTTATTTTTTTTCTTTTTTGTTTAGAAGAATATGTTTTCTAAAAATTAAAAAATTGAAAAATTGGAATACTGAAATTTTCTAAAGTATTGGTATTAACATTATTGTGGACCCACAAATGTTTATATAGCAAGTTAAGATCAAATTTACTGAATGTATAATTACGTATATTAAGGCTGGTTTTCATTAGACCGATATATCCACTAAAATGTTATAGTATAGGCAGAATATACAAAAATGATATGTTTTTGAAAGAGATTAAGCTAAAAAAATATCCATGAAACATTTGAAAATATCCAAGAAAATAACCATAAATATCCACGAATTACATATATATGCAAAAATTAAACTTACAAACAAAACTTGCAAAAATGCAGAAATTAAACTTAAAAACATACTTACAAAAAAATTTCTACTACCATGGCATTTAAATTTTGAAGTGTCAAAAAAATAAACAAATATTCAAATTTTATTTTTTAGTGAGAAACTAGATTAAAATGACTATATTATCGGTATAAAAATATTATTAATAAACTATGTATATGTATGTATATTATTTTTAACAACTTTATAAATAACAAAATTTAAATGTTTAACTAAATATGAATATAAACATTAATAAATTAAGTTATGTACAATTTTAACTGTCAAAGTGTTGCTGTAATATTTTTAATAATATAATTTTTTTTTCTCCCTCTTTCCCACTGGTAGTGCACTATATTTTTCTCTTTCTCAAGTTGCGATAATATCCATTAAATTTCTCATGTAAACTAGCTTTTATGACTATAGATAGATATGTAATTCTTTCTAGATAGCAGCTTTCTTAAAAGTATTTTTTGATATTGAATAAGGTAGCTAGTCATATTAGAAAACAAAATTTAAAAATTTTAAAAATGAAGAAGGTATTTTTTAAAAGAAAAAACATTCGGCACAAAGGGGTTAAAAAACTTACCATATCTTTACAAAAAAAAAAAAAAAAAATAAGAAGAAGCAACTACATGCACAACAAAAATTTATTTTAATGTACGATATTTATAACAACGCCTTTACACTTACAAGCCGGAACATTAAATGAAAAATTTGCAAAAAAAAGGCTATTTGTGTACAAAATAAATTGAGTGTTCCGATCCGGCTTGTAAGATATTTAGGCGTTGTTTATAAAATATTTTAAAATTTTTTATGAATTTTTTTTTTGTAACTGATGTATGGATATACATACATATCTATACAGATATTCCTCTCGTAACACTTTTAAATTTTATTTTTAGAATATAAAATATAGAATACAGATATTCGCTTTGTAAGACTTTTAGAAATTTTTAAAAAAATTTGAGAAGTTTGTTCGATATTGGTATTATAATACGGGGAATTACTTGTGACCAAGCTTTAACCAAAGTTTTTTCTTTACTAGAAATAACACATGATAAACCATTTTGTAATTATAATAATAAAACATTTTTTGCTTATTCGATTTTCCCCATCTAATTAAATCTCTTAGAAATACATTAATGGATTCCGATTTAAAAACCTAAGATGGTATTACAAGCTTTAAAGTTCTCATAGAATTATGGGAAGTTCAAATAAATTGAAAAACTAAGTTGTGTACCAAATTAACAAGATCAGATATTAATCCGCATACTTTTGAAAAAATGCGAGTTAAATTAGCAACTCAAATATTTAGTAGAACAGTGAGTGCCGCTATTAGAACAATAATTGAAACGTCTGGTTTCAAAAGTGTTACTAAAGAAGTTGCAAACATTTTGTACATATTAGTGTTTAATAAATTTTTTGATTGTCTCAACAGTGGATCATTATATTCTGATAATAAATATCGATCTCATATTAAACTAAATAGCTTGTAGTTTGAAGTTTTTAAATATTGTAAGATTGACTAAAAAGAAAAAATATATTTTTAGAGGGAATGAAAATAACTTTAAATTTTAAATTTTTATTTTTTTATTTTATTAAATAAAACCAAAACAAAGTCGTTACAAAAAAAATTCTTAAATTAATGCTTATAATTAAAATTAAACAAAACAATGACTTAAAACTAAATTTATAATAACTTAAATCCTAAAAAAATTAATTTATTATTATTGTTATTGTTATCATTAATTTTTTATTTAAAGTACATTAACAACTTTATTTTAACAAAACAATTTAAATATGATATCTGTACAGATATGTACATACATATAATGACAAGCAATTTAACATTTTATGTAATAACTTTTGTAGCAAATTAAACGTAAATAAATATCTTATTTATTACGTAGAAGTAAAATTAAAAAAAAAATAAATTTTTTTTTATTAACTATACTTAAAAGCATTAAATTACGATTTATAAAATGTACAAAATATGAGAAAGAATACAGTTGCCTTTGTCAACTCTTAGATACCCGTACGAACCGTTAGTATATTCACAGCCTGTCACTCTGCTTACAATATTATTTTTTTAATATTTTAGTATTTTAAAATAATTTGGGTGAATTAATATTGATTATTTTTCTATATTATTATGATATAGATAATTCCGATATTATCTATATTTCTAGAACTATGGGTTGTACATATATTCAAACTATATCTTTATACATTATTCAAAAGCAGACTCTAACCTTCCACATAGCGATTATCAATCCAAAACTTTTTCAAATATTCTATAGTACCATTTAATACTAAGCGTAAATGTATGTATATTAAATTACAAAATAGTAAATATAATTTTAAATATTATATTATATTATTGCGCACATAGTATATTTATATTGTTATAAGTATATCGCCATACATTGCAATATTTCTTTAAAAATATTTCCATTCATAGAATAATTTCTTATAAGTACAATAAAAAACATATATGTATGTAAATACGGCGCTATATAATATACATCTATACCCTTATCCATAAACTACATAAACTATATTTATGTAGTTTATGCTCTTATCATTCATTCATAAGTGACATATACGATATGTAAATAAACATGATGTATATATAAGTATGTATATAAAAATTCTTCAAGCAACCGTTATGTTGTTTATTTATTTATATTTTTTGTACTACGCATTATATCTTCAACAATTTCAAATTATCGAGTAAAACAAAATGAAAAAAATTCGGTAAAGAATTTTTAAAAAATTAAGTAACACTTTCGTCAATTATAGAGTAACCCTATATTATTAATAAAAAAAAATGTTAACAGAAATAAGAGTATAATGTTGAAGCTTTAATTTATATGTATTACTTCAAAAAATTTTAACAGGTGTTCAAGTTACAGGTGTTTAAAAATAGGAAATTTTCAGTTTTTGACGCCTTAGAGCTCCTAAACGGGGGGTGATACAAAAAAAATTTCTGAAATGACTCATACTTATTTTGAAAGATCTAACATCTGTCAAAAGTTTCCAACTTAAACCGTTTAGAAGATAGAAGGGTTAAAGGATTTTGCAATAATTCAGTTTCGCATAACGGTAAATTAAGACACCGTATAGCACAAGTATATATTTATTGTATACATGTTTGTAAAGCTCATAATAGCTCGTTTGGAATTTTCAGATTGAAGATATATATTATAGAGCTTGTGTTATAACAATTTAAATATAGAGATTTTTCGAAATTTGGGGGGTTATAGCTCCTTAACGGGTGGGGCTAAAAAAAAAAGTTCTTAAAAATAAAATGAATATTTTTATGATATCTATCAGCAGCTAAAATTTCATGGCTCTATCTCAAAAAAATTGTGGAGATCTAAAAGTTAGTTATTCGAGAGCTACCCGAAGTTTTGGTCGGAACTCAACCAAAAATCTGCTCCCAGAATATTTTGTGTAAATTTCAAGATTCTAGCTTTCTTAGTTTTTGAGTTGAGGTGCTGACGGACGGACATGGCTTAATCAACTCAGAATTTGATTCTGATCCGATCCATACCTTTGAAATGTATATCTAGCTCGCTTATTTCGAGGTGTTACAAACGGAGGAGTAATTTTATTATACCCGATACTTATCGCACGGGTATAAAAATGATCTAAATAAAAAACATTAGTTGTATTATAATGCAATACAATAAATAAATGTATTTAACTAAATAAATGTAATGTAAATAAATGTGCTATTGGATAATTTTACTCCAACCTAACAATAAAATTCCTTCCATTCTTTATTAAATTCTTATATTTTAATTGTAACAGAACTAATTTCTTTTTATTAAACTCTTATATTGTAATTATAACAGAACTAATTTCTTCTTTCTCTATTTAACTCTTAATTATTATATTGTAATTGTAATAAACCAAAAATAATTTTAGTCAGTCGCTGATGGAAGCTTAACTTGAACAAACATAATTTCTAGTACGAAAAATAAATTATAGTTAAACAAAAAAAATACGGTTGTTATTTTTTAATTATTATTTAAGAAAAATAATTAAACCTAATTAATAAAATTTTTTAATCAAACTAATTAAAATAATTTAGTTTACATTATCTGGTGACCCCGACGTGATTTTTAATTTTCGTTTTACTATCCGTCGCGTAGTAATAAGAAACGTGGTTTAAACGAAGATTTTTAAAAAAAAAAAAAAAAGGAAAAAAAACATTTCTTGTGTTGACTTGTGTAAAGGTACCTTAAGTATATTTCAAAAATACATATATTTAAATAAAATACAAGAACATAATTTGGAGTGATGAATAAAAAAAAAAAAAAAAAGGGGATTAACAAATTGAAAAATTACGAATTATTACATTATAAACAATATTATACAGTGAAATTTGGGTAAATGATTAACGGTGTACTTGAATAAACTGTAAACGTAGAAGACGCATAAAATATAAACGGTTGTCTTTACCCTAATTTATTATAAACTAATTAAATTGTACAAACCTTTTGCAACCTAATTCTTATTTTGAACATAACATATTTACTTACGTTCAAATAAATTAAATAATAAATTAATATATATAATTAAAAGATAGTGCCTCATTTTGGAACACATTTTTCATTTGATAGCGGTATATGATAATTTAGTCATCTTATGCCTCACTTGCTGTACAAAAAAAAAAAAAAAACACATTACATTTAAGCAACAGTCATATTGTTGGAAGGTGTTGTACACATGCATTTGGTAATCGGTTTGGGTAAACTGTATTTAATATTTAATAAAATTAATTTTTTATCAATGATATACCATTTACCATGAAATATTTTGGTGCATTTTACTTCATATAAAAATAAGCAAATATAATCTAATAAATAAAATTTTATTCAATATTTTAGAGATTTTATTCAAAAACAAAATAAAATTTCAACAAACTTATTAGAAACAACATTATTTGCATGTTTTTTTTTTTTTGTTGCTCATAAGCAAAGCTTCTGAAACATTGATGCTTTAGTTGGATAAGCTTCCGAAACATTGAAGCTACACTTGTTGATAATTCATCATATGATTGTTGTTGCTGATTATTAAGGATACATTGTTGCTGTATTCATTGTTGACAATTTCCAGAAATATTGTTCTTATACGGATTTTGTTTGCTTTCCAGATATTTACACATGTTGCTAAATTATTGCTGTAACTTATTATAAAAATACTTATTTGATACATTGTACAACAGTACGGCACAATTAATTAGGAGCACCTAATTTACTACACTTTGAATTAGTTTTTGCTGGAAAGACGTTCTGAAGATTATTTTTTATTATTATTTTTTGGTGAAAAATAAACAAAAATAAAATAAAAAATTTACCTGATAAAAATGATGATAAAAGAAAATTTTTATTGTTTCTATTTTCTTGTATTTTTATGAATTATAATAAACTATATGGTTTTTACTTATATATTATTTTAAAGAAATTATATCACATATAAAATCAAAGCACATACTTATTATAGTTGTCTAATTAGATATTTGAAATTGTCGTAATAAAAATATTAATAATTAAAATATTTTTTAGTTGGAGAAAAATTTTAATTATTTTGCACTTACATACAACCTAAATATAATGGAAAAATTATTGGAACAACAAAACAATTCTATTACCAAGCTACATAAGGCCATAAGAAACTTCAACAAAACTGGGCCAACTAGGAGAACTAAATTTTATTTAGAAAATCGGATAGCAGAAGCCAAGTTTCTGTGGGCAGTTTTAAACAAAAGGGATGATGAACTTCAATCTTTAGCAAATGATGAAGAGAAGAAGATGTGCCCGTATTTTACCGATGATGAATTTTCCTCAACTGAAGAATCTTATTTTAATTTTATTTCGGACATGGGTGATTTGCTGGAAAAAATGGAAGTTGCAAAGCATCCGGAACAAAAGACCAGCATTACAGAATTAGAGGAAGCTAATTATCCAAGTAAGTCAATTGGTTTACCTAAAATAAATATTCCTAAATTCGACGGTAAGTTTGAAAACTGGCAATCGTTCAACGACTTATTTACCTCATTAATACTTAAACGAGCAGACGTTCCATTAATACTTAAACGAGCAGACAGTAAACAAACTTCATTACTTAAAGACTAATCTGACTGGGGAGGCCGACAAACTTTTAAGCCATCTTTCTGTTACTGAATCCAATTATAAGGTAGCTTGGCAATTATTAAATAACAGATTTAATAACAAACGAGTTTTGATTAGTAATCACTTAACTAGATTTTTAGAACATCCCAAACTGTTCGTTGAAAATTCAACTACATTAAAGGCACTATTAGACGTTACCCGTGAGACAATGCATGCGTTAAAAATGTTAGGAGCTGCAATTGATAAATGGGACATGATAATTATTCATATAGTCACTCAGAAGTTTCCAAGAGCCACTATACAGCTTTGGGAGCAATCTCTTTCTACAATTTCTTCTTCTGACCTTCCAACATATGAAGAGCTCATAAAATTTCTGGAATCTCGACATAGAACTTTAGAATTAATCGTAATACGTGTCCACCTAAAAAACAATTAGCAGCAGCCAATAGCTTCACTAATAACAACAAAAATAAATTCTCCTCCAACAGTGTTACTACTTTACCTGTAACAAAGGTCAATCATACCTCATGCCACTTCTGGCATGATTCTCAACATAATATTTACAAGTGCTCTAAATTTTTAGCATTAACAGTACTTGATAGATATAATTACATAAAAGGCTTATCTCTTTGTATTAATTGCCTTACCAAAGGGCATTCATCAAGAAATTGCAAGAGATCCAATTCCTTGCAGCTTATTTCCACATCACACACTTTTGCATCGATATTCTACTAAAATTTCTTCAGAAAATGAACAGTCTTCGGCCGCTTCAAATTATTTTGTTTCATCTTTATCTTCATCACATAGTTCCTCATTTACTCGTCCTTGCAGCTCAACAGTCAAAGTTATGAGCTCATCTTCTACTTGCTGATCCGCTTTTCTTTAAAAGACAGAGGGTTGACCTACTCATTGGGGCTGAAACATTTTTTGAAATAATGTCCGTTGGACAAATAAAATTAGGACCTAATCTTCCCACCTTACAAAAAACAATGCTGGGATGGATTGTTTCTGGAAAATTCAATTCACCTGTGTTATCAGGCAAACGAGTCTCTCACAATGTTACAGTAGAAATTCCTAAGTTAGATTTAGATGAATCTCTTAACGATATTGTGCAAAAATTTTGGAAAATTGAAAATTTCTATTCCAACCCGTTTCCACTCACTGTTGAGCAAGAATTTTGTGAGTAGTTTTTTAACCTCAATACTTCTCGTTCAGCCAATGGGCGAATTTTTGTTAAGTTAATTTTTAAGGATAATGTACATGAACTAGGTAACTCTTGCAATATAGCACAAAGACGATTTTACAGTCTTGAAAAAAAATTAGATAAGAATGTACAATGTACCGTCAAGTTTACATAGATGAATGTGATTCCTACTATCAATGCATACTGTGGAGACCCAGTCAACAAGGAAAACTGAGAGCTTATCGCCTTAAAACCGTGACTTATGGTACAGCATCAGCCTCTTATTTAGCTACAAAATCGCTTGCATATCTAGCTCATCAAAATCAGAGCGCATATCCAGTCGGCGCTAAAATAATTGCTAATGATTTTTACGTTGACGACTTGCTTACGGGAGGTAAATCTCTGAGTGAAATCAACTTAATCCGCTCAGAAGTTAATTCAATCTTAGAATCAGCTGGCATAGAATTGAAGAAGTGGTATTCAAATAACGGACCCTTTATGTCCAGCATAGATGAATGTACCCGAGAGAATCTTATTTTAATTGACGGTAATTCAATCATCAAAACTCTTGGCATAGTCTGGCAGCCACAAATAGATGAATTTCGTTACATATTATCAGATGATATAAATAAAGTAAAGAAAATTTCGAAACGAATGGTTCTGTCAAATTTATCTCGTTTATTTGACCCCATGGGTTTAATAAATCCAGTCATTGTAAAGGCAAAAATTTTTATACAGAAACTATGGCTACTCAAATTAGACTGGGATGAATCGCTTCCGCTTGAGTTACATACTCAATGGCACAACTTTCTTAGCAGTTTCTCCCTGTTAAAAGACATTCGACATTCGACCTCGGTTTGTGGTTAATAACGATTTACATCATAACATTGAAGTTCATGGATTCGTTGATGCTAGTTTGAGGGCATATGGAGCTTGCATTTACATTCGATCTATCGATTCTGACAAAAATATTAACGTTCAGCTACTAACTGCTAAATCAAAGGTATCGCCCACTAAAACACAATCAATTCCAAGACTCGAGTTATGCGCTGCTTTGCTATTGGCTAATTTCTTTAAAAAGGTTTATCCAAGTATAATACCTACCCCGCCGATCCATAATGTAATTTTCTGGAGTGACTCAGAAATCGTCCTTGATCGACTTACTTCTCACTCATCTAGGTTCAATGTTTTTGTGGCAAATAGAATATCCCAAATTCAAGAGCTTTCAGAAGGTATTACATGGAGACATATAAATTCTTCCTCTAATCCCGCAGATATTCTGTACAGAGAAGCAACAGTGCAAGAATTATTAGATTCCAATTGGTTGAAGGGGCCAGATTTTTTACATAAGTCTTCAACTTCATGGCCTTCTGTAAAAATAAAACATACTAAAATTGAGTTACCAGATCTTCGTGTTAAAGAAACCTTTTCCCTCTTAGCATCACATTGTGATTAAAATGATTTTCTAAACATAATTAATCAATTCAGCGATTATGACAAAATAATCAACGTTGTCGCATATCTAATAAGATTCATCAACAGTTGTCGTAACACCAATTCAAAGCACCGGGCCTCGATTATCTTGACAGCTGAAGAAAGAGACTATGCTTTATTAAAGATAATATCATTGATTCAACAAATTGAATTTGTTACTGAAATTACCTGTTTGAAACAAAACGTGCAGGTATCGATCAAAAGCAATATTAAAAATCTTAACCCTTTCATAGATTCAGAGCAAGGTATTACATTACTAAAGATTGGCGGAAGATTGAGAAATGCTGATATTTCGTATTCGTCAAAATATCCTATTTTATTGCCAAAAATAATAAATTTGTATTTTTATTAACACAAAAATTTCATTTTAGAAGTATGCATGCAGGTCCTCAAGCGCTTCTTGCTTTCGTCCATCAAATGTTCTGGATAGTTAACGGAAGAACTGAAGTCACAAGGGTTGTAAAGAAATGTATTAGATGTTTTCGTTTTCGTCCAAAGTTATTGAAACAAATTATGGGCGATCTACCAGGTGATAGACTAATCCCGAACAGAGCCTTTAAAATTTCAGGAGTACATTTTGGTGGACCCATATTGATATCTCATGGGCTTCGAGGTAAGCATTTATACAAGGCATACATTGTAATATTCGTGTGTTTCGTCACCCATGCAGTGCATATTGAAGTGGTATCATCGTTATCTTCAGAGGCCTTCATCGCTGCATTAAAACGTTTCGTCGCACGAAGAGGAATGTGTAGTCGGCTATATTGTGACAATGCAACTAATTTTGTGGGAGCTCGTGCGATATTAAACCACCTAAAGAATATATTTTGCAATCAACAGAATAAGAATATTATTGCTAATTGGTGTTCTCATAAAGGCATTGAATTGCACCATATACCAGCTCGTTCGCCTCATTTTGGTGGTATATGGGAAGCTGCTGTAAAATCTGCAAAAGGTCTCCTTAATCGAGCTTCTTGGCATTAATTTAACACATGAAGAACTAATAACGTTCACAACTCAAGCTGAGGCCATTCTAAACTCCAGACCAATAGCTCCCCTTTCCTCAGATCCAAGTGACGAGCAAGCTCTCACACCTGGTCACTTTTTAATTGGAGGTCCTTTGAATCCTGTTCCAAAAAAGGTTGTCAACTTGGATAAGATTTCATCGATCAAACGTTTTCATCGACTGTCCGCTCTGCAACAACACTTCTGGCAGAGATGGTCTGGCGAGCATTTAAAAAATTTACAAGAAAGATCTAAGTGGATTAAAGGTACATCAAATCCTGAAGTTGATACCTTGGTTTTAATGGCCTACGACAACTTGCCACCACAACATTGGTCTTTAGGTCGCATAACAAAATTATATCCTGGCAAAGATGGGAGAGTACGAGTTGTTGATGTTCAAGCTCGAGGAAAGATATTTCGTCGCCAGTTACACTCCATTGCACCACTACCAGCAGGTCATATTGAAGCTGATTCCTTCAAAGGCGCGGGCAAGGATAATTTTACTCCAACCTAACAATAAAATTCCTTCCATTCTTTATTAAATTCTTATATTTTAATTGTAACAGAACTAATTTCTTTTTATTAAACTCTTATATTGTAATTATAACAGAACTAATTTCTTCTTTCTCTATTTAACTCTTAATTATTATATTGTAATTGTAATAAACCAAAAATAATTTTAGTCAGTCGCTGATGGAAGCTTAACTTGAACAAACATAATTTCTAGTACGAAAAATAAATTATAGTTAAACAAAAAAAATACGGTTGTTATTTTTTAATTATTATTTAAGAAAAATAATTAAACCTAATTAATAAATTTTTTTAATCAAACTAATTAAAATAATTTAGTTTACATTATCTGGTGACCCCGACGTGATTTTTAATTTTCGTTTTACTATCCGTCGCGTAGTAATAAGAAACGTGGTTTAAACGAAGATTTGTGAAAAAAAAAAAAGGAAAAAAAAACATTTCTTGTGTTGACTTGTGTAAAGGTACCTTAAGTATATTTCAAAAATACATATATTTAAATAAAATACAAGAACATAATTTGGAGTGATGAAAAAAAAAAAAAAAAAAAAAGGGGATTAACTAATTGAAAAATTGCGAATTATTACATTATAAACAATACTATACAGTGAAATTTGGGTAAATGATTAACGGTGTACTTGAATAAACTGTAAACGTAGAAGACGCATAAAATATAAACGGTTGTCTTTACCCTAATTTATTATAAACTAATTAAATTGTACAAACCTTTTGCAACCTAATTCTTATTTTGAACATAACATATTTACTTACGTTCAAATAAATTAAATAATAAATTAATATATATAATTAAAAGATAGTGCCTCATTTTGGAACACATTTTTCATTTGATAGCGGTATATGATAATTTAGTCATCTTATGCCTCACTTGCTGTACAAAAAAAAAAAAAAAACACATTACATTTAAGCAACAGTCATATTGTTGGAAGGTGCTGTACACATGCATTTGGTAACCGGTTTGGGTAAACTGTATTTAATATTTAATAAAATTAATTTTTTATCAATGATATACCATTTACCATGAAATATTTTGGTGCATTTTACTTCATATAAAAATAAGCAAATATAATCTAATAAATAAAATTTTATTCAATATTTTAGAGATTTTATTCAAAAACAAAATAAAATTTCAACAAACTTATTAGAAACAACATTATTTGCATGTTTTTTTTTTTTTGTTGCTCATAAGCAAAGCTTCTGAAACATTGATGCTTTAGTTGGATAAGCTTCCGAAACATTGAAGCTACACTTGTTGATAATTCATCATATGATTGTTGTTGCTGATTATTAAGGATACATTGTTGCTGTATTCATTGTTGACAATTTCCAGAAATATTGTTCTTATACGGATTTTGTTGCTAAATGTTGCTAAATTATTGCTGTAACTTATTATAAAAATACTTATTTGATACATTGTACAACAGTACGACACAATTAATTAGGAGCACCTAATTTACTAAACTTTGAATTAGTTGTTGTTGGAAAGACGTTCTGAAGATTATTTTTTATTATTATTTTTTGGTGAAAAATAAACAAAAATAAAATAAAAAATTTACCTGATAAAAATGATGATAAAAGAAAATTTTTATTGTTTCTATTTTCTTGTATTTTTATGAATTATAATAAACTTTTATATGGTTTTTACTTATATATTATTTTAAAGAAATTATATCACATATAAAATCAAAGCACATACTTATAATAGTTGTCTAATTAGATATTTGAAATTCTCGTAATAAAAATATTAATAATTAAAATATTTTTTAGTTGGAGAAAAATTTTAATTATTTTGCACTTACATACAACCTAAATATAATGGAAAAATTATTGGAACAACAAAACAATTCTATTACCAAGTTACATAAGGCCATAAGAAACTTCAACAAAACTGGGCCAACTAGGAGAACTAAATTTTATTTAGAAAATCGGATAGCAGAAGCCAAGTTTCTGTGGGCAGTTTTAAACAAAAGGGATGATGAACTTCAATCTTTAGCAAATGATGAAGAGAAGAAGATGTGCCCGTATTTTACCGATGATGAATTTTCTTCAACTGAAGAATCTTATTTAATATTATTTCGGACATGGGTGATTTGCTGGAAAAAATGGAAGTTGCAAAGCATCCGGAACAAAAGACCAGCATTGCAGAATTAGAGGAAGCTAATTATCCAAGTAAGTCAATTGGTTTACCTAAAATAAATATTCCTAAATTCGACGGTAAGTTTGAAAACTGGCAATCGTTCAACGACTTATTTACCTCATTAATACTTAAACGAGCAGACGTTCCATTAATACTTAAACGAGCAGACAGTAAACAAACTTCATTACTTAAAGACTAATCTGACTGGGGAGGCCGACAAACTTTTAAGCCATCTTTCTGTTACTGAATCCAATTATAAGGTAGCTTGGCAATTATTAAATAACAGATTTAATAACAAACGAGTTTTGATTAGTAATCACTTAACTAAATTTTTAGAACATCCCAAACTGTTCGTTGAAAATTCAACTACATTAAAGGCACTATTAGACGTTACCCGTGAGACAATGCATGCGTTAAAAATGTTAGGAGCTGCAATTGATAAATGGGACATGATAATTATTCATATAGTCACTCAGAAGTTTCCAAGAGCCACTATACAGCTTTGGGAGCAACCTCTTTCTACAATTTCTTCTTCTGACCTTCCAACATATGAAGAGCTCATAAAATTTTTCTGGAATCTCGACATAGAACTTTAGAATTAATCGATAATACGTGTCCACCTAAAAAACAATTAGCACCAGGTTCAGCCAATAGCTTCACTAATAACAACAAAAATAAATTCTCCTCCAACAGTGTTACTACTTTACGTGCAACAAAGGTCAATCATACCTCATGCCACTTCTGTCATGATTCTCAACATAATATTTACAAGTGCTCTAAATTTTGCAAGTGCTCAAATGCAAGGTATGCTTATTTCCACATCACACACTTTTGCATCGATATTCTACTAAAATTTCTTCAGAAAATGAACAGTCTTCGCCCGCTTCAAATTATTTTGTTTCATCTTTATCTTCATCACGTAGTTCCTCGTTTGCTCGTCCTTGCAGCTCATCAGTCGAAGTTATGAGCTCATCTTCTACAAATAATTCATTTTCCGTAGGTGAAAATTATATTATATTAGCCACCGCGGTGGTATATATTTGTGATCATTCTGGAATTTTAAAACCAGTAAGAGCTCTTTTGGATTCTGGGTCGCAACTAAATTTCATATCTGAATACATGATTCAATCACTTTGCCTGAGAAAATGTAAAGTGGTTGTTCAAATAAGTGGAATAGAAGAGTCTCACGCTACAGCGCGGTTTATCACGAATGCTGTTATAAAATCTCGCACAACTGATCTTCGATTAAATCTTAAACTGTTAGTCTTACCAACTATTTCCGGCGTTCTACCTGCTTCTAATTTATCAATTGAAGATTGGAACATCCCAAAATTCCAGAGGGTTGACCTACTCATTGGGGCTGAAACATTTTTTGAAATAATGTCCGTTGGACAAATAAAATTAGGACCTAATCTTCCCACCTTACAAAAAACAATGCTGGGATGGATTGTTTCTGGAAAATTCAATTCACCTGTGTTATCAGGCAAAAGAGTCTCTCACAATGTTACAGTAGAAACTCCTAAGTTAGATTTAGATGAATCTCTTAACGATATTGTGCAAAAATTTTGGAAAATTGAAAATTTCTATTCCAACCCGTCTCCACTCACTGTTGAGCAAGAATTTTGTGAGGAGTTTTTTAACCTCAATACTTCTCGTTCAGCCAATGGGCGAATTTTTGTTAAGTTACTGTTTAAGGATAATGTACATGAACTAGGCAACTCTTGCAATATAGCACAAAGACGATTTTACAGTCTTGAAAAAAAATTAGATAAGAATGTACAATGTACCGTCAAGTTTACATAGATGAATGTGATTCCTACTATCAATGCATACTGTGGAGACCCAGTCAACAAGGAAAACTGAGAGCTTATCGCCTTAAAACGTGACTTATGGTACAGCATCAGCCTCTTATGTAGCTACAAAATCGCTTGCATATCTAGCTCATCAAAATCAGAGCGCATATCCAGTCGGCGCTAAAATAATTGCTAATGATTTTTACGTTGACGACTTGCTTACGGGAGGTAAATCTCTGAGTGAAATCAACTTAATCCGCTCAGAAGTTAATTCAATCTTAGAATCAGCTGGCATAGAATTGAAGAAGTGGTATTCAAATAACGGACCCTTTATGTCCAGCATAGATGAATGTACCCGAGAGAATCTTATTTTAATTGACGGTAATTCAATCATCAAAACTCTTGGCATAGCCTGGCAGCCACAAATAGATGAATTTCGTTACATATTATCAGATGATATAAATAAAGTAAAGAAAATTTCGAAACGACTGGTTCTGTCAAATTTATCTCGTTTATTTGACCCCATGGGTTTAATAAATCCAGTCATTGTAAAGGCAAAAATTTTTATACAGAAACTATGGCTACTCAAATTAGACTGGGATGAATCGCTTCCGCTTGAGTTACATACTCAATGGCACAACTTTCTTAGCAGTTTCTCCCTGTTAAAAGACATTCGACATTCGACCTCGGTTTGTGATTAATAACGATTTACATCATAACATTGAAGTTCATGGATTCGTTGATGCTAGTTTGAGGGCATATGGAGCCTGCATTTACATTCGATTTATCGATTCTGACAAAAATATTAACGTTCAGCTACTAACTGCTAAATCAAAGGTATCGCCCACTAAAACACAATCAATTCCAAGACTCGAGTTATGCGCTGCTTTGCTATTTGCTAATTTCTTTAAAAAGGTTTATCCAAGTATAATACCTACCCCGCCGATCCATAATGTAATTTTCTGGAGTGACTCAGAAATCGTCCTTGATCAACTTACTTCTCACTCATCTAGGTTCAATGTTTTTGTGGCAAATAGAATATCCCAAATTCAAGAGCTTTCAGAAGGTATTAAATGGATACATGTAAATTCTTCCTCTAATCCCGCAGATATTCTGTACAGAGAAGCAACAGTGCAAGAATTATTAGATTCCAATTGGTTGAAGGGGCCAGATTTTTTACATAAGTCTTCAACTTCATGGCCTTCTGTAAAAATAAAACATACTAAAATTGAGTTACCAGATCTTCGTGTTAAAGAAACCTTTTCCCTCTTAGCATCACATTGTGATTAAAATGATTTTCTAAACATAATTAATCAATTCAGCGATTATGACAAAATAATCAACGTTGTCGCATATCTAATAAGATTCATCAACAGTTGTCGTAACACCAATTCAAAACACCGGGCCTCGATTATCTTGACAGCTGAAGAAAGAGACTATGCTTTATTAAAGATCATATCATTGATTCAACAAATTGAATTTGTTACTGAAATTACCTGTTTGAAACAAAACGTGCAGGTATCGATCAAAAGCAATATTAGAAATCTTAACCCTTTCATAGATTCAGAGCAAGGTATTACATTACTAAAGGTTGGCGGAAGATTGAGAAATGCTGATATTTCGTATTCGTCAAAATATCCTATTTTATTGCCAAAAATAATAAATTTGTATTTTTATTAACACAAAAATTTCATTTTAGAAGTATGCATGCAGGTCCTCAAGCGCTTCTTGCTTTCGTCCATCAAATGTTCTGGATAGTTAACGGAAGAACTGAAGTCACAAGGGTTGTAAAGAAATGTATTAGATGTTTTCGTTTTCGTCCAAAGTTATTGAAACAAATTATGGGCGATCTACCAGATGATAGACTAATCCCGAACAGAGCCTTTAAAATTTCAGGAGTACATTTTGGTGGACCCATATTAATATCTCATGGGCTTCGAGGTAAACATTTATACAAGGCATACATTGTAATATTCGTGTGTTTCGTCACCCATGCAGTGCATATTGAAGTGGTATCATCGTTATCTTCAGAGGCCTTCATCGCTGCATTAAAACGTTTCGTCGCACGAAGAGGAATGTGTAGTCGGCTATATTGTGACAATGCAACTAATTTTGTGGGAGCTCGTGCGATATTAAACCACCTAAAGAATATATTTTGCAATCAACAGAATAAGAATATTATTGCTAATTGGTGTTCTCATAAAGGCATTGAATTCCACCATATACCAGCTCGTTCGCCTCATTTTGGTGGTATATGGGAAGCTGCTGTAAAATCTGCAAAAGGTCTCCTTAATCGAGCTTCTTGGCATTAATTTAACACATGAAGAACTAACAACGTTCACAACTCAAGCTGAGGCCATTCTAAACTCCAGACCAATAGCTCCCCTTTTCTCAGATCCAAGTGACGAGCAAGCTCTCACACCTGGTCACTTTTTAATTGGAGGTCCTTTGAATCCTGTTCCAAAAAAGGTTGTCAACTTGGATAAGATTTCATCGATCAAACGTTTTCATCGACTGTCCGCTCTGCAACAACGCTTCTGGCAGAGATGGTCTGGCGAGCATTTAAAAAATTTACAAGAAAGATCTAAGTGGATTAAAGGTACATCAAATCCTGAAGTTGATACCTTGGTTTTAATGGCCTACGACAACTTGCCACCACAACATTGGTCTTTAGGTCGCATAACAAAATTATATCCTGGCAAAGATGGGAGAGTACGAGTTGTTGATGTTCAAGCTCGAGGAAAGATATTTCGTCGCCAGTTACACTCCATTGCACCACTACCAGCAGGTCATATTGAAGCTGATTCCTTCAAAGGCGCGGGCATGGATAATTTTACTCCAACCTAACAATAAAATTCCTTCCATTCTTTATTAAATTCTTATATTTTAATTGTAACAGAACTAATTTCTTTTTATTAAACTCTTATATTGTAATTATAACAGAACTAATTTCTTCTTTCTCTATTTAACTCTTAATTATTATATTGTAATTGTAATAAACCAAAAATAATTTTAGTCAGTCGCTGATGGAAGCTTAACTTGAACAAACATAATTTCTAGTACGAAAAATAAATTATAGTTAAACAAAAAAAATACGGTTGTTATTTTTTAATTATTATTTAAGAAAAATAATTAAACCTAATTAATAAATTTTTTTAATCAAACTAATTAAAATAATTTAGTTTACATTATCTGGTGACCCCGACGTGATTTTTAATTTTCGTTTTACTATCCGTCGCGTAGTAATAAGAAACGTGGTTTAAACGAAGATTTGTGAAAAAAAAAAAAGGAAAAAAAAACATTTCTTGTGTTGACTTGTGTAAAGGTACCTTAAGTATATTTCAAAAATACATATATTTAAATAAAATACAAGAACATAATTTGGAGTGATGAAAAAAAAAAAAAAAAAATGGAGATTAACTAATTGAAAAATTGCGAATTATTACATTATAAACAATACTATACAGTGAAATTTGGGTAAATGATTAACGGTGTACTTGAATAAACTGTAAACGTAGAAGACGCATAAAATATAAACGGTTGTCTTTACCCTAATTTATTATAAACTAATTAAATTGTACAAACCTTTTGCAACCTAATTCTTATTTTGAACATAACATATTTACTTACGTTCAAATAAATTAAATAATAAATTAATATATATATAATTAAAAGATAGTGCCTCATTTTGGAACACATTTTTCATTTGATAGCGGTATATGATAATTTAGTCATCTTATGCCTCACTTGCTGTACAAAAAAAAAAAAAACACATTACATTTAAGCAACAGTCATATTGTTGGAAGGTGCTGTACACATGCATTTGGTAACCGGTTTGGGTAAACTGTATTTAATATTTAATAAAATTAATTTTTTATCAATGATATACCATTTACCATGAAATATTTTGGTGCATTTTACTTCATATAAAAATAAGCAAATATAATCTAATAAATAAAATTTTATTCAATATTTTAGAGATTTTATTCAAAAACAAAATAAAACTTCAACAAACTTATTAGAAACAACATTATTTGCATGTTTTTTTTTTTTTGTTGCTCATAAGCAAAGCTTCTGAAACATTGATGCTTTAGTTGGATAAGCTTCCGAAACATTGAAGCTACACTTGTTGATAATTCATCATATGATTGTTGTTGCTGATTATGGATACATTGTTGCTGTATTCATTGTTGACAATTTCCAGAAATATTGTTCTTATACGGATTTTGTTTGCTTTCCAGATATTTACACATGTTGCTAAATTATTGCTGTAACTTATTATAAAAATACTTATTTGATACATTGTACAACAGTACGACACAATTAATTAGGAGCACCTAATTTACTACACTTTGAATTAGTTGTTGTTGGAAAGACGTTCTGAAGATTATTTTTTATTATTATTTTTTGGTGAAAAATAAACAAAAATAAAATAAAAAATTTACCTGATAAAAATGATGATAAAAGAAAATTTTTATTGTTTCTATTTTCTTGTATTTTTATGAATTATAATAAACTTTTATATGGTTTTTACTTATATATTATTTTAAAGAAATTATATCACATATAAAATCAAAGCACATACTTATAATAGTTGTCTAATTAGATATTTGAAATTCTCGTAATAAAAATATTAATAATTAAAATATTTTTTAGTTGGAGAAAAATTTTAATTATTTTGCACTTACATACAACCTAAATATAATGGAAAAATTATTGGAACAACAAAACAATTCTATTACCAAGTTACATAAGGCCATAAGAAACTTCAACAAAACTGGGCCAACTAGGAGAACTAAATTTTATTTAGAAAATCGGATAGCAGAAGCCAAGTTTCTGTGGGCAGTTTTAAACAAAAGGGATGATGAACTTCAATCTTTAGCAAATGATGAAGAGAAGAAGATGTGCCCGTATTTTACCGATGATGAATTTTCTTCAACTGAAGAATCTTATTTAATATTATTTCGGACATGGGTGATTTGCTGGAAAAAATGGAAGTTGCAAAGCACCGGAACAAAAGACCAGCATTGCAGAATTAGAGGAAGCTAATTATCCAAGTAAGTCAATTGGTTTACCTAAAATAAATATTCCTAAATTCGACGGTAAGTTTGAAAACTGGCAATCATTCAACGACTTATTTACCTCATTAATACTTAAACGAGCAGACGTTCCATTAATACTTAAACGAGCAGACAGTAAACAAACTTCATTACTTAAAGACTAATCTGACTGGGGAGGCCGACAAACTTTTAAGCCATCTTTCTGTTACTGAATCCAATTATAAGGTAGCTTGGCAATTATTAAATAACAGATTTAATAACAAACGAGTTTTGATTAGTAATCACTTAACTAAATTTTTAGAACATCCCAAACTGTTCGTTGAAAATTTAACTACATTAAAGGCACTATTAGACGTTACCCGTGAGACAATGCATGCGTTAAAAATGTTAGGAGCTGCAATTGATAAATGGGACATGATAATTATTCATATAGTCACTCAGAAGTTTCCAAGAGCCACTATACAGCTTTGGGAGCAACCTCTTTCTACAATTTCTTCTTCTGACCTTCCAACATATGAAGAGCTCATAAAATTTCTGGAATCTCGACATAGAACTTTAGAATTAATCGATAATACCTGTCCACCTAAAACACAATTAGCACCAGGTTCAGCCAATAGCTTCACTAATAACAACAAAAATAAATTCTCCTCCAACAGTGTTACTACTTTACCTGCAACAAAGGTCAATCATACCTCATGCCACTTCTGTCATGATTCTCAACATAATATTTACAAGTGCTCTAAATTTTGCAAGTGCTCAAATGCAAGGTATGCTTATTTCCACATCACACACTTTTGCATCGATATTCTACTAAAATTTCTTCAGAAAATGAACAGTCTTCGACCGCTTCAAATTATTTTGTTTCATCTTTATCTTCATCACGTAGTTCCTCGTTTGCTCGTCCTTGCAGCTCATCAGTCGAAGTTATGAGCTCATCTTCTACAAATAATTCATTTTCCGTAGGTGAAAATTATATTATATTAGCCACCGCGGTGGTATATATTTGTGATCATTCTGGAATTTTAAAACCAGTAAGAGCTCTTTTGGATTCTGGGTCGCAACTAAATTTCATATCTGAATACATGATTCAATCACTTTGCAATCACACTGAGAAAATGTAAAGTGGTTGTTCAAATAAGTGGAATAGAAGAGTCTCACGCTACAGCGCGGTTTATCACGAATGCTGTTATAAAATCTCGCACAACTGATCTTCGATTAAATCTTAAACTGTTAGTCTTACCAACTATTTCCGGCGTTCTACCTGCTTCTAATTTATCAATTGAAGATTGGAACATCCCAAAAAATTTGGAACTTGCTGATCCGCTTTTCTTTAAAAGACAGAGGGTTGACCTACTCATTGGGGCTGAAACATTTTTTGAAATAATGTCCGTTGGACAAATAAAATTAGGACCTAATCTTCCCACCTTACAAAAAACAATGCTGAGATGGATTGTTTCTGGAAAATTCAATTCACCTGTGTTATCAGGCAAAAGAGTCTCTCACAATGTTACAGTAGAAACTCCTAAGTTAGATTTAGATGAATCTCTTAACGATATTGTGCAAAAATTTTGGAAAATTGAAAATTTCTATTCCAACCCGTCTCCACTCACTGTTGAGCAAGAATTTTGTGAGGAGTTTTTTAACCTCAATACTTCTCGTTCAGCCAATGGGCAAGTTTTTGTTAAGTTACTGTTTAAGGATAATGTACATGAACTAGGTAACTCTTGCAATATAGCACAAAGACGATTTTACAGTCTTGAAAAAAAGTTAGATAAGAATCCTGAATTGAAATTACAATATTCTGAGATTTTAAAAGAATATGAAGATCTAGATCATATGGGAATTGTTCCAAGCAATGATGAGAACTTAGTGAAGTATTATTTACCTCATCATTGCGTGCTCAAACCAGACTCTTCATCTACAAAAATAAGAGTCGTCTTTGACGGAAGTTGTAAAACTACTACAATATATCTTTGAACGACACACTCATGGTGAGGCCTACAGTGCAAGATGATTTGTACTCGATCATAATTCGTTTTCGATTTTATAAATATGATTTAAAGGCAGATATCTGTAAAATGTACCGTCAAGTTTACATAGATGAATGTGATTCCTACTATCAATACATACTGTGGAGACCCAGTCAACAAGGAAAACTGAGAACTTATCGCCTTAAAACCGTGACCTATGGTACAGCATCAGCCTCTTATTTAGCTACAAAATCGCTTGCATATCTAGCTCATCAAAATCAGAGCACATATCCAGTCGGTTCTAAAATAATTGCTAATGATTTTTACGTTGACGACTTGCTTACGGGAGGTAAATCTCTGAGTGAAATCAACTTAATCCGCTCAGAAGTTAATTCAATCTTAGAATCAGCTGGCATGGAATTGAAGAAGTGGTATTCAAATAACGGAACCTTTATGTCCAGCATAGATGAATGTACCCGAGAGAATCTTATTTTAATTGACGGTAATTCAATCATCAAAACTCTTGGCATAGCCTGGCAGCCACAAATAGATGAATTTCGTTACATATTATCGGATGATATAAATAAAGTAAAGAAAATTTCGAAACGAATGGTTCTGTCAAATTTATCTCGTTTATTTGACCCCATGGGTTTAATAAATCCAGTCATTATAAAGACAAAAATTTTTATGCAGAAACTATGGCTACTCGAAGAAACTATTAGACTGGGACGAATCGCTTCCGCTTGAGTTACATACTCAATGGCACAACTTTCTAAGCAGTTTCTCCCTGTTAAAAGACATTCGAATACCTCGGTTTGTGGTTAATAACGATTTACATCATAACATCATACATCATAACATCAATTTCAAATTGACCGTTGATCAGTTTAGATGTATATTTAGTTGACGGAATTAACAATAAAAATAATTAAATCTATAATTTATTCGTTCTAAAAAAGTTGTAACGGACAACTATAAAAATGGCGGATTGCCATAAATGTAAAACAAAAATAAAAGGAGAGACTGGAATTAGATGCAGTGGAGTATGTGCAAAATTTTTAATATATCAGCAAAATGTAGCGGATTAGATGAGTATTCAATTGGTATACTAAATACTAGCCCGATGTTAAAACTATTATGTGAAGATTGTACGCTATACATTAGTAATGTGGATTTAGTACTACAAAATATGCAGATGTCGGTTAAAAAAAATTCGGAATATTTAAAGGAATACAAAAATGAATTTGAATGTGCCTTACAAAAAAATGAAAAAGAAATTATGGAATTACTAAGGGCAATTGAAAGCAGATATATGGAGAGATTGGAACAAATAAAAATTACACAACAAAAAGAAATTGAAAAAGTAACAAAAATTACACAATCATTCAAAACGGAATCAGAAAAAATGAGTGAGTCTATAAAAATCTCATCGCAAAAGAGTAATGAATTAATGAATGAATTAAAACATATCAAATTAAATGAAAAAATTGCAAATGTAGGTCAAAAGGTATTATTCTCTGATATTTAAAAAAGAAAAGTGTAAGCAAAACAAATCTACCGAAAATGAAAAAAGAATTATCTTTGATTATTAAACCAAAAAATAAACAAAAAAGTGAATTAACAAAACGGGATTTAAATAAGAAGGTAGATCCAAAAAATTTGCAAATAAAAAATATTGAAAATCGAACAAATGGAGCAGTTTTGATTGAAATTGGAACAATTGAAGAACGGGAAAAAATTAAAAAAGAATTAGAAAAAAAATTAAATGAAGGTTACGACATCAAAATACCAATAGCAATAAAACCGCAAATTGAAGTAGTCCATATGAGTGATAAATTCAGTGAAAGTGAAATCGTGGAAAAATTAAAAAATCAAAACCCCTTTATGAAAATGGTTGAAATGAAGGTAGTAAAAGTATACACTGTAAAAAAATTTAACAACGAAAAGTTTAATGCAATAATTGAAGTGGATAAGGAAAGTTTTCCTAAAATTTTGGAAAACGAACGAGTCTGCATAGGATGGGAAAGGCGTAAAGTGTTCGACGCTATAAATGTTCTAAGATGTTTCAAATGCAAAGGTTTTAACCACAAATCAGTGGAATGTAGGAATAAGGAAACATGTTTAAAGTGCCACCAATTTCATAAGACAAGTGATTGTAAAAATGAGGACATCAATAAATGTATAAATTGCACGAAATATAACGAGAAACTTAAATTACATGTGGATGTGAATCATAAAACATTTAGCAAATTGTGTCCTGCTTATCAACATAAATTAAGTCTAAAGAAGCAAACAATTGGATATTAGCAACCACAGAATATGGAGGAGAATAATACTTATATTGATAATTTTGATATAAAAGAATGTGTGAATGAAAATAATAATAACAATAATAATTATTATAATGATGATAATAATAATAATAATAATAATAATAATAATAATAATAATAATAATAATAATAATAATAATAATAATAATAATAATAATAATAATAATGATAATAATAATAATAATAATAATAATAGCAATAATAATAATAATAACAATAATAATAATAATAATAATAATAATAACGATAGTATGGTTGGTAGTAGTAACACGGAAACAGTAATAAAAAGAATGAAAGAAATAGGAAAATCAAAAAAGGAACAAACAAAAATTAAAAACAAGTAAATGTAACAGTAAGTCGATGCAACCGACTTATTAATAACCTACACCTGAATAATTCGAATTAAATTAAAAATCCATAAGTGTTTTTGGCAGCTGCTTGAACTTCTTCCCTTTTCTGTCTTATTCAACTCGAATTTCAAGAACGTAAAAGAGGCATCCGCTTGGGATATGCTTGACACCCTTGTATAAAATTTTAAGTTTCTATCTTAATTATTTTCGAAGATTGGTAGTCCTTGGGAGGTTTGTGTCAGATACCCGAATTGCCACTCCAATTCATCGAATCCATCTCAGGAACATAAAGAAAACTTGCCAGAACACCATTCTATTAAATTTAAAGGTTCTACTTTTGTTGGTTTTGGAGATATGCTCGTTGCTCTTGTGCTCGTTCGGAAGTTTCCAAAATACGAACCCATGGTTCAAATTCTTTCAAATGTCAGTTTCCAATTTTACAGAAAAGGAAACATAACAGAACACCTTTGTACTAAAAATAAAAGTTCTATCTTTGTTGGTTGTGGAGATATACTCGTTTGCTCTGGGGCTCGTCCGGAAGCTTCCAAGATTTGAACCCATGGACCAAATCCTCACAAATTTCAGAAACATAAATAAAACATGAAGGAACACCATTCTGCCTAATTTAAAGGTTATATCTTTGTTGCATTTGGAGATAATATCATTTGCTCTGAGGCTCGTTCGGAAGCTTTCAAAATCCGAACCCAAGGACCAAATCCTCTCAAATTTCAGAGGCCTAAATCATACATGAAAGAACACCATTCTGCCAAAAGTAAAGGTTGTATCTTTATTGGTTTTGGAGATAATCTCATTTGCTCTGGGGCTCGTTCGGAAGCTTACAAAAACAAACCCATGGACCAAATCCTCTTAAATTTCAGAGACATAAATCAAACACGAAAGAACACCATTGTACCAAATTCAAAGGTTCTACCTTTGTTCTATTGGATATAATCTCATTTGCTCTGCGGCTCGTTCGGAAGCTTCCAAAATTCGAATCCACGGTTCAAATTCTTTCAAATTTAAACTCATGGCCAAATCCTCTCAAATTTCAGAGACCTAAATCAAACATGAAAAAACACCATTCGGCCAAATTTAAAGGTTATATATTTGTTGTTTTTGGAGATAATCTCATTTGCTCTGGGGCTCGTTCGAAAGCTTCCAAAATCCAAACCCATGGACCACATCCTCTTAAATTTTAGAGACATAAATCAAACTGGAAGAAACATCATTATAAAAAATTTAAAGGTTCTATCTTTATTGGTTTTGGAGATAATCTCGTTTGCTCTGGGGCTCGTTCGGAAGCTTCCAAAACCCGAACCCATGGACCAAATCTTCTCACACTTCAGAGACTTAAATAAAACATGAAAGAACACCACCCTGCCAAATTTAAAGGTTATATCTTTGTTGGTTTTGGAGATAATATCATTTGCTCTGGTGCTCGTTCGGAAGCTTCCAAATCCAAACCCATGGACCAAATCCTCTTAAATTTCAGAGAAATAAATCGAACGGGAAGGAACATCATTGTACAAAATTTAAAGGTTCTATCTTTGTTGGTTTTGGAGATAATTTCATTTGCTCTGGTGCTCGTTCGGAAGCTTCCAAAACCCAAACCCATGCACCAAATCCTCTTAAATATCAGAGACATAAATCGAACGGGAAGAAACATCATTGTACAAAATTTGAAGGTTCTATCTTTGTTGGTTTTGAAGATAATCTCGTTTGCTCCAAAATCATTCGGAAGCTTCCAGAATCCGAACCCATGGACGGATTTTGTCCAGATTCGAACTTAGCCTTTCTTTCGTAATTAGTAACCTACTATATATATAACCTATATATAGCAAAAGTTTTATCGATCCATTGGTACCTCCAATTGTCAAATTGGCAAGAAAAGCAATTGATACAGGTGATAATGTGTATGCAATATCAAGATTACGAGACCACAGAATTTACAACAATGTGAGACTGTTTTTGTCGTACTTCCATGATCAGGATGATATTTGCTACGAAGGTATGACTCAGATTAGTTTAAAAGTACTCATTCATCAAGAGGGATTACCAAATAATTATAAAGAACTTTCTAACCTGTACCTAGTTTACCTCGAGAACACAGGAGTGTCCAAAAAAGAAGCACTTCAAGATCTAGCTTATTACAGGAGACATATTGACAACAAATATAGAGAGCATTTGCAGAAAATAAGACAAACTTGGCAAAATTATATGATCGGTAAACCATGATGCATAATACAATGCTTAATTTGAAAATTGTACATTTTAATGCCAGAAGTCTCACAAAAAATATTGTTGAAATTGAATCATTTATAAATATTAAAAAATGCATTGACATAATTATGATTGGTGCAATTTGGATATATTCCGATGAGGAGATTTTTTTTAATATCCCTGGGTATACAGCTTCATTTATTTCTAATAATTTGAATAGAGGAGGTGGAGCTGCTATTTATGTCAAGCAAAACATTGATTATAAAATCCTGGAAGTCTCGGAACAGTTTAATACAATAATTATATCATTAGATGGCACCACTCCAGTTATTAAGCTTGCTGTGTGCTACAAGAGTCCTAGTGAAAATAATAGTGCATTTATTTCACACTTAGATTCAATTTTTAATAAATATAAAAATATTGTGATGGTGGGCGATACTAATATTGATTTATTATCTGATACAGAGCTTTCTAGATCTTATAAAACAATGCTGGAATATAACGCGATTCATATAAAGAATGGGTTAACTAAAAAAGATGCTACTAGAGTTACAGAAAACACTTTTACAATTATTGATCATATACTGTCGGATTTAAAAAATGAAAAGTATGATTTTAGAATTACTACTCAAGGTGTAGTTAATCTGGACCATAAAGCGATCATAATCAGGATAAATAAAATTATAAAAAAACGTGAACCTATCTTCAACAAGGAAATATGTGATACAAACATCCAAAAATTTAAGGCTCAAGTTAGTAATCTACTTCTAACAAATAGTTGTGATAGTGTGGATGATCTTATTAAAATATTACAATTGGCTAATGAGAACTCTACTGTTAAAAAGGTAATAAGAATTAGAAAAGATAATCAGTGGATGACTAAAGAAATATTATACTTAATTGAAAAAAGAAATAAATTATTTAAAAAGCTAGAAGAATCCAAATTGTGTGGAAATTCAAGCTAAATTTAAAGAATTGAAAAACATTGTTACAAGGGAAATAAAACGAGAAAAACAAAATTACTTTAATTATAAAATTCACTTAGCTGGGTCTGACCATAGAAAAATCTGGCAGGTGCTCAACAGTTGTATTATGAAAAAGTCGTCTGATAGTAGTAAAGTTATCAATGAAATAAATAATAATGGAATTAAAATATATGATAACTTTAGTATTGCTAATGCATTTAACATGTATTTCAGTCAAATTGGTAATAGATTAGCAGATGATATTGTTGATGCAGAGGAATACACAGTAAAAAACAGGTTTATAGATCGGTCTATTTTTCTAAATCCAACAAACGAAATAGAAGTATGTAACACTATTAAGCTGCTGAAAAATAATTCACCAGGAGCTGATAATATAACGGCATCAAATCTAAAACATGTGGCAACAATTATAGCAGCTAAACTTGCGTATCTGATTAATAGATGTCTCTCAACTGGTATTTATCCTGAATGTTTAAAGTCAAGTATGATAGTACCAATACATAAGTCGGGCTTAACTTCTGAAATATCCAATTACTGACCTATTACTCTTACAAGTTGCTTGGGGAAGATATTTGAAAATTATAAATGGTAGAATACAAAGCTTTATTCAGAAAGTGGTAGGTTTTGATGCCAATCAATTTGGGTTTCAAAAAGATATTGGTACTGATTCTGCAGTTTTAGTTTCAACCAACTCTATAATAAATAAGTTAGATGAAGGAAACTATGTATGCTCAGTGTTCGTCAATCTAAAAAAGGCCTTCGATACAGTGAACCATAATATTCTACTTGAAAGACTTCATGAAATTGGGATACGGGGAACCGCTCTTGATCTTCTTAGATCTTATCTCCATGATAGGATCATAACTACAAAAATTAATGGTGTATTAAGTAACCAGTGTAGTATAAATATTGGAGTTCCACAAGGATCAGTTTTAGGACCTACTTTATACCTACTTTATATTCATAACATTCAATGTGCTAATTTACAAGCCGATTACAAGATTTTTGCAGATGACACTTTGCTTATTTATAATGCTAAAACTAGTGAAGAATTAGAAAACACCATAAATGAGGACTTGCGCAAATATATTAATTGGCTTAAAGGTAACAAATTAAGTATAAATGCTGACAAAACTAAAGTTATAATATATAAAATAAAGAATAAAGCAGATATAAATTCAAAAATAATCATAAACAATGTTGTAATCGAAAGAGTTTCTACATATAAGTATCTTGGTGTAACAATTGATGAGAAGCTGAGGTGGGAAAATCACATAAACAGAATTGTATCAAAAATAGTGCCTTTGTTAGGGGCTATCAAAGGAAGTGAAATAAAACTAAACAGGCAAGCAGCTAATAATATATATCACGCTCATGTAATTTCACACATTAGTTATAACATATGCAACTGGTCTAGTTGCTCTACATGGATGAAAGAAAAAGTTAGTACCCTAATAAATAAAGCTATAAAAAGTTTATACAAATTTAGCTGGTTGACACCAACAGTCGATATTTATAAACGTACGGGTTATTTGATGCTTCCAGAAATTATTATTTTGGAAAAAGCTAAATTAATTTTTAAACTAGAAAAAGGAATTTACAGTAAAAATATTCTACTTACAAAAATAAATAGTGTACATAACTATAACACAAGAAGCTTGAATTATTTAAATCATGTCAGATCCAGAACGGAGTTATCGCATAGTAGCTGCCCCTATCTTCAGCTATAAGAATCTATAATAAACTACCACAAGATCTAAAGCAGAGCTCAAACATCAAATTATTTGCTAAAAACTTAAGTACCTACTAAAGAGTAACTCTCTACCATACATATATAATAACTAATATAATAACTAATATTGTAATTTTATACAGATATTAATATTTATGAATTATATATATATACATACATGTATATTTTTGTTTTAACTTTATTTAGTATTAATATTAGTTATAACTGTGTTGTTTTATACCAAATCATCTTGATTTGTTTCTAGCACAATTAAAAAAAAAAAAAATAAATAAATAAAATTCTCTTGCCAATTCGTTAATATAAATAACATAATAGTTTAAGAAAATTGTAATAGTATATATAAGCTAAATAAAGTATATATTATATATTAAAAAAAGAAAAAAAAAAAAACATTGAAGTTCATGGATTCGCTGATGCTAGTTTGAGGGCATATGGAGCCTGCATTCCCATTCGATCTATCGATTCTGAATAAAAAATATTAACGTTCAGCTACTAACTGCTAAATCAAAGGTATCGCCTACTAAAACACAATCAATTCCAAGACTCGAGTTATGCGCTGCTTTGCTATTGGCTAATTTCTTTAAAAAGGTTTATCCAAGTATAATACCTACCCCGCCGATCCATAATGTAATTTTCTGGAGTGACTCAGAAATCGTCCTTGATCAACTTACTTCTCACTCATCTAGGTTCAATGTTTTTGTGGCAAATAGAATATCCCAAATTCAAGAGCTTTCAGAAGGTATTAAATGGAGACATGTAAATTCTTCCGCTAATCCCGAAGATATTCTGTCCAGAGGAGCAACAGTGCAAGAATTATTAGATTCCAATTGGTTGAAGGGGCCAGATTTTTTACATAAGTCTTCAACTTCATGGCCTTCTGTAAAAATAAAACATACTAAAATTGAGTTACCAGATCTTCGTGTTAAAGAAACCTTTTCCCTCTTAGCATCACATTGTGATTAAAATGATTTTCTAAACATAATTAATCAATTCAGCGATTACGACAAAATAATCAACGTTGTCGCATATCTAATAAGATTCATCAACAGTTGTCGTAACACCAATTCAAAACACCGGGCCTCGATTATCTTGACAGCTGAAGAAAGAGACTATGCTTTATTAAAGATAATATCATTGATTCAACAAATTGAATTTGTTACTGAAATTACCTGTTTGAAACAAAACGTGCAGGTATCGATCAAAAGCAATATTAGAAATCTTAACCCTTTCATAGATTCAGAGCAAGGTATTACATTACTAAAGGTTGGCGGAAGATTGAGAAATGCTGATATTTCGTATTCGTCAAAATATCCTATTTTATTGCCAAAAATAATAAATTTGTATTTTTATTAACACAAAAATTTCATTTTAGAAGTATGCATGCAGGTCCTCAAGCGCTTCTTGCTTTCGTCCATCAAATGTTCTGGATAGTTAACGGAAGAATTGAAGTCACAAGGGTTGTAAAGAAATGTATTAGATGTTTTTGTTTTCGTCCAAAGTTATTGAAACAAATTATGGGCGATCTACCAGGTGATAGACTAATCCCGAACAGAGCCTTTAAAATTTCAGGAGTAGATTTTGGTGGCCCCATATTGATATCTTATGGGCTCCGAGGTAAACATTTATACAAGGCATACATTGCAATATTCGTGTGTTTCGTCACCCATGCAGTGCATATTCAAGTGGTATCATCGTTATCTTCAGAGGCCTTCATCGCTGCATTAAAACGTTTCGTCGCACGAAGAGGAATGTGTAGTCGGCTATATTGTGACAATGCAACTAATTTTGTGGGAGCTCGTGCGATATTAAACCACCTAAAGAATATATTTTGCAATCAATAGAATAAGAATATTATTGCTAATTGGTGTTCTCATAAAGGCATTGAATTGCACCATATACCAGCTCGTTCGCCTCATTTTGGTGGTATATGGGAAGCTGCTGTAAAATCTGCAAAAGGTCTCCTTAATCGAGCTCTTCTTGGCATTAATTTAACATATGAAGAACTAACAACGTTCACAACTCAAGCTTCATTCTAAACTCCAGACCAATAGCTCCCCTTTCTTCAGATCCAAGTGACGAGCAAGCTCTCACACCTGGTCACTTTTTAATTTAATTTAAATCACCTTTGAATGCTGTTCCAAAAAGGGTAGTCAACTTGGATAAGATTTCATCGATCAAACGTTTTCATCGACTGTCCGCTCTGCAACAACACTTCTGGCAGAGATGGTCTGGCGAGCATTTAAAAAATTTACAAGAAAGATCTAAGTGGTTTAAAGGCACATCAAATCCTGAAGTTGATACCTTGGTTTTAATAGCCTACGACAACTTGCCACCACAACATTGGTCTTTAGGTCGCATAACAAAATTATAGCCTGGCAAAGATTTGAGAGTACGAGTTGTTGATATTCAAGCTCGAGGAAAGATATTTCGTCGCCAGTTACACTCCATTGCACCACTACCAGCAGGTCATATTGAAGCTGATTCCTTCAAAGGCGCGGGCATGGATAATTTTACTCCAACCTAACAATAAAATTTCTACCATTCTTTATTAAATTCTTATATTTTAATTGTAACAGAACTAATTTCTTTTTATTAAACTCTTATATTGTAATTATAACAGAACTAATTTCTTCTTTCTCTATTTAACTCTTAATTATTATATTGTAATTGTAATAAACCAAAAATAATTTTAGTCAGTCGCTGATGGAAGCTTAACTTGAACAAACATAATTTCTAGTACGAAAAATAAATTATAGTTAAACAAAAAAATACGGTTGTTATTATTTAAGAAAAATAATTAAACCTAATTAATAAAATTTTTTAATCAAACTAATTAAAATAAATTAGTTTACAGCTATGTTTAAAATTATATCATAATTTAAAAAAAAAAAATTTTTGTTTGCTTAAGTAAAAATTAATTGTCTAAGGTCATTAAATTGGAAAAATGTAGTTGTACAATGTGTTTGAAAGTATTTCTGGAGATAGATGTAGAATAGAGATGACAAATTTTGTTAAAAGTAGTACAACATCTATTGATGGGTTCATTTCTACCGTACTTTGTATTATGTTTGTAGTCCATTAAAAATTTAGTATTTCTAGCTTGCCTAACATTATCGTTAAGTCTAAACTTGTTATTAAGAGATTGGATGGAAATACTATTATTCAAAATACCAAAAGTAAAGCATGATGACAATAGTTGTCTACGTAAAGATAAAGAAAGCAAGTTTAATGAATTAAGTCTTGTAGTGTAACTAGGTAGATTAGCAAAATCAAAAGCATTATATTGATTCCTTAATGCAAATAAAAGAAATTGCTTTTGAAATGATTCGATTCTATTCGAATGAACTGCAAAAGTTGGATCCCAAACAATGTTACCGTATTCTAAGATAGATCGAACTAGGGAACAATAGAGAGATTCTGTCACAGCTAAGTCGCTTAATTCTGTAGCTCTTCTCTTAATGAAACCTAACATTTTATTAGTCTTTGAAACTATTAGGTCATAGTGAAGATTATAATTAAGTTTATTATCGAGAAGAATTCCTAAATCGGTATTGCTAAAAACCCTTTCAAGAGTTATATTATCTATTTTGTAGTCATTTATTAAAGAAGACCGTTTACGTGTAAAGCTAATAACCTTACAATTCTTTATGTTGAGTTCTAATTTATTTGACGTGCACCGAGTTTGTGCCACTGATAAAGTTGATTGAAGTTGTAGTTGAACGACCTTTTCTGAAACCATGTTGTTGTTCATTTAGTTTTGCATTTATGATAGGAGTAACTCTATCAACGACAATTTTTTCAAATAATTTAGGTATAGTCGTAAGGATTGATAATTTTCCACCGATGCTCTATCCCCTTTTTTCAAAATAGGGGTTAAGTGGGAGGATTTCCACTTTTGTGGGAAAATCCCAATTGAAAGTGACTTATTGAAAATAAAATGAAGAGGGAAGATTAGACTGTGAGAGCAAATTCACATATACACATATTCATATTTACACATTTTTTCATATTTTATACTTTTACAATAATAATTCTTGTACTTATGGTTGGGTTACTCTATGTATATAGTTACTTTATGCTTATCATTAGCATTTAGCATCATATATTCGATAATAATCAAAAAAGGTTCTTGATTATCGTTAAAATCTTATATTGTTTTACTATATTCAAAATTTTTCATAAATAGTGGACCCGCAATTTTGTCTGCATTACACCAAATAATTCTATTAATGTGTGGTAATATATTTTCTTTTTTATTAAATTATGAATAAAAGTGGTTTTACCACAACAGGATGGCCATAATTATAAATCAATGAAACAGCATAATTGTATTAGTTAAAAACTAGCATAGCTAACCTATATTTATATAAAAAGCTCTTTTTCTAAATTGAATATAAATGTAAATTTAGTTATTCTATCGAACATTCATCCAAAAACCTTCGCCATGGATAAACAAATATTCGTATTGACCTACAATTTTTACAGGGAAATGAAAAGCAATACTTCTTAAAAGAGCTACATAGCTCGCAAAAGGAAGTTCAATTCCAAATGTGTATAACTTTAAACCACCATACTCCGCAGCAGAACTTAGTCAGGAGGTAAAACTTAATAATCATTATTGTGAGAATAAAATAAATGGACTTAAATGGGCTGATGGGTTAATTGATTATTTGGACGTTAAACCTATGTTAAAACATTATTTAAAACCAACCGAAAAAATTTATGTCAAAGGAGAACAAAAAAAACTTTTCCTTGACAAGTACATTGACAGTAGTAAAATAGAAGATCTAACTTGAGATTTTACCTTCACTACTAAAGATTTATAATTATAAATCATCATCCTATACACTTATCAAACAACAGTTTTAGATGTGCTGTTTATAATGTATACATGTATCTTTTAAAAGAAAAATATTTGACTTAAAACCTTAATTTTCATACTTGCACGATATGAATTTAAATAACAAAACTAAAAAATATCACTTCTACATAAATCAAGAAATTCTCTTTATGCATATGTGAGATTTTACTCAAAGATAAAAGGGTCGTTGGGAGGAATAAGGAAGTGATAGAAATAGATTTCAAAGACGTATAGAAAAAGTTGGTTTGACTATTTGTAGAATCTTAACATCTGATCATCGCAAATTTGTAAAAGTTTTTTAATTAAATAAATTTCTAAATATATAACACCATATACATTATTTTTATAATTTTATGTTTACTATTAGGTACCAAAAGCAATTAACTAGTCCTTGATATCTTTTTTTTATTTCCTTACACTATACAATGCAACAATAATAACAACAAATAAACAAATCGAAGATTTCTGGTTATTTTCTCAAGTTTATTTTAGAACAGAAAAAAGAAATCTCACGTAACAAATGCATCTATAATTTCATAGTTTTTTCTTTTATTTTTTGTTTTAATTTTTTTACTACAGCATTCATAAGTTTTAAATTGTTTGAAAGAGTCGAACTAGTTTTTAAAATTTATTTTACAACGGGTAAAAAGAAATTAAAAGAATACAAAATATTTTTAAAGTTCATACATATGTACTTATTTAATATACATATGTAAGTCTTATGTAGTACCATCAACAAATTTTAGTTTATTTTATTTATTTTTTCTTTGCTAAGGGAGGTGGGAATCTTCCAAAGACATCAAGAATTTCCCCCTTGGTAGTTGCAGATTTTTACTGACTAAATCAACCTCCTCCTTTAGCCAATATAATCGGATGAAACCCTTACCTGCGAACGCAGTATATTGACTAGGGAGTAGGGATAGGAAAGGATAGGAAATGGATACGGAAACATTGAATTTGGAGTGGGACTGTAAGGAAACAATGAACACGCTTATTATTATTACTATTTTGCTAACAGTGACTATAGCCGTTACAACAGTTACAACATGTAGTAGTATAACACCTTACTACATGAGGTAATTATTGAAGGCAATCCCCACTATCACTGTAGCGGCTGTTATTATTGGTATTAGTATTTTTATTAATATTATTATTATTATTATTATTACTATTATTATTATTATTATTATTATTACTATTATTATTATTCTTGTTATTATTACTATTATTATTACTATTATTACTATTATTATTATTACTATTATTATTATTATTATTACTATTATTATTAATATTATTATTGTTATTATTATTATTATTACTACTATTAATTATAAGATATACATTATTGCGATATAAAAGTACTACATATTTTTTATTTATATGACCTGACTGGGGTTTGAACCCAAGACCCTTCGAAGTTTTTTCTTTTTTCTTTTTATTATTTTACATCATGATATTATAAAGTATCTATAAATATTTTTCTTATCTAATAATAAAATCAAGTTTTTTTTCTCGTTTCTTTTATATTTCATTTTACCTATATATCATTAAGCCTACGAATTTGCGCAATAAAAAAAACTTCATTAAACTTGAAAAAATTATTTTCTTACTTTTTGTATGATATTTTTCTTAATTTTTCTTTGGCAACTTTAAATATGAACTACACGTCTTCTTGTAATTATGATTCGATTCTATTGGAATAAACTGCAAAGGCTGGATCCCAAACAATGTTACCGTATTCTAAGATAGATCGAACTAGGGAGCAATAAAGAGAGACAAAGTATACGAGATTAGTGTTCCATCGTGCACGGGAATTAAAAAAGGAAAAAAGTTATAAGTACCGTTGGATCAGGAACTCAAAAATTTACTTAGGCAAACAGGATGGTGATAATAGGGTGGAAATTAGTTATTTTGACGATTTAGTTAAACTTTAATTCTTATCGTTGTCTTATTATAGCTTAACTTTTTGATTTTTTAATTTTTGCTTTCCTACATAGCCTTCAAAACAACAAATTTAATATTTTTCTTATTGTTATTATATTTGTTTACATTATAATGTCTAACTCTCTTTCTAATATTTTAGTTTTTCATCAAAATATCAGAAGTTTGAGGAAGAACTTTATTCATCTTGTAAGGTATCTTGAGTCACTCGTTATTTTCCCTGACATTATATTTAGGAAAAAGAGAATTACTGTATTCCTAATTTCAATCTTCAAGTTTGCTGTAATAATTCATATTCTGCTGGTGGAGAAGCTGTTTATCTTAGAAGTGATCTTAATTGTAAGTTTTTCAATTTCAATTTTGTTTCGTGTGATTTGCTGAAAGTTATAATTGATTTTAATGGAGTGAGTTTTTGTTTCGTTTGCATTTATAAATTACACGGTATAAGTATCGGTGTCTTTGTGGAAGTATTATCAAGTTTTTTATCTTCAATTTCTTCAAAAAATCTAATTTTATTAGGTGATTTTAACATTAATATTTTACTGATTAATAATTCTGATGTTGATAATTATTTATCACTTTTGTCATCCTTTGGTCTCTGTTCTGTTATTTGTGAACCTACACGACCAGCCTCTGGTACTTGCCTTGACCATCTTTTTATACGACAGGTAATTAATAATAATTTTTCTTATTCCTGTGAAGTATTAGGTTTGCATATAACTGATCATTGCTTAATTTCTCTATCTATTCATTTATTTAATAATATTAAAGTTCTTAAAAGGAAAAATAATTCTTATAATTTTTCCGTAATCAATTTTTTTGAACTTAGGGATAGGTTAAAGTTTGAGTGCTGGCCTAGTGTATATAATTCGGCTAATGCTTCTCTTGCTTATTCTAATTTTTGTGAGATTCTATTTAGTCATATTAATAATTGTTCTCGTCAAGTTTTTCGTAATTCTGGAACAAAATTAAAACCTTGGATGGCTCGTTCTTTGTTAAATTTAATAAAACGTAGAAATAAAATGTGTTCCTTAGTTAAATCTCATTCTAATAATATTCGTCTTAAGCTATGTTATAATAAACTTTGTAAAAAAATTAAAACAAATGTAATTAGGTGTAAAGATAACTATTTTATTTTAAAAATGAACAGGAATCGTGGTAATCCTAAAAATGAATCGAAAGTAGTTAATGAAATTTTAAATAAAAATCTTCTATATAATGATACCACGCTTGAGATTGAAAATAATATTGTAACTAATCCTTTAACTATTGCTAATTATTTTAATACATACTTTATTAATGTTACAAATGATTTAGTTTTAAATTCTGATATTAGTATAGATCTGTCCTCCTTTCCTTTAATAATCGATGATTCTTTTCAGTGCAATAGTTTTCATTTCGTTGACTTTACTTCATTGGAAGTACACAAGCTAATCTGTAATTTGGATAATAGTGTTTCTATCTCTTACGATAAAGTTTCAAATAGAATTCTCAAAGAAATTTCTTTGTATGTTGTAGATGTGTTGTGCTTTATATTTAATTTCAGCGTTCATTCTGGTCATTTTCCTGCAGGTTTAAAAATTGCTGAAGTTATTCCTTTGTTTAAAAAAGGTTCTTCGTTGAATGTAAATAATTACCGACCTATCTCTCTTCTCTCTCCGATATCTAAAATTTTTGAAAAGGCTATCAAAAAACGCATTGTTTAAAGCATTGTTAACTTTTTAAATAATACCAAATTTTTTAATACTAATCAATTTGGTTTCACTATTGGAAAAAGCACTGAAGATACCCTCTTAAAATTTTGCGGGGAAATATACAATAGCTTAAATAATGGTAATTCTACTTCTGCCTTATTTATTGATATTTCTAAAGCATTCGACACTTTCATTTCATTTCTAAAGCATTCGTTTGCCATCGGATTATTTTAGTGAAACTATATAAAGCTGGTTTTCGCGGCTTCATTTTGGATTGGTTTAGCTATCTCAATGATAGCTAATTTCTATCCTATCTCAATGATAGAAAACAGAGAACAAAAATTAAGGGAAGTTTTAGTTCTTTAAAACATGTTCGGGTTGGTGTACCTCAAGGATCAGTCCTGGGGCCTATCTTGCTTAACATTTATATTAATTCTCTATTCTTCCAGAAATTGTATGGTAAACTTACAGCATTTGCTGACGACACCTGTCTCACCTATTCTTGTAAAAATTTTTTTGATATTGTTTGTAACTTAAACTTTGATCTAAACCTAATTAGACAATGGTTTCATTTGCAGAAATTAGTTATCAGTTCAAAAACTAAATATATGTGTTTCAGTCTTTCAAATCTTTCCAATATAGATTATTCTCTAATGCAGGGCTCCTCAAACTAAGGCCCGCTCGTTAGATTTTCATGGCCCACTAAAATACATATAACTAAAGTTAAAAATATTATAATTAAAATTAAAAATATTTTTGTAAAAATTTAAGAAAATTTATTTTTACAAATTTTTTAAAAAATATTTTAAAAATAGTATTTTATTACTACATTCCTATTACATTTAAAATTATACATTTAGGCATCTGTTAATTGTCTATTCGCAAAAAACATTTCTCAGAACTTTGATTTTTTTTTAAAATATAACTATTTTCCTATAATAACAACTAAGTAGGCTATATTTACTGCGAATTGTGAATTCATATATTTAGCGAGAATTTATCAAATGTATTACTATGAACAAATTAAGTGATTACTGATAGATCAGCATCAGTTAGTGTTCAATTTTTTAAGAATATAGTAACGTTTTATTGTTTGTTAATTTATTGTGAGAATATAATTAAAATTTAAAGACATTAAAATTGTAATAACGGTTATATAATATGTAGAAAAAAAGAAAAGTTGATAATGAACGCCGCGTATTTAATGAGCAGTGGTCAATTCGTTATTTTTTCACAATGGTTAATAATAATTGTATATGTCTGATTTGTAGAGATAAAATAGCAGTATTAAAAGACTACAATTTGAAAAGGCACTACACTACCAAACATAGTCTGAAGTTTGATTAGTTTAAAGATGATTTGCATAAGAAAATGTTAAGCGAGCTTAAGCGACGATGTTATGCGATTTTCACGGTGAGAAAAACATATTGCGAAAATTCACAAATCTAAATCTTTCCGCAGTCAAAGCCAGTTACCGAATCGCAAACATTATTGCTGCAGAAGGCCGACCTTTTACTGATAGCGAATTTGTCAAAAAATATGTTCTAGAAATGGCTGAAGAGCTATGTCCAGAGTCAGTCAAATATTTTTCTGCTGTTAGCTTATCTTCGAGCACCATCACGAGGCGAGTTGAGGACTTAGGTGCTGATATGTGTTGCCAGCTCAAAGAAAAGGCGGTTAATTTTTCATATTTTTCCATAGCAATTGATGAGAGTGAATATGTAGGTCATACCGCTCAGTTACTTATTTTCATTCGAGGTATCAATAACAATTTTGAAGTAACTGAAGAACTTGCTGCATTAAAAAGTTTGAAGGATACTACAACGGTTGAAAACATATTTTTAAAAGTATCGGAAATGATGGAAGAACTCAAATTAAAATGGGAATCAATTTCATGTATAACTACAGATGGGGCCAAAAATATGGTCGGTAAAAATATAGGATTAATAGGTCGAATTAATACGATGTTTGAAAGTAATAACAACATCAAGCCAATGCAATTACACAGCATAATTCATCAGCAGTCACTCTGTGGAAAAAGTCTGAGTTTAAATTCCGTCATGTCAGTTGTCATTTCCACAATCAACTTTATACGTAAAAAAGGGTTGTATCACCGTCAGTTTAAAACATTCCTGGAAACTGTTGAAGCTGAATATGGTGATTTGTTATATCACAGTGAAGTAAGGTGGTTAAGTCGCGGTAAAGTCCTGAAACGGTTTTTTGAACTTCAAGCTGAAATTGACATTTTTATGGCAGAAAAGTTAAAACCTGTTGCCGAACTATCTGATCCTGCATGGTTGTGGAATCTAGCTTTTTTAACAGATATAACTGAACATCTCAATATCCTCAATTTAAAATTACAAGGCAAAGGTAAACTTATACATGAACTATTTATCGATGTCAAATCTTTCAGATCAAGATTGGAATTTTTTAAAAAACAATTTCAACAAAATATTTTCACACATTTTCAATCTTGTGAATATTTATCGGAAAATAGATCAAAAGATAAAAATAGTTTTTCTATTAATGAAAGTATCGACAATATTGCATAGCTTCAAGATGAATTTAACAAACGCTTTTCTGATTTCTTTCGGAATGAAACATTATTTACTTTGTTCCAAAATCCTTTTGAAGTAAACGTGGATGACATGGATCCCAATTTACAATTAGAATTAATTGATTTACAATCAAATGATACAATGAAATCACTCTTTAAAAATGAAAACATAATCACATTTTATTCACTTTTGCCGGAAAATACTTTCAGCAATATTAAAAATTTTGCCAGGAAAATAATTTTTATGTTTGGAAGCACCTATGTCTGCGAGCAAGCCTTTTCACGGATGAAATATATTAAATCAAAATTACGATCAAGACTGACGGATGACCATTTAAAAGATTTTTTGAAAATAAGCATATCTAATTTTAATGCAAATATAAAAAATATCATTGAAAGATCAAAAAACCAGGCACATTGTTCACATTAATTTAGTTTTTTTAATAATAATACTATATGTTTTAACTTTTTTTTTAGTTTTTGTTGTGTGAATATTTTTAATAAAACATAATTTTTCTTAAATTGATTTTTATTTCTTTATAATATAATATTATAGTCACGTATAAAATAATGAAAACTCTTATACGTGACCCTCTTCTTCAAAACATTGGGGACCTCTGCTCTAATGTATCATTCTCCTAGTTGTAAAAAATTCCCAATTTCTCCTGATTACACACACATGTTTTCTTTTATAGAGAACTTCTCCTGTTGTGAATCTTGTTTTACTATTGATTGTGTTAAAATCTTTAAATATCTTGGAATTTTAATTGATAATAGTTTAAATTGGTCAGATCACTGTTTTTATTTAAACAAAAGTCTAAACAATGCCAACCGTCACCTGTACTACTTGCAGAAATTTTGCTCTTTGGTCCTCTTAAAAACGGTTTACTTTGGTATATTTAACTCTAAACTTCAATATGGTATAGTTGTTTGGGGGGGAACTTATTTTAGCAGAATATGTGGGTTGTTATATTGTCATAAGCATGCCATTCGAATAATTTCAAGAAAAAATCGTTTCACTTCCAGCTTTCCTATTTTTAGAAAACTTGATATTCTTCCGCTCCGTCACCTGTATTTCTATAAAACTCTGAAAATATTCTTTACAAAGTCGTGCTTTTTAACTCAACGTCATATTTCAAACTATAATTTAAGAATTAATCATAGTAATTTTGCTGTGATTCCTCGAGCCCGCACTTTTCATTTTGGTCACTTCTTCGATAATCTTGCTCCAAAAATTTTTAATCAACTTTCTAGCTTTATAAGAAATGACAGAAATCCATCTTCTTTTTCTTCTAATGAACGTCAATGGCTTTTTCAATTTAGCATATCAGAAATTGAATATTTATCTCTGAATTTAATATAATTTTAACATAAATTTCATTTTTAATATAATTATTTTTTTCATCTTTACTTTTTTCTTGTAATTTTTATTATATTTTGTGTTCTTCCTCAAATTTTGAAATCTTGAAATGCTTATAAAATTATTTTTAAAATTCATAAAATTGTTTTAAAAATTCTATATTACTGTACACTTATTTTTCTATTTTTTATTACTTCTTTTTAACCACACAGTTAGTTAGTAAGTTTGTAAGTTTCTATTTTATTTTAAATAGATCTTTTACTTTTATTTAGTTTTAGACGGATCCATCGCTACTTATACATATTAGTATAAAAGATGGACCTTTTTTAATTATTTCCTAAATTTAAATAGTATTCCTAAGCTAACTATAACTTGTATTATATATATTTTGTTATTATAAGTTATATCACATATGTATTTTTAGTTGGAAATAAAATTGAATTGAATTGAATTGAATTTTGTTATAGCTAATTCGCTAAATTCTTTAGCTCTTCTCTTAATGAAACCTAACATTTTATTAGTCTTTGAAACTATTAGGTCATAGTGAAGATTATAATTAAGTTTATTATCGAGAAGAATTCCTAAATCAGTAATGCTAAAAATCCTTTCAAGAGGTGCATTATCTATTTTGTAGTCATATATTAAAGAAGACCGTTTACACTGATAAGGTTGATTGAAGTTTAGCTGGATCAGAATTATCTTTAACTACTTGATATATTTTTAGGTCATCAGCAAACGAAATGTGAGGTATAATTGCTTAGATATTCCGAAAGATCTGAAATAGAAACATTAAACAATAGCGGGCCTAAATGGCTACCTTGCGGTACACCGGAAGTGACTCCGATGGTGTTGGATAAAACACCACGAAATTTAACATTTTGAGTTCTTTCTAAAAGATAAGAATTAAACCACTCAAGAAATGAACCCGAAATGCCAAAAGTTGCCAGTTTGTTTAGCAAAGTGAAGTGATCTACACGATCGAAAGCTTTGCTAAAATCAGTGTAAATTGCATCAACTTAGTACCCTTTCTTCATTTGATTCAGGATTTCAGATTTATAAACCATCAGGTTCGTTGTAGTTGAACGACCTTTTCTGAAACCATGTTGTTGTTCATTTAGTTTTGCATTTATGATAGGAGTAATTCTACCAACGACAATTTTTTCAAATAATTTAGGTATAGTCGTAAGGATTGATAATTTTCCACCGATGCTCTATCCCCTTTTTTAAAAATAGGGGTTAAGTGGGAGGATTTCCACTTTTGTGGGAAAATCCCAATTGAAAGTGACTTATTGAAAACAAAATGAAGAAGGAAGATTAGACTGTGAGAGCAAATTCACATATACACATATTCATATATACACATTTTTATACTTTTACAATAATAATTCTTGTACCTATGGTTGGGTTACTCTATGTATATAGTTACTTTATGCTTATCATTAGAATTTAGCATCATATACTCGATAATAATCAAAAAAGGTTCTTGATTATCGTTAAAATCTGATACTGTTTTACTATATTCAAAATTTTTCATAAATAGTAGACCCGCAATTTTGTTTGGATTACACCAAATAATTCTATTAATGTGTGGTAATATATTTTCTTTTTTATTAAATTATGAATAAAAGTGGTTTTACCACAACAGGATGGCCATAATTGTAATTCGATGAAACAGCATAATTGTATTAGTTAAAAACTAGCATTTTTTTTCCTTTCTACTCCCTTTGGGAGCATAGGACTTCCACAAAGCCTTTCCATCTGTTTCTATTTAGAACTATGACTTTCATTTGTCACCATGTTTTATTTAGTTCTGTTATTGCTCGCTCTACTGTTCTACGCCAAATATTTCTAGGTCTACCAACATTTCTCTTTCCTTGAGGGTTCCATTCCAGGACTTGCCTGGCTATACAGTCTGGGGGTCTAGCATAACAAAAACTAGTTAGCAAAAACTAGCATAGCTAACTTATATTTATATAAAAAGTTCTTTTTCTGAATTGAATATAAATGTAAATTTAGTTATTCTATCGAACATTCATACAAAAACCTTCGCCATGGATAAGTAAATATTCGTATTGACCTACAATGTTTTCAGGGAAATGAAAAGCAATACTTCCTAACATAGCTCACAAAAGAAAGTTCAATTCCAATTGTGTATAACTTTAAACCACCATACTCCGCAGCAGAACTTAGTCAGGAGGTAAAACTTAATAATCATTATTGTGAGAATAAAATAAATGGACTTAAATGGGCTGATGGGTTAATTGATTATTTGGACGTTAAACCTATGTTAAAACATTATTTAAAACCAACCGAAAAAATTTATGTCAAAGGAGAACAAAAAAAACTTTTCCTTGACAAGTACATTGACAGTAGTAAAATAGAAGATCTAACTTGAGATTTTACCTTCACTACTAAAGATTTATAATTATAAATCATCATCCTATACACTTATCAAACAACAGTTTTAGATGTGCTGTTTATAATGTATACATGTATCTTTTAAAAGAAAAATATTTGATTTAAAACCTTAAATTTTCATACTTGCACGATATGAATTTAAAGAACAAAACTAAAAAATATCACTTCTACATAAATCAAGAAATTCTCTTTATGCATGTGTGAGACTTTACTCACAGATCAAAGGGTCGTTGAGAGGAAGAAAGTGATAGAAATAGATTTCAAAGACGTATAGAAAAAGTTGGTTTGACTATTTGTAGAATCTTAACATCTGATCATCGCAAAATTGTAAAAGTTTTTTTAATTAAATAAATTTCTAAATATATAACACCATCTACTTTAATTAATTTTTATAATTTTATGTTTACTATTAGGTACCAAACGCAATTAACTAGTCCTTGATATCTTTTTTTTATTTCCTTACACTATACAATGCAACAATAATAACAACAAATAAACAAATCGAAGATTTCTGGTTATTTTCTCAAGTTTATTTTAGAACAGAAAAAAGAAATCTCACGTAACAAATGCCTCTATAATTTCATAATTTTTTTTTTTATTTTTTGTTTTAATTTTTTTACTACACCATTTATAAGTTCTAAATTGTTTGAAAGAGTCGAACTAGTTTTTAAAATTTATTTTACAACGGGTAAAACGAAATTAAAAGAATGCAAAATATTTTTGAAGTTCATACATATGTACTTATTTAATATACATATGTAAGTCTCCTCATCCCTCCTTAGCCAATATAATGGGATGAAACCCTTACCTGCGAACGCTGTATATTGACTAGGGAGTAGGGATAGGAAAGGATAGGAAATGGATACGGAAACATTGAATTGGGAGTGGGACTGTAAGGAAACAATGAACACGCTTATTATTATTACTATTTTGCTAACAGTGACTATAGCCGTTACAACAGTTACAACATGTAGTAGTATGACACCTTACTACATGAGGTAATTATTGAAGGCAACCCCCACTATCACTGTAGCGGCTGTTATTATTGGTATTAGTATTTTTATTAATATTATTATTATTATTTTACTACAGAGTCAGGGCCATCAGTGGATTACAATGTGCAGCAATATATAACACCTTACTTGCATGATATAACCAAAGATAGCTGCACTGTAGCAGCTATTATTATTTTCATTATTATTATTATTATTATTATTGTTATTATTACTATTACTATTATTATTATTACTATTATTATTATTATTACTATTACTACTATTATTATTATTATTATTACTATTATTATTATTTTTGTTATTATTACTATTACTATTATTATTATTCTTGTTATTATTACTATTATTACTATTATTATTATTACTATTATTATTATTATTACTATTATTATTAATATTATTATTGTTATTATTATTATTATTATTACTATTAATTATAAGACATACATTATTACGATATAAAAGTACTACATATTTTTTATTTATATGACCTGACCGTGGTGTGAACCCAAGACCCTTCTATTTAAGTTTTTGTTTTTTATTTTTATTATTTTACATCATGATATTATAAAGTATCTATAAATATTTTTCTTATCTAATAATAAAATCAAGTTTTTTTTTCTCGTTTCTTTTATATTTCCTTGAAAAAATTCTTTTCTTACTTTTTGTATGACATTTTTCTTAATTTTTTTTTTGGCAACTTTAAATATGAACTACACATCTTCTTGTAATTACGTTTTCGTTTTTATTTTTACGATTTTACAACTTGATATCCAAAAGTATCTATTAATATTTTACTGCTTGCGTTTCTTTTATACGTCCTTTTACCTATGTACATATATTTTATTAAGCATATGAATTTGCGCATTAAAAACAAACTTGATTTGACTTGAAAAATTTTTCTTTCTTTTTGTTTGAATCAAAGTACCTATGCATTTATCTAATTTATAATCTAAATATCCTAAACTTGTTCAGTTCATTAACCTTGCCTGACTACTTACAGAGTACCGACAACCTTCACTTCCTACAATACAACCACTTGGAACTTATAAGTTAACAACCCACACTTATAAACAAACTTGACACCTAAACCAAAACAATCAAAACTAATTTTTGACCTACTAACCAAGAATAACTTACACTAAACCCATCAATCAAAATATAGGTCGTGCGATGTGGCATGATTTTTTCCATAACAGAGTGCCGGAATATCCACTTTATAAAGGTTCACTCATGTATCACAAAGGTGAAGCACTCCTAGATGTGTTAGACACTTGCGGTAAAAAGAATTTGACATGGTTTGTATAATCACCCAGAAATTCTGACATGATACCATTACAGGTCCGGACTAGTCCATTTAGCCCTTTTTACGTTATATGGAGATTTCTTTATATAAGAATTTGATCATGTGGGGTAATATTGGGGGCTCAACTCACGCTCAACTCAAAATTTCAGTCCGCACAACCTTGATTTTTGTTTTATTTTATGCATTAAATTAAACAATTTAACTTTAGCTTCATCGTTACGTTTTTCTGATACGTTAGCTCTTTATAGGTTTCAATGATAAAACCAATGAACGATTTATCGGCAAAAGCTAAGAAACTTTTTTCAGTTTCTTTTAGACTCTCTTAAACCGCATTTAAAGTAACTAGAAATTTATCGAAAACTTGATTTACTGATAAAGCCTTTGATATACTTCTTGCCACTGTTACACTAAACGTTTCTGTCGGACTGTAACTACTTTCCTCAACTAAGTCAACAATTTCATTAGAAATGGTTCTAAAAAAAAATGTTAATACAAAAAAAAGGTTATTGCTAGTACACCTAGTACTTGGGTTTGATGAAATGTTCTTCTAAATGTAACACTAATTATAATTTCTAATCTAACACTGTTTATCATTTATTGTTCCGCTTTCTGAGGGCATATCTTTTTTTTTTAATTCTTTGACAAATTTTTGTCGAGAAATCTCCACTTTTTTGAACAATCTTCATCTATTAAACTTATTTAATTGACTGATATAATTCAAGTTAAAACTAATTTACCTTTTCCATCAACTTCCTTCTTAATTTCCAACCAATTTTTTTTTTATATAATTCTATGTTTAAATATTTTGGATGTTTTTTGTTATAAAAATACAAAATTTTAAAACTGTCTAATAGTATGTTCACAAACTCCGAAATCGAGTTGATTATCATGTACAAAATCAAGTAAAATGTCAGAAGTTCACAATCGTTTTATAAAATCAAGAATTTAATTTTTGGCATTTTTATATTATTGTTTTGATACAATAAAAAATATGCCTAAAATAAATAAATAAATTTATCCTTCAGAAATTTTAGAAATGACTAATAATTTAGAGACCATAACAAATTCTCTGAACTCAAAAAATAACAAAGAATTCGCAAATAATAAAATAAAAAACATTCAAAATAAAATTAAAACTATATTACCTTATAGACATAAAAAAGGTCTAGTCAACTTCGCTCGTTCTCCAGTGAAATGGTTGTTTGGAAATATGAACGATGAAGATAGGCAAAATGTTGAAAATCACCTAATGATCATCGAACAAAATAGTGATACATCCATTCAAACGATTAATCAACCAGTTAAAATAAATGAAAATTTGAATAACACATTAAAATTAATAAAAAATTTAATAGAATTAGATAGAAAAAAAATTTCCGATAAGTTGAACGAAGAAGATACTATAAAAAACGAATTCTTAGAAGAAAGAAACTTCAGTTTTTAATAAGAAATTGTTAATACCGGTCCCAAATTCAAAAGATAAACAAATTCATGAAGAAATGGAATATATAGTTAGGAAGATTAATAATAAAACTTACACTTTCGAAGAAGGTAAATCAGTAAAAGAACTAAAATTAAGTAAAAATTGTGTTCTTAAAGGAAATTGTAAATTAATTAACACAAAAAAGGAAGTAAAACATATCGAAATAGAAAACAATATTTTAATTCTAATAAATATGAATCAAAAGAAATTAAATAGTACTTGTGACGAAAGAGTTCCGATACTTAACGGAAAATATTTCGTAACTTTTCATAATTGCACTATTCAAGTAGATAATAATAGGTATAACAGCAAATCTATAATATTCATTGATAAATTTATAATACCACAACAGTATAACAACAATGTAACATTTACAGAACAATAATTAACTTTTGATGAAATTGTAATAAATCAGGAAAATAATACAAAAGAAATAAAAGAATTAACAGAACAGAAAAATGTTAGTTTTAATTTTACTCTTACGATATTTGTAATAATAATAATAATAATAATAGTGGCAACCCTAATAGTTTTAATTCATTATTATTTAAGATATTATAAAATATTTAAAATTGGATCAACACAAATTCAAGGAAATTTTAAATCAAATGAAAATGTGAAGATTATAATTAAGTTTATTATCGAGAAGAATTCCTAAATCAGTAATGCTAAAAATCCTTTCACGAGGTGCATTATCTATTTTGTAGTCATATATTAAAGAAGACCGTTTACACTGATAAGGTTGATTGAAGTTTAGCTGGATCAGAATTATCTTTAACTACTTGATATATTTTTAGGTCATCAGCAAACGAAATGTGAGGTATAATTGCTTAGATATTCCGAAAGATCTGAAATAGAAACATTAAACAGAAGCGGGCCTAAATGGCTACCTTGCGGTACACCGGAAGTGACCCCGATGGTGTTGGATAAAACACCACGAAATTTAACATTTTGAGTTCTTTCTAAAAGATAAGAATTAAACCACTCAAGAAATGAACCCGAAATGCCAAAAGTTGCCAGTTTGTTTAGCAAAGTGAAGTGATCTACACGATCGAAAGCTTTGCTAAAATCAGTGTAAATTGCATCAACTTGGTACCCTTTCTTCATTTGATTCAGGATTTCAGATTTATAAACCATCAGGTTCGTTGTAGTTGAACGACCTTTTCTGAAACCATGTTGTTGTTCATTTAGTTTTGCATTCATGATAGGAGTAATTCTACCAACGACAATTTTTTCAAATAATTTAGGTATAGTCGTAAGGATTGATAATTTTCCACCGATGCTCTATCCCCTTTTTTAAAAATAGGGGTTAAGTGGGAGGATTTCCACTTTTGTGGGAAAATCCCAATTGAAAGTGACTTATTGAAAATAAAATGAAGAAGGAAGATTAGACTGTGAGAGCAAATTCACATATACACATATTCATATATACACATTTTTATACTTTTACAATAATAATTCTTGTACCTATGGTTGGGTTACTCTATGTATATAGTTACTTTATGCTTATCATTAGAATTTAGCATCATATACTCGATAATAATCAAAAAAGGTTCTTGATTATCGTTAAAATCTGATACTGTTTTACTATATTCAAAATTTTTCATAAATAGTGGACCCGCAATTTTGTCGGATTACACCAAATAATTCTATTAATGTGTGGTAATATATTTTCTTTTTTATTAAATTATGAATAAAAGTGGTTTTACCACAACAGGATGGCCATAATTGTAATTCGATGAAACAGCATAATTGTATTAGTTAAAAACTAGCATTTTTTTTCCTTTCTACTCCCTTTGGGAGCATAGGACTTCCACAAAGCCTTTCCATCTGTTTCTATTTAGAACTATGACTTTCATTTGTGACCATGTTTTATTTAGTTCTGTTATTGCTCGCTCTACTGTTCTAAGCCAAATATTTCTAAGTCTACCAACATTTCTCTTTCCTTGAGGGTTCCATTCCAGGACTTGCCTGGCTATACAGTCTGGGGGTCTAGCATAACAAAAACTAGTTAGCAAAAACTAGCATAGCTAACTTATATTTATATAAAAAGCTCATTTTCTGAATTGAATATAAATGTAAATTTAGTTATTCTATCGAAATAATTTTGTAGTTTATTCAGACAAAAACCTTTGCCATGGATAAGCAAATATTCGTATTGACCTACAATGTTTACAGGGAAAGGAAAAGCAATACTTCCTAACATAGCTCACAAAAGAAAGTTCAATTCCAATTGTGTATAACTTTAAACCACCATACTCCGCAGCAGAACTTAGTCAGGAGGTAAAACTTAATAATCATTATTGTGAGAATAAAATAAATGGACTTAAATGGGCTGATGGGTTAATTGATTATTTGGACGTTAAACCTATGTTAAAACATTATTTAAAACCAACCGAAAAAATTTATGTCAAAGGAGAACAAAAAAAACTTTTCCTTGACAAGTACATTGACAGTAGTAAAATAGAAGATCTAATTTGAGATTTTACCTTCACTACTAAAGATTTATAATTATAAATCATCATCCTATACACTTATCAAACAACAGTTTTAGATGTGCTGTTTATAATGTATACATGTATCTTTTAAAAGAAAAATATTTGACTTAAAACCTTCAATTTTCATACTTGCACGATATGAATTTAAAGAACAAAACTAAAAAATATCACTTCTACATAAATCAAGAAATTCTCTTTATGCATGTGTGACACTTTACTCACAGATCAAAGGGTCGTTGGGAGGAAGAAAGTGATAGAAATAGATTTCAAAGACGTATAGAAAAAGTTGGTTTGACTATTTGTAGAATCTTAACATCTGATCATCGCAAAATTGTAAAAGTTTTTTTAATTAAATAAATTTCTAAATATATAACACCATCTACTTTATTTTTATAATTTTATGTTTACTATTAGGTACCAAACGCAATTAACTAGTCCTTGATATCTTTTTTTTATTTCCTTACACTATACAATGCAACAATAATAACAACAAATAAACAAATCGAAGATTTCTGGTTATTTTCTCAAGTTTATTTTAGAACAGAAAAAAGAAATCTCACGTAACAAATGCATCTATAATTTCATAATTTTTTTTTTTATTTTTTGTTTTAATTTTTTTACTACAGCATTTATAAGTTCTAAATTGTTTGAAAGAGTCGAACTAGTTTTTAAAATTTATTTTACAACGGGTAAAAAGAAATTAAAAGAATGCAAAATATTTTTGAAGTTCATACATATGTACTTATTTAATATACATATGTAAGTCTTATGTAGTACCTTCAACAAATTTTAGTTTATTTTATTTATCTTTTTTTCCTAAAGGAGGTGGGAATCTTCCAAAGACACCAAGAAATTCCCCCTTGGTAGTGTCAGATTCTTACCGACTATCCACCTCCCTCTTTAGCCAATATAATGGGATGAAACCCTTACCTGCGAACGCTGTATATTGACTAGGGAGTAGGGATAGGAAAGGATAGGAAATGGATACGGAAACATTGAATTGGGAGTGGGACTGTAAGGAAACAATGAACACGCTTATTATTATTACTATTTTGCTAACAGTGACTATAGCCGTTACAACAGTTACAACATGTAGTAGTATGACACCTTACTACATGAGGTAATTATTGAAGGCAACCCCCACTATCACTGTAGCGGCTGTTATTATTGGTATTAGTATTTTTATTAATATTATTATTATTATTTTACTACAGAGTCAGGGCCATCAGTGGATTACAATGTGCAGCAATATATAACACCTTCCTTGCATGATATAACCAAAGATAGCTGCACTGTAGCAGCTATTATTATTTTCACTATTATTATTATTATTATTGCTATTATTACTATTACTATTATTATTATTACTATTATTATTATTATTATTATTATTATTATTATTATTATTATTATTATTATTATTACTACTATTATTATTATTATTACTATTATTCTTATTATTGTTATTATTACTATTACTATTATTATTATTGTTGTTATTATTACTGTTATTATTACTATTATTATTATTACTATTATTATTATTATTACTATTATTATTAATATTATTATTGTAATTATTATTATTATTACTACTATTAATTATAAGATATACATTATTACGATATAAAAGTACTACATATTTTAAACTAAACTAATTTTTGACCTACTAACCAAGAATAACTTACACTAAACCCATCAATCAAAATATAGGTCGTGCGATGTGGCATGATTTTTTCCATAACAGAGTGCCGGAATATCCACTTTATAAAGGTTCAATCATGTATCACAAAGGTGAAGCACTCCTAGATGTGTTAGACACTTGCGGTAAAAAGAATTTGACAGGGTTGGTTTGTATAATCATCCAGAAAATCTGACTTGATACCATTACAGGTCCGGACTAGTCCATTTAGCCCTTTTTACGTTATATGGAGATTTCTTTATATAAGAATATGATCATGTGGGGTAATATTGGGGGCTCAACTCACGCTCAACTCAAAATTTCAGTCCGCACAACCTTGATTTTTGTTTTATTTTATGCATTAAATTAAACAATTTAACTTTAGCTTCATCGTTACGTTTTTCTGATACGTTAGCTCTTTATAGGTTTCAATGATAAAACCAATGAACGATTTATCGGCAAAAGCTAAGAAAATTTTTTCAGTTTCTTTTAGAGTCTCTTAAAACGCATTTAAAGTAACTAGAAATTTATCGAAAACTTGATTTACTGATAAAGGCTTTGATATACTTCTTGCCACTGTTACACTAAACGTTTCTGTCGGACTGTAACTACTTTCCTCAACTAAGTCAACAATTTCATTAGAAATGGTTCTAAAAAAAAATGTTAATACAAAAAAAAGGTTATTGCTAGTACACCTAGTACTTGGGTTTGATGAAATGTTTTTCTAAATGTAACACTAATTATAATTTCTAATCTAACACTGTTTATCATTTATTGTTCCGCTTTCTGAGGGCATATCTTTTTTTTTAATTCTTTGACAAATTTTTGTCGAGAAATCTCCACTTTTTGAACAATCTTCATGTATTAAACTTATTTAATTGACTGATATAATTCAAGTTAAAACTAATTTACCTTTTCCATCAACTTCCTTCTTAATTTCCAACCAATTTTTTTTTTATATAATTTTTGTTTAAATATTTCGGATGTTTTTTGTTATAAAAATACAAAATTTTAAAACTGTCTAATAGTATGTTCACAAACTCCGAAATCGAGTTGATTATCATGTACAAAATCAAGTAAAATGTCAAAAGTTCACAATCGTTTTATAAAATCAAGAATTTAATTTTTGGCATATTATTTATATTATTGTTTTGATACAATAAAAAATATGCCTAAAATAAATAAATAAATTTATCCTTCAGAAATTTTAGAAATGACTAATAATTTAGAGACCATAACAAATTCTCTGAACTCAAAAAATAACAAAGAATTCGCAAATAATAAAATAAAAAACATTCAAAATAAAATTAAAACTATATTACCTTATAGACATTAAAAAGGTCTAGTCAACTTCGTTCGTTCTCCAGTGAAATGGTTGTTTGGAAATATGAACGATGAAGATAGGTAAAATGTTGAAAATCACCTAATGATCGTCGAACAAAATAGTGATACATCCATTCAAACGATTAATCAACCAGTTAAAATAAATGAAAATTTGAATAACACATTAAAATTAATAAAAAATTTAATAGAATTAGATAGAAAAAAAATTTCCGATAAGTTGAACGAAGTAGATACTATAAAAAACGAATTCTTAGAAGAAAGAAACTTCAGTTTTTAATAAGAAATTGTTAATACCGGTCCCAAATTCAAAAGATAAACAAATTCATGAAGAAATGGAATATATAGTTAGGAAGATTAATAATAAAACTTACACTTTCGAAGAAGGTAAATCAGTAAAAGAACTAAAATTAAGTAAAAATTGTGTTCTTAAAGGAAATTGTAAATTAATTAACACAAAAAAGGAAGTAAAACATATCGAAATAGAAAACAATATTTTAATTCTAATAAATATGAATCAAAAGAAATTAAATAGTACTTGTGACGAAAGAGTTCCGATACTTAACGGAAAATATTTCGTAACTTTTCATAATTGCACTATTCAAGTAGATAATAATAGGTATAACAGCAAATCTATAATATTCATTGATAAATTTATAATACCACAACAGTATAACAACAATGTAACATTTACAGAACAATAATTAACTTTTGATGAAATTGTAATAAATCAGGAAAATAATACAAAAGAAATAAAAGAATTAACAGAACAGAAAAATGTTAGTTTTAATTTTACTCTTACGATATTTGTAATAATAATAATAATAATAGTGGCAACCCTAATAGATTTAATTCATTATTATTTAAGATATTATAAAATATTTAAAATTGGAACAACACAAATTCAAGGAAATTTTAAATCAAATGAAAATGTAGTCAGCGTTAAACTAACAAAAAATTAATATACCGACAATAATCCTTCTATTGAAAAAATTTCTATAAATAAAATAATACCAAACCCAATTAATATAGAAACTATTAAACAAAAATACGGTGTTATCTAAATTGCAAATTAAGTATAATATTTTTTATTAAATACCTACAAATAAAATTTTTACATACATACCTACATTTTTCTTTACCTACCAATATTTATGTGCACATTTACTACAAAAAGAAAAGATTCTATAAAGAAAAATTTTACGTACTCTAATATTAAAGTAATATAAGAATAAACTATATACAGGAAAAAAATGTAAATATTAACTATCTATTTTTTATGTTTTAATTCTTTTTTTTTTCTCAGATATTATAAAGGCAAATTTTTTTTTGTATAACATAATTTGATTAAATAAGGCCAATATTCTGCAATAAAATATAAATCATAGTACATGTATATGTTTATAAAAGTAACTAAATATATAGATATAGCTTAGTTAACTACACTAAGTATTAAACAAAATTTTGTTAATTTTTTTTTTTCATTCAAAAATAATTTTTAGTTTAAGATATACGTATAATTGTAATTCATTTTTTATTATCACAAAATTTAGAAAAAAATTAATAATAATTAAACAAAAAATTTAATACAAAAAATATATTAACCTTAACGACTCAGGAGAGTCTTTTGTCAAAAGGTGGAGATGTTATATTATATACATTAGCAATTAACCTTGATTAATTTAAAATTATGTAAAACTCATTCACCTTTTGATAAATAAATTAATTGAAAACAGGAAATGCATTTCGAAAATTAGTATTAAGTAATGTTATTTTTTTATGTTAAGAAATGCTTATGTTGTCAATAAATGTAATTTGTAAATTTTTAATTAAATATATAAAACTAGCAGAGTACCCGGCGTTGCCCGGAGTATTTGATCGGCTTTATGAAATAAAAATTATTAACTTTTACTTTTGAGTTAATATAATTTAATTAATATAGTTCATGTATTACTATGTATTTTCAGATACTGGTAGTTAATATTCTATTTTTTATTACATTTAGTTAAATTGAATAAACAGAGCGAAGATTTAGAGATAATTTGTCTACAAAAAATCTTTAAAGGAATCAATAATCTATTGAGTACACAATTACGGCGAAGTGAGTTTTCACAATATATTCGTTAATACCGAAACATAAAATCGTATTTAAATTATAAAAGGCCATAATGTAATCAATTTTTTTTTGTAAGTAATTATGTACTATTTAATAAGAAGCAATGAAATACTAACTATGCATAGATCTCTTAAAAGACTAATGTTGTAGAACAACTTTTTTATGTACCCTCACCGTTAGAGATACTACAGCATCGACAGTTCTTAAAATTTTGAAAAAACTTCTTTTTAAATGCATACATATCAAGTTCTGTTTAACATATTTTTTTTAATATAAAAACTACATGATTGTGTTTTACCTTTATAAATCAACCAGAATTTTTTTACGTTTACTTTTTCTAATTATGTTTTCAAATTGATTGGCTAAAAATATGTGTAAACATTGTGTATGGATAAGAATGTAAGGTTTTCAGTTCTTTAAATATATATGTACTCATTTTTGATTAAATGCTGTACAGAAATGTGAATATGTTTTCTAATTTAATTGATTAAGTTTATAGTATTTTTAAATATACAGATATTATACATACTATATGTACATATTTCAATGATATTTTATGGGAAATATGTTGTACACATGCATCTTATATAGGTTGATCACATGTAAGTAATGCATTTCTGAATGATGACATGATGATTGTCTAATGTAGGAGATTGTTTCTGTATTTTAACAACGGCCGAAAATGTTATATTGTTAAGACTTAAACACAGTATTCTTAAGATACTGAATAAGGTTACTTTAATTACTGTTCTATATTAGAAATTTGCATTGAAAGGTTTTTATGGAATATTAGAAACAGTATAGATAAAATTAAGGAGTGTTGGAAATATCTTTTTAATAATAAAAACAATACATAAAATTATGCAATATTATTAATAAGTGCTCGTGCGGAAATGGGTTAACAAACGTTAACAAACATTTTGTCACAGGCTCTATTTAGACCTATAAATTCATCCTGCCAAATTAGGCAGAAATTAGAACAAAATTTTTTTTTGACAGTCTATCGTGTCGAACTGTGTTAATGTATCACAACAAAATTTATTGAATGAGTTTGTGTGCCAAAGTGCAATACTTGTGCAAATTATCAATTGGTCAAATTGTTTAACATGATGCGCAACAACAAAAAATGAGAATTTCATGTCCTGAAGCCTGATGGGTTAATGTATCGTAACCAAATCAACTCAGAAAGCTTTTGTTATTTACAACTCAATTGGTAAAACCGTTTAAGTGCGACAACAAAGAAATTAAAAAATTTTATTGAGCCCTGGTGCCGAAACGGGTTAATGGATCGTAACCAAATCACCTCAGTGAGCTCCTATGGTAAAGAGCTACACTTTTGTAAATTTTCAATTCAATTGGCAAAACCGTTCAAGCGCGACAACAAAGAAATTGAAAAACTTCATTGAGTCCTGGTGCCGAAACGGATTAATGGATCGTAACGAAATCAATTCAGTGAGCTTCTGTGGTAAAGAGCTACACTTTGATAAATTTTTAACTCAATTGGTAAAACAGTTTAAGTGCGACAACTAAGTAAATTACAAAACTTTACTGACCCCTGGTGCCGAAACGGGTTAATGGATCGTAACCAAATCAACTCAGTGAGCTCCTGTGGTAAAGAGCTACACTACTGTAAATTTTCAACTCAATTGGTCAAACCGGTTAAGCAGGACAACAGAAAAATTTAATAAACTTCGTTCGGCTCTCCTGCCCAAACGGATTAACGGAACTTCATAAAAATTTGTCACAGGCTTTTTTTCGGACCATAAAATTACCATACAAAATTGGACATAAATCGGAAACAAAAATTTTTTGGAAGCCCGCCGGATCGAATCCGAGTAACATATTGTATCCAAATTTCTTCGGCGCCCGTCCAAAGCTAAAAAGAACATTTGTACAAATTTTTAACTCAATCGATCAAACCGTTTAGGCAGGACAACGAAAAAAGGAAAAAGCTTTAAATGGCTCTCGGGCCAATGAACCAAAACACCATATAGCCTATAACACTTTCCGGGGTCGTAAAAATGTTCCTGCAAAAGTGGCAATCGCACTGGTGGTTTTTACGTGAAAAGGGCACAAACAAACAAACAAACAAACAAACAGAATTTCTGCTTTATATATTAGATAAATCAGTCTTAAGACCACAATAAAACAATTAAGTTGTTTAATTTATATAGAAGAACATAACTCGCACGAATCATCTCATTTACTGTCATCACGAATCGTAAAATCTTTGTCTACCAGAACTGCATCACCCGACTATAATTTTTCATCGAGATTGATTTATTTATTTATTTATGTATTTTCAATAGTAAATGTCAAAAGAGATTGCTCTCATACCATTCTTGTATACATTTTAAAATATTATTTATTCATTTCAATCTTAATTATTAAATTTTCAAAATATAAAAAGAGATATAAAATATGACAAATGTAACGCAGTTCATGTAAAATAATAGTAATGATAATATCAGCAAAAAAAAACAATAAATTCAAAACAATATAACAAAAGCAAAAAGAATTTAAATGTAAACACAAAAAAAAACTTAGAACATTTAAAATTAATAGAACAAAAGAAATTTTGACATCAGATATTTCTTCATAAAGTAATCGATTTAATACTTTGAAGTTGGTAACCTTATTGTATGTGGAGTGTGTGGAAGTTAAATGAAAGCTGATTTATCAAAGAACAACTTTCTACGATTGGACCTGCTATAGCTGGACTTATATAATCTATAAGTCCTGAAAGTGAATCACCAAATAAAACTTTAACGGTATGTGTTCCTTTGTAATGAGAATATGTGCAAGATTTGCAGCGAAACTTTACAGTTTTTATCTCAGTACAATTCAGCATAGTAATGATAGTAGATAGGTAGGCACTTACTTCTTAATCATGTATACTTGGCTTAAGTAATAGGCGCATATAAAAAGTAGAAAGAAAAAATAGTTCATAAATGTAAAAAGAAAAAAACAAAAAAAGTTTAAACGTACAAGATATACCTAACTATTTGTGCTGTTTTTTTTTTTCTACTTTAAGTATTTAAAGAAGAGGAAAGAAAAAAATAATAATTATTGTCACTGTGTCGTGTAAGATATTTTTTGTTAGTAAGAATGTTGAAAAAATATGAATGAAAAAAAGGCAAACAGGAAATTAAAGCTATATGGAAGTACTTAACGATTAACATGTTGCTTAGGTTTATTGTATGTTGCATAATCTGTGAAGAATAAAAAAAGAAAAAATATCCAAGTCATCAGCTTAATTGCATTTGCTACCTATTTTGAAAACAAGAATATACAAATAAAACAGATTTTTTTACATGTTTAAAATTTTTTTATTTAACTAGGAATATTTTACAATTTTTTAGAAATCTTAGTTGAAATTTTTTTTAAGGTTTGAAATCTAATTCTGTATATATATAAATTTGAAAAATCTTAATTTAAGATTTTTTTTTTTAAGAGATGCATATAGACATTAAAACAATTTTTTACAGCACATCTGAAACTGGTGTTTGTATAGTGTATAGGACATGTTGATTTAAAATTTTCAATCTTTGATAATGACGGTAAGTCTCTGCTTAGATCTTCTATTTTAACGCTGTAAATGTACTTTTCAAGAAAATGTGTTTTTGTGTTCTCTTTTAACATAAATTTTTGAGCTGATTCTAAATAGTATTTTAATATAGGTTTTATATCTAAATATTCAACTAAACCGTTATTCCATTTAAGTCCATTTATTTTATTTTCGCAATACTGGTTATTATAATTTCCCTCTGGACTAAGCTGCAGGGTATGGTGGTTTGAAGTGATATGCAATAGGAATTAAATTTTCTTTTTCTTGTATAGCCAGCTCTTTTAGGAAATATTGCTTTTCATTTCCTTTTAAAAATTGTTACGAAAAATTGATTATCCATGTTGAAGGTTTATATGTATGTGATTTATTTACTAGAGGATAATATCATAGAAATTTATCTGTAATATTTGTAACACAAAATGTTTTTCACCAGGGTAACTTTTCAAGAGATATTTCACTTAACTGTAAATATCTAGTACTTTTCAAAAATCTAAGAGATATATCGTACATATTACCTCTAGCTCCCCAAATATATCCCAATCAAATCAAAGCATTTGAAAAAGTATATAATGATGTGATGTCAGTTCCATACGGCTATATATTAATAGATCTTTCTCAAGACGTTAATGATATATTTCGATTAAGAAGTGATAAAATAGGAAGAGGTTTGAGTTATTGTACGAGAGATCAATTAGAACAATTTGGGGAAGAATGAAACGTTTGAAAACCAATCGTCATATATTGCACATATATTTATATTAAAAGCCTCTAAACTAAAATTCCAGAAAGTAATTATAAACCACTGTGACGTGGAAGTAATTAAAACAATTTGTGAAATAGCGTTAAATATTTTAAAAGGTAATTGTAGTCTGAGTAAAAAAGCAACAACCCAATTACAAAAGTATAAAAAGGAATTAAGATTACTCATTTGCATTAAAAAATCTATAAATAGCAAAAGAAAAAATTATTATTCAATGTGGTGGATTTTTACGTAAACTTCTTGGTGCAGTACTATTGGAAATTTTATAAAATGAATAATACAACATTTAATAAAATGATAATTTTAAAATCTGAAATTTATGAGAAAATGAAGCAAAATGCGAACGTTGAACTTATTAAGTTGGATAAAAATATGAAAAAAATATTGTTAAATAATCATCTCACGGACACTCAAAAATGGTATTTATACAGACAAAATCTATTTAAAATAAGAAACAAAAAACGACAACTTCCTTGAACAAAAGAGGAAAAAGTAAAAATTACGGAAACAAAAGGTACTCAAACTCGTGCAAAACCATTTTATATAGATGCGGAAACGCAATCGCCTGAATATAAAAATTTTGGAATACAAGTTGTTCCTATAGAAGAAGAAGTATTTGAAAAAGAAGCTGATGACGAAGTATTTGATGATGAAATTCAAGAAAATGTTTTAAAACATTTTCAGCTGCTTCAGTTGGAGAACACCTTAGAAAAAGAAAATCAATTAGAAATCAAAATGTACAAATTTTTGAAACTAATACAGGATGCATTATAACTGTTCCTTCAGATAGCCCAAGCTCACCAACGAAAAAAGAATAATTCATCAAGACGTGTTTTAAGGTCAGCTATAGCAGGTAATACTCAAACAGAACTTAATTTTCCAATTCGTAAGAATAAATCCGTAAGCTCATGGACAACACACAATTAAATGATGAATTTTATGTCACTTTACTTAGTGATTCATCTATGAACTATTATCCAGAAAATTTATTATCATCTTTTACAAATAAAATGAATAAATACATGTGTGATTTAAGGTGGAAAGTCGGTATTTCAGAAATGTATTTTAATTATTTCGTTCCAAATGTGTTTAGTGAAGAACGGGAAAAAAGTACTCAAATATTTATTAAAAGTATGCAGAAAGATATGATAGGATTTGGAACATCATATATCATTACGCCCGCTTAATAGGTTTTCAAGAAAAGAAGTTGAACAACAATTTATTTGGGGAATTTTTAATTTTATAAACGATGATGTTAATTATATACACTCAGCAAAAGCTGAGGAGATACCTCAAAATGTTACACTACAATATGTGTTACTAGGCCTTAAATAGACACAAAAATAAGAGCAAATTATGCTTATACACTGAAATGACTTTTGACAACATGTTTCAATGATAATAAATTGTCTTCGAAAGTTACAGATTTTAAAAATATAAATCATGTGTAATAGAAACTTTCAAAACTTTTAAGATAGTGTACAATTGATTCCAATTATTAAACCAGATATGTTTTTTGTATACACAGATATAATTGAACCGCAAAAAATAGGTGATAAAGATGTAAGGTGCTTAAGATCTGTTAACATACAAAATGCTTTCACTGATACTGTAAAAGAATTCAGTAATATTCAATATTGCGATGTGGAGAAATCATTTAATAATATTTCATTACTTTTATGTGATAAATATGGACACAAAATAAACTTTTCCAATAGTTCAATTCCAACAAAAATTGTTCACTTTTATGTGATAAATATGGATACAAAATAAACTTTTCCAATAGTTCAATTTCAACAAAAATTGTATTACACTTTGAAAAAGTATAAATAAAAGCGATTTTACAAAACAATATATTATTTTATTCGTTATGGAGAGAGTATACTATAAGTATTATTTAATTCAATTTGGTAGAAGACTTGATGATATCGGTCCTTTATTACATTCAAGTATTGAATTTGTTTCATTGGGTGATGGATGATACATATAGAGATTTGTTTTCTTCATATTTTGATTAAAAGTTCAGATCTTAAAAAATGATGGAACACATTGGAATAATGATATAACTGCTGATGGAAAATAAAAATACAAACAAGTGTAGTTAACAACATTTTACATTCTTTAATAAAACAATGAAATGTTCAATTAAATGGCAAAAATATAACACCATCTGATGGATATTATCACTATAGAGCTAATATTGAATCATTATTAAATTCTGATACAGATGCTGCTGCAGCTCATTTAGAATGTGCAGGATGGATTTTAGATAAGGCAAATATAGCAAAATCTGACAATAATGGATCAAAAGAGCGCGAAAAATATCATAAAAGCAATGTAGTGGAATTTATGGGTAAACTACACGTAGATATATTTAATCAATCTACTCTACTTATAAATAATGTTGACATTCGTATAGTTTTAACACTTGAAAACCCAGATTTTTATCTATTTGTAGACGATTCTGATGAATCACAATTAAGAATTATAAAAGCCATGTTATTTATGAGGAATGTTACCGTTAATCCAAGCGAACTGTTAGCACACGATGCTGTTCTTGGAAAATCCAATGCTAAATTATAAAAGCGTTGAAGTAAAAAGTTTTAAAAAGTTTTTCAATGAACAGCTCATCAATATCACTTGATAATGTTTTATTGGACAGTTGCCAAACAATTTTTTGTATGACAGAAAATGTGGGTTACTCTGGAAAAAGATCAAAAAACCCATATAATTTTAAACACTTTGATATTTCACAATTTGTGTTAAACGTAAATGGTGTTCAAACTTAATTCAGCAATTGAAACCAGTTTTTCAGATGAAAATAATTCCTGTACACGTTTTTCAGGAAGCGGAATTTACCACAGTGATAAAAGTCATCAGATAACAAAGTCTATGTTTGGTAATGGATTTTTCATACTAGGTTTTGATTTAAATCTGGAAATGAAGTATGTCAAGGTTTACTAAACCAGGGTACAGTTAGAATTGAGGCAATTTATCAAAACCACTTATATCTACACCAACTGCTAATGTTTATGGAGAATTTGATGCAAGAGAATTTATTTGTAAAAGATATTTGTTTAGTTGGAATTAAAGAACCTTGTAAACAATTTGTAAAAAAGTTTACTCACAAATTCCCAACCAAAGAAATTATAAATGAGTTTAAGTATGAAAACTTTTTTCAATGAATTTAGCAAAGATAATCATATAGAAAACGACAATCTGATTATTAATATGTTTTACAACTTATTTGGAAATTTAAATTTTTCACAATTTTGTGTACCGAAGCAATTAATATTAAAAAGATTTAGTTAAAACGTAGTAATGGAAGATCAAGTTTCGAACACAAATTTTATGTTGAGTTATACATATTTTCTCAACAAAAATCAGTTATTAAAAGTTCTTGTTGGTTTTGATACTGAATCTCTTGTAGCGACTTGCATTTGACATCGTATTGGAAAAAAGCCAGCTATTTGAAAAGATCGTGATTGGTGTAAATTCTATCAGCAATTTTACACAAAAAACAAAACTCGAAACAATCAATAAAGAATACAAAATTATGTTTAAAATATGGGTTAAGAATTGTTATTGGCCAATGTCTTACCATTAACAAAGAGGAAGCTGACACATTTTACTCCAAAATACGTGAATGTAAATGATGAATTTTTTAATAAACTAAATGCATATATTATTAAATTAAATGAAACAAAAGAAGACATAATAATAATGCGTGACTTCAATATAAATTGGCTTAAAAATGATAGTTGTAAGATTAAAATAAAAGACATATTTGAAGCAATTTTTTTTAAACAAATAGTTAAAGAATACACACGGATCACAGAGGAGTTAAAATCATTGATAGATTGGGTGGTAACAAACCGGTTTGAGAAGGTTTCTGCTAGTGTGGAAAATAATGCAAAAATTAGTGACGATGAAACTCTTAAAATAACATTGAAACTGAGTAGGAAAAAAGAATCACACAATAATAAAAAAATTAAAACGATTAAATATAATGTTGATATGTTTAGAGGAAAGATTGCTGTAAATGACATAATGACAATTTATTATTCTGATGTAAATGCAAAAGCAAGAAAGAGTTCAGTACATCCTTACATGAAATTATTAACCAATTTCCAGTTACTAAAAATAGTGGTAAACATTCTATAAACGGCTATACAAAACGGAAATCGGCTATACAAAATAACAGTGTGGATTAATAATAATGAAGAATGGGAAAAGTACAGGATCCTACGAAATATGTATAAAAAAAAATTTGCAAGAACACCTTTATTAAAAATAAAGTGAATAATTCGCAAGATTAGAAAACAATGTGGCGAAACATAAAAACACATGTGTTAAACGAGAAATTTAAGGAGAGTAAGGAAGTTATTTTTGAAAATGAAAAAGTAAATAATGAACTTATTATGGCAAATAAATTCAACAACTATTTTATAGAAAGTATTAAAGAAATTAATATGAAAATACCTTACAAAGAATATGAAAATATAATTGAAGAATGTGAACATATTTTTAAATTTAGAAGCATATAATTGATTGAATTAAAAAATACGTTAAACTCTTTGAATAAAAAAAAGATCACTATTTTGTTAATGCACAAATGATCATTGATTCATTTGATCTAATTACCGTAAACCTTTTAACAATCATAAATGCATCATTAGCAAGTGGATGTTTCCCTTAAAATTGGAAAGAAACGATTGTAATTCCTGTGGAAAAGGTAAAGGGTACAAACAAATGTGAGGAGTTCCAGCCGATAAACACCATTATGCTGAAATCAAAAATTATTGAAAAAATTGTGAATAGTCAATTTGAGGAACATTTAAAAAAATATCATCTAATCTATGAATATCAATCGGGTTTTAGAGAGAATCACAGTTGTGAAGCACTGTTAAATTTAATAATCAGTAACGGGAAAATGGATGTTAATGATGGAAAAGTTATAATAGCGGTTTTTATAGATCTGCAACGAGCATTTGAAACTGTGGAGCGTTAAATTTTATTGAAGAAAATAAACTGTTATGGGGTGAAGGAAAAAGAACTTAAATGGTTTCAATCATACTTGGAAAAGAGATTCCAAAGAACAAACATCAAATGTACTGACTCTGATGCAATTAAAGTATCACTAGGAGTACCTCAGGGTAGTATCTTGGGTGTCCTCTTATTTATTTTATACGTAAACGACATGTACAAAATTATCTCAAAGTCTAAACTTGTCCTGTTTGCAGACGATGCTTTGTTATATGTAGTTTGTGACACTGTTGAAGAATGCATAAATGCAATAAACGCTGATCTAAATCATCTCAGTCTTTGGCTCAGTAGAAATAAATGAAAATTAAATGTTAAAAAAACAAAATATATGAAAATAAATAATATTCAAGAAGTTGACCTAAAAATTGCAGAAACAAGTAAATGTAACAGTAAGTCGATGCAACCGACTTATTAATAGCCTACACCTGAATAATTCGAATTAAATTAAAAATCCATAAGTGTTTTTGGCAGCTGCTTGAACTTCTTCCCTTTTCTGTCTTATTCAACTCGAATTTCAAGAACGTAAAAGAGGCATCCGCTTGGGATATGCTTGACACCCTTGTATAAAATTTTAAGTTTCTATCTTAATTATTTTCGAAGATTGGTAGTCCTTGGGAGGTTTGTGTCAGCTACCCGAATTGCCACTCTAATTCATCGAATCCATCTCAGGAACATAAAGAAAACTTGCCAGAACACCATTCTATTAAATTTAAAGGTTCTACTTTTGTTGGTTTTGGAGATATGCTCGTTGCTCTTGTGCTCGTCCGGAAGTTTCCAAAATACGAACCCATGGTTCAAATTCTTTCAAATGTCAGTTTCCAATTTTACAGAAAAGGAAACATAACAGAACATCTTTGTACTAAAAATAAAAGTTCTATCTTTGTTGGTTGTGGAGATATACTCGTTTGCTCTGGGGCTCGTCCGGAAGCTTCCAAGATTTGAACCCATGGACCAAATCCTCACAAATTTCAGAAACATAAATCAAACATGAAGGAACACCATTCTGCCTAATTTAAAGGTTATATCTTTGTTGCATTTGGAGATAATATCATTTGCTCTGAGGCTCGTTCGGAAGCTTTCAAAATCCGAATCCAAGGACCAAATCCTCTCAAATTTCAGAGGCCTAAACCATACATGAAAGAACACCATTCTGCCAAAAGTAAAGGTTATATCTTTATTGGTTTTGGAGATAATCTCATTTGCTCTGGGGCTCGTTCGGAAGCTTCCAAAACCAAACCCATGGACCAAATCCTCTTAAATTTCAGAGACATAAATCAAACACGAAAGAACACCATTATACTAAATTCAAAGGTTCTACCTTTGTTCGTATTGGATATAATCTCATTTGCTCTGCGGCTCGTTCGGAAGCTTCCAAAATTCGAATCCACGGTTCAAATTCTTTCAAATTTAAACCCATGGCCAAATCCTCTCAAATTTCAGAGACCTAAATCAAACATGAAAAAACACCATTCGGCCAAATTTAAAGGTTATATATTTGTTGTTTTTGGAGATAATCTCATTTGCTCTGGGGCTCGTTCGAAAGCTTCCAAAATCCAAACCCATGGACCACATCCTCTTAAATTTTAGAGACATAAATCAAACTGGAAGAAACATCATTATAAAAAATTTAAAGGTTCTATCTTTATTGGTTTTGGAGATAATCTCGTTTGCTCTGGGGCTCGTTCGGAAGCTTCCAAAACCCGAACCCATGGGCCAAATCTTCTCACATTTCAGAGACTTAAATAAAACATGAAAGAACACCACCCTGCCAAATTCAAAGGTTATATCTTAGTTGGTTTTGGAGATAATATCATATGCTCTGGTGCTCGTTCGGAAGCTTCCAAATCCAAACCCATGGACCAAATCCTCTTAAATTTCGGAGACCTAAATCATACATGAAAGAACACCATTCTGCCAAAAGTAAAGGTTATATCTTTATTGGGTTTGGAGATAATCTCATTTGCTCTGGGGCTCGTTCGGAAGCTTCCAAATCCAAACCCATGGACCAAATCCTCTTAAATTTCGGAGACATAAATCGAACGGGAAGGAACATCATTGTACAAAATTTAAAGGTTCTATCTTTGTTGGTTTTGAAGATAATCATTTGCTCCGGAATCATTCGGAAGCTTCCAGAATCCGAACCCATGGACGGATTTTGTCCAGATTTCTTAGCCTTTCTTTCGTAATTAGTAACGTACTATATAAATTTCATCAAGATAGCATCATTATTTTTTGAGTTATCGTGCGTACGGACGGACGGACGGACATCGCTAAATCGACTCCAGCGGTGATCCTGATTCAGAATATATATATATGTCTATACCTAACTCGCTTCCTTTTGGTGGTTACAAACACCATACCAAAGTTAATATACCCTATACTTTAGGTGTAGGGTACAAAAAGAATTGAAGAGGTAAAGGAAATTAAGTATTTGGGAGTAATACAGGATAGCAGGTTGAATCTTAAAAGTCATATTGAGTACATTCACAAAAATAGTAAAAAATATATTTCTTTAAAAAAAATTAGGAATAGAATATCGTACATGAATGCTATAAAGATTTACAACGTTATGATCAAACCTCATTTTGAGTATTGTTCGAGGATACTCTTTATGGCATCTCAAAAAGATATGGAGCGTCTACAAAAGTTGCAAAATCGTGCAATAAGGATAATTTTAAGATTTAATCGTTATGCGCCTCTTAATTTTCTGTTGGAAACCTTAGTTTGGCTGTCAGTTCGTCAGAAAATTATTATTTATCTGTTAATTATTATTTTTAAAATGAAGTACAACATGTATCCTGATTACTTGTGCAATAGGCACATTGTGTATATTCTGGTGATGTACTTGTGTATATGCTGGTGATGTACATAATTATAACTTGAGGAACATCTCCAACTTTAGACTGAACTTTTTTAGGAATGAGAAAACCAAAAGCATGTTACTGTATAGAGGCTTAAATTTGTTTAATAACTTACCTTTTGAATTGAAAAATGAAAATAATTTAATAATTTTTAGAAAAAATATAGTTCCTTACATAAAAAATAATTTATACTAAACCTAGTAATTTTAAATTAAAGTTTAAAATTGTAACACAAAAATAGTAAAGCTCTTTACTAAATAAATGAATAAATAAAAAAAAAAAAATAAAAACATTTTACAACTTAATTGACTTTCTTCAAGCTGTAATGATACACAATAAAAATGCTGAATCAACGGGAATGTACGAATGTATGTACGGGAATATGTTATTAAATATATAAAAACGTGTCAAGAAAAGCATGTTATGAAATTGCACGAAGATTAAAATGAAATTGTAGCGTTCAATGTTCAAATTAAATTTCTAATATTTTAAACAAGAACAACAATAAATGAAAAAATTTTTAAACTTTATTTAATTTGTTTTTTATTATGAATAACTTATATATAATAGATGCATATACATTTACACAAATATTCTTATATATTGTTTTAGGCTATAAATTATTTCCAAAAAGTTCTGCAAAATAGTCAGGATCTCCTTCTTGGTTATTTATTTCCCAAATTTGTTGCTCCACTATATCTTCATCTAAGACTTGAAACAGTGGTATGTATTCTTCAGTTTCCATTAATTCCTCCTCATCTACAGTAGATGTAATTTCATCAACTTGAACCTCATTTTGTATACTGACTATTACAGTTTCCTCAGTAAATGGAAATGTTGTTGAATCAGGTTCCATTTTTTTTTGTAAAATAGCTTACCAAAATTTAATTAAAAATGCGTTATATACTGTAGCACCCAGTTAAACTTCAAGTTTTCAGAGTATATAAATAAAGAAATGCAAAATTGGATTTTTAGAACTAGTTAGATGATGTAAAAATCATGTCAAGATCTAAAATAGTAAAAGAAATTCATATAGATTTGTAAAGAAAAGAAAGTTACAAGGTTGCAAGTAGAGATTTTTATTCCGGTTCAAAAATTTAATATATGATGTAATTTTCTTTTTCTTCGGCTCTTTTATGAAATACCTATGTTTATACGAAACAAATATTAAATAAATCTATTTTGTAACTATTTAGGTACATATAAACCTGAATCTGAAGAATAAAGCAACTAAATAAAAGAAATTTATACCTTTTTTTAAATTTTATATTTATTTATAAATAATAAAAACTTATAACTAGAAACCAATTTACATCATTTATTGGTAATTTGCATATACCAAAAGATTCAGGTATATCTATAATACTTAAATTTAAATTTTTATCTTTATATACAAAATGTTCTTTTTCTTTTATTTCTTTAATAAAATCAGAAATCTCAAAAATATTTTTGAGGTACAAAAATAATTAAATTGCGGGTTTCAAAGACCCACTTAAGACCATAAATGGTCTTGATTCGTTTTACATTTATTATGTGATATAGAGCATAGTTTCTCAACGATTTGTAAACACCAACATTAAAATAAAACAAGTAAATGTAACAGTAAGTCGATGCAACCGACTTATTAATACCCTACACCTGAATAATTCGAATTAAATTAAAAATCCATAAGTGTTTTTGGCAGCTGCTTGAACTTCTTCCCTTTTCTGTCTTATTCAACTCGAATTTCAAGAACGTAAAAGAGGCATCCGCTTGGGATATGCTTGACACCCTTGTATAAAATTTTAAGTTTCTATCTTAATTATTTTTGAATATTGGTAGTCCTTGGGAGGTTTGTGTCAGCTACCCGAATTGCCACTCCAATTCATCGAATCCATGTCAGGAACATAAAGAAAACTTGCCAGAACACCATTCTATTAAATTTAAAGGTTCTACTTTTGTTGGTTCTGGAGATATGCTCGTTGCTCTTGTGCTCGTCCGGAAGTTTCCAAAATACGAACCCATGGTTCAAATTCTTTCAAATGTCAGTTTCCAATTTTACAGAAAAGGAAACATAACAGAACACCTTTGTACTAAAAAGGCCTAAACCATACATGAAAGAACACCATTCTGCCAAAAGTAAAGGTTATATCTTTATTGGTTTTGGAGATAATCTCATTTGCTCTGGGGCTCGTTCGGAAGCTTCCAAGATTTGAACCCATGGACCAAATCCTCTTAAATTTCAGACACATAAATCAAACATGAAAGAAGACCATTGTACCAAATTCAAAGGTTCTACCTTTGTTCGTATTGGATATAATCTCATTTGCTCTGCGGCTCGTTCGGAAGCTTCCAAAATTCGAATCCGCGGTTCAAATTCTTTCAAATTTAAACCCATGGCCAAATCCTCTCAAATTTCAGAGACCTAAATCAAACATGAAAAAACACCATTTGGCCAAATTTAAAGGTTATATATTTGTTGTTTTTGGAGATAATCTCATTTGCTCTGGGGCTCGTTCGAAAGCTTCCAAAATCCAAACCCATGGACCACATCCTCTCAAATTTTAGAGACATAAATCAAACTGGAAGAAACATCATTATAAAAAATTTAAAGGTTCTATCTTTATTGGTTTTGGAGATAATCTCGTTTGCTCTGGGGCTCGTTCGGAAGCTTTCAAAACCCGAACCCATGGGCCAAATCTTCTCACATTTCAGAGACTTAAATAAAACATGAAAGAACACCACCCTGCCAAATTTAAAGGTTATATCTTTGTTGGTTTTGGAGATAATCTCATTTGCTCTGGTGCTCGTTCAGAAGCTTCCAAATCCAAACCCATGGACCAAATCCTCTTAAATTTCAGAGGCCTAAATCATACATGAAAGAACACCATTCTGCCAAAAGTAAAGGTTATATCTTTATTGGTTTTGGAGATAATCTCATTTGCTCTGGGGCTCGTTCGGAAGCTTCCAAATCCAAACCCATGGACCAAATCCTCTTAAATTTCAGAGAAATAAATCGAACGGGAAGGAACATCATTGTACAAAATTTAAAGGTTCTATCTTTGTTGGTTTTGAAGATAATCTCATTTGCTCTGGTGCTCGTTCGGAAGCTTCCAAAACCCAAACCCATGGATCAAATCCTCTTAAATTTCGGAGACATAAATCGAACGGGAAGAAACATCATTGTACAAAATTTAAAGGTTCTATCTTTGTTGCTTTTGGAGATAATCTCGTTTGCTCCTGAATCATTCGGAAGCTTCCAGAATCCGAACCCATGGACGGATTTTGTCCAGATTCGAACTTATCTTTTCTTTCGTAATTAGTAACCTACTATATAAATTTCATCAAGATAGCATCATTATTTTTTGAGTTATCGTGCGTACGGATGGACGGACGGACGGACGGACATCGCTAAATCGACTCCGGCGGTGATCCTGATTCAGAATATATATACATGTCTATACCTAACTCGCTTCCTTTTAGTGGTTACAAACACCATACCAAAGTTAATATACCCTATACTTTAGGTGTAGGGTATAATAATACATGCTTGTCCGTATATAATTGATTATTCCAAGCAAATAATTTTTATTAAATTAATCAAAAATTTTTATTTTATTAATAAGCAATATTAAAAATTTAAATTAAATTAACTTAATTAATAACTTATTTAGTTATTAACTTATTTAATTAAGTTAAAAAATTTTAAAGGTATTAAAACAAAAATAAAGAAATATAATGTTACAATTCATAAAATATATAAAACATAAAATTCGATAATTCATTGAATTTATAAAAAATCAATTTTTTAATAAAATTTCCAATATTTTAAATAGAATTTGAACAACTAATCTTTGAATTAATAATTAATGTGACTTCTGGTGCTGCTTATTTTCCATAATCATTGAAAATCGCGGTGTTAGCATAGTTTCAGCAAGATGAAGGGACGCACTCAATTCCCAACGGTTTCTTTGTTTGGTTTTGAGTATCGTTATGGTAGAAAAGGCTTTCTCACACGAATATGTTGTCGAAAATGCGGATAACAATTTTATAGCTTTATAACTCAAAGCTGGATATTCTTCCTGCAGGGAAATTGAAAATTGACACAAAGTTTTTGTTTTATGTCTCGAGACTAGAGTGACAAAAGACAGATCGATAAGCATTTCCTTTTCTTGATTGTCAAGTGAACATGAATTAATATTTTGTATAAAAGGATCGGGAATGCACAATTTTCTTTACGCCTATCTTTTTCATCGTGGTAATTAAATTTTGGATTAACCTTCTCAAATGTTTATCAATAATTTTTAACAAATATTTGCGGTGTACATCAATACCCTCCCAAACTTCTTCCAAAAGTGGGAAGATGTCAATGTTTAATCTTGTATTTTACTTCTCCAATAAGAAAGCTTTCTCTTAAATCTATTTATTTTATTTCTTAATCTGAATATATTTGATGAAACTTCTTGAAGAGAAATATTCAGGTCATTAAGAAAACCAAACATATTCGCCATACACGAAAGTTTAGCCACCTAGTTTAGCTAAGATTGAATTTCTCTCTATGAGAAATATTTTTATTTCTTCTCTCAGGTCAACAAATCGTGTAAGAACTTTTCGTTTTGAGAACCAGCGCATTTCACACAGTGTCGCGAAAAACCCCGAATTCAAGGTTCGTCTGCGAATTTCATTGATGATCTAAATCACGTCATTCATAACTACTCTTAGTTCAGCAGAAAGCTTCTTTACAGCTAGTGGTTCTCTGTGTATAGTACAATGTGTGAAGGGCATTTCTGAATCCGCAACCGCCTTTATTTTTGAAACTACACCTGATCGATAGCCAGTCATACTTGCAGCACCATCAGAACATACTCCTATACGTATTTGCTCCAATCCAAGCCATGAGTCTATATAAGTTCATTGAGAGCGTTAAATATTAGTAATTTTACCCTAAAGTTTTAAATTTCAGTATATCTCTCTTCAGTATATCGAAACAAAGTAGAATAGCATGGTTACTGCTGTCAATTGAAAAGTTTTTTAGTTTTGCTTATTCTAAAGGCAACCAAATAAGAAGCTTTTAATAATGATTTTTTCCCAATTATCATTTCCTTCATTTGATTTTTGTCAATTTTCAACTGGCTTTGTATCTTAAAAACGAAAAAATGCAATGGCTTGACGACTAAGTTTAGAAGGTTTCATAGCATCATTTGACGTTAGAAAAAATTTTCATAAATTTATGTATAAATTTCTTAAAAATATATATATGTAGCCATCTGGCTTTTTCAAGTGTGATTGTCTATGCATAAATGTATATATAGTTTTACACAAAAAACATTTATTAATAAGAAGTAATAATCGAATTCGTTGTCTTTGGAACTAACCTAACATGACATTGTAAGAAGTAGATCGTAATAAGAAATACATTTTGTAATTGTTGAAAAAATTTTTGTTTTTAATTAATAATGTAATTTCTATGCTAATGTGAACAAGAGGAAATTTTCGCGGACCACCAAAAAATCTTCATGGACTATCAGTGGTCGGCGGACCACCGGTTGAGAAACTATGATATAGAGCATCGTACTCTATATCTTTTGTTTTTAAGAAACTCTTTCTAGTTTAAACATTTTTGTTATTAAAAGCTTCTTTGAGGCTTTTTTTAGCTGATGCTTCTTCTTCATGAGAAGAATGATTTCTTCTTGTTGTTGAAATTGTTGATGTTGTTGCTGTTGTTGCTGTTGCTGTTGTGGTTGTTGTTGTTGATGATGATGATGTTGTTGTTGATGTGTCTGCGATTCTGGTTGAGTTCTTATTCTTTTTCGTTTCGTTTAATTGGGGCCAACTCATGTGTTGGTTCTATTTGTTGAGCGTAGGCGAAAATCTCTGCCTCGTTTTCCATTTTGCTCTCTTGTTGTATTATTATGTTGAGTACTTTCTTTGAATTGATATATCTTAAGAAAGATCCAACCTTATACTAAATTTTTCTTCTAAATAATTGTATTATCATTGTTTAGAAATCAAAATCGTTAAGAAAACTAGTTAAAAACAAAAAGTTGTAAAGTAAGTTGTTTATTAATGTAATTGATAATAATAAAACTATAATTTTTTTAAATAGGATTTTTTGCAACATTGTTGCATTTAACAGTGTTCTAAAGTTAAGAAAAGATCTTTTACATAAATTCTAATTATACTTTTTTATGAAAGAATATTATTTTTTATTTATACCTATTCCTAAATTATTTATTTTTATTAGTAAATATTTTTCTATTTTTATTTGTTCTATTAGCATTTTTACAACATTGTTGCATTTAACAGTGCTCTAAAGTTAAGAAACAATCTTTTACATAAATTCTAATTATACTTTTTTATGAAAGAATATTATTTTTTATTTACCTATTCCTAAATTATTTATTTTTATTAGAGTAGGTAAAGGGTCGGTTGAGCATGGGAAAAAAACCGGTTTAGGCGTGTCAGGAAGGCACGTCCAATAAGGTGATTTATGGTTCATGATAAAGTGAAGGTTAAAATTAATTATAGGTGAATGTAAAATACATGTTTATTTCCTAATTAACTTGGTTGTTGGGTAGTGGGAGTATGTTAAGAGGTTAAGACAACTTGTTGGGGGCAATGACCCCTTCCCATTTCCTAAGAGAGAATCTAGTTTAAATACATTTTTGTGTCTTTTTGTAACAGGCAGTAATGAAAACAGAAAGAAATTTTTTATAAAAAAAAATTGCGTACATTTTATTTTTTCGGTAAAAAAATTACCTTTGACGTATTACCGGTTCCTAATTAAATTTAAACAAGCATAAAGAAAAAATAATTATAGGTATGTATGTTTAATAATATGTCATGTAGGTATTAAATTTTGAAGTTAAATGCAAAATACCTTTTTTTTAGATACAACTGACAAGTTTTTTTTAAATATAACTCGTTTGCGAAATAATTAAAATGAAAAAAATCTGTATAACGCATTATATTAAGTAAGTTTAATGAAAAAAAAAGAACAAAGTAAAAAGTAGTTTCAAGATCAAGTTTAAGATAATATTTTTGAACAATGCATTTAAACTTATAAACTGACATTTCTAATATTTTTACGGTAGGTTATTGATTGAAAGAGAAAAAGATTTTGTTAATAAATTTTAAAGAAGTAAAAATAACAAAAGTAAAAGGGCCAATAAGATTAAATTATAATATTTATATTATATATTTTAATAAAAAATAAATAAATAAATAATAACAAAAGTGAAAAAAAGTAGTTTAAAATCCTAGTTAAACTTAAATGTAAAATCGAAAATTTGTTTACATTTTTGTTACATTCTTTGTTAAATTTTGATTATAGGTACATAAAAATTTTCTTTTTTAATAGAAATTTAATAAACAAGCATAAAAATAAATATATAGTAGGTACGATTAATAATACAGGTTTTGTTTAAGTTTTTAAAATTGAAAAACAATTGGAAAAATTGGAAAGTTAAGTTTAAAATTGGAAAAAAGCAACAACAAAAAATTATTAATTACTTAATTTATGTGTTATGCAAAATCGATGCAGTATCTGTAAAAATGAGTGAAAAAAAAAATTTGTATGAAAAATTCAATATGTTATGCTGAAAATTTATTGAAATTTGCATAAAAACATAATTCGTATATAATTATATACATAAGGTTCGTTTGATCTTTAAGTGATTTAATAAACCTGAAAAATTAAACTAAAGATATAATTTCTTTATAAATATTACATACGCTTTTATTTTTACTATATTAGTATTGTGATAGTACTCATGTACTCATAGAAAAAATTGAATCAAAAAACATAAATAGTATATAAATTAAAAAAAATATGGCTAAGAAAATTATTAAGTTTTATTAAATTTTTTAACATCTCTCGCAGTACTTCCTCTATTGGTATAACATCGGTGAGACTCCCTCAGGGGCGCCGAAATCCTCGAAGAAGTGATTATATCTCTTTCAACGAGGAATGTAAAAAACGTAGAGGAATTGTACGATAAAGAATGATGACAATTTGTGTCTACCAAGGGCACTTGTAGTTGCCAGAGGCAATGTAGATAAGATTTATGAATATACTAAAATAAGGAACAATACCGATAAACTTCAAACAAGAAAGACTCATGACGTCATAAGTAATGTACAAGTACAAATTCCTTTAAAGGGATGTGGGATACCAGAGCTTCAACAGCAATATTTAAAAGCATACAAAATTACTGTATTCCTAGGAATAGATACTGTATTTATAGGATGTGGTGATGGTAAAGGTCTTAATTTATTGTATTATGAAGGGCATTACAACGTCATAACTTCATTGACTGCTGCTTTTTGTTCATCTTATTATTGTGAGCTTTGTCATGTTCCTTACAAAAATAAATATGATAATAGATGTATTAAGACTTGTGCTCAATGTCAACAATCCCCCCTTTGCCCATCAAACGTTTGCAATATATTCTGTAAAGATTGCAATCGAAAATTTTGAGGTCAACAGTGTTTTGATAATCACATTGCTGCAAGTTCAGTAATGAAAAAAAATCTTTGCGAACAAATAAAGAAATGTTCTTACTGCTTAAAAGTTTACCTGTAAGACAACATACATGTAACGAATATTTTTGCAAAGTTTGCAATAAGCATATGTCGCAAGATCATTTATGTTATTTTCAACAAGATCTAAAGCAACCCCAATTGAAGGATTTTTTATATATCAATTATGATTTAGGGACACAACAAGAAAAAAAATTCGGAGAAAAAATTATAAAAGAAAATCCAAAAGAAATCAAACTACATGAGCCAAACTTGTGTGTTTTTGAGAAAAGATATGATTTATGTATTAATGATATTTTCCTATATTTTTGCCAGAAATGTGTTCACCACAGGACCGACCGCCACTACACGAAAAGTACAATACCAAAATTTATAGATTTTTTACATAATAATTTATATCAGAGCAAAATAACTTCTAATAATTTAACAACATTTTGTTTTATTCAATAACAATAATAAGCAATGAAATAGTAGAAATATATGTACATTCATTCATACATCCATTTACATTTTATGTAATGTAGGTAGGTACATGATTTTTTTTTCATTCAAAAATATTAATAGTAAAAAATAATAAAAACTGTAAACAAATACAAAACAAACATAAGTTTTATATTGAATCTGCTAACAAAAATTTTACCGTTTTAATTTTATGTCGTCAACAAAAGAATAATATGCGTGGATATAAGTACATATGTATATAAATTTTTAGAGATATAAAAAAAAAACAAAAAAAAATTATTCATATAAATTCATATTATGTATGAAATTTGGACTTAGAAAAAGAATTAAATAAAAGTTAAAGTTAGTCGGATCAAAAAATGTTGTATGCCAAAGTTGTTGCTCTTTACTTGTGTAACAACTTTTTCTTAATAATTTTTCTCATAAAATTTTTCTGTTACGAAATATTCGTAAAAAACTTAAAAATTTTTTTTTTTTTTTTTTTAAATTAAACTTTATTTTTCTTCATAATAATCTTATAATAACTTAGCCTAAAAAAGTTTAACAAAAACAGCTTTTTGAAAATCCTATTAATATTTAAATTTGGTATAATTTTTATATTAATTTTACGCATTGCTTTGTTATTTTAGTTAATCAAAATTTTTTTTTTTTTAGTTTTTTGAACAAATATTTTCTTTTCTTAATTTTGTTTTTCGAAAGGTGAATAAAAAAAAACCAATGTTATTTCATTCTATAAGATAAAAAAAACTTAACCTACTTAACCTACTTAACCTACTTAACCTAATTAAAAACATTATGTATATTTATTACTTAATTCTAGTTAATGAGTGTTTTCCAACCACCAGTAATTTCTCTTTATTAATTTGTCCTTTTCTGGTATGGACATTTCATAATTTAAATTATTTCCGTTTATTTCGCCCGGATGGTATTCAATGACTTTACATGTGGCCCGTCTATTATAGTGATATAATAGAGGGACATGATTGTCGTCTTGAATATAGCCGTGTTTATCTAAAAAGATAAAATGTTCAGGGGCTATGAAGCCGGTGAGCATTGTCTTTTTAATGTACTCCTCATTGTGGTAGAATATATGTGATATTAAACCATTTTCAGAAGTTTTTTGTGCTCTATCATAATGATTTCGGATTAATTTTATTATAAAATTATCTATTCTTATGATTTGTGCTTCCTTATACAAATATTTGTTGGAATAAAAATATTTGTATTCGGATTCGGGCTTTCTATAAATGTTAGTACAAGCTCTTATGCACTTTCTTTCAAATTTTCGAAGTGTTTCCATTAAACTTGCACTAATGTTGTACCATATAGGTGCACCATATACAAGTGTTGGTCTTATTAATGTTTGGTAACAAACTATCTTAACTCTTTTACTTATGTTTTTGTTGTAAAACAGTTTTTTTGCTGCCATAAACGCTTTGTTACCATTTGATATAATATGCTTTGTGTGATCTATGTAATGTAAGTTTCGATGTAGTTGGACTCCCAGATACTTAACTGTTTTTTTGTGTATCAAGAGTGACCCGTTTGGGGCTCTAATGGAGAAACTCTTCCAGTTTCTTCTAATATCGCTGTTGGTTTTATCTACAGTGTTGCGAAATAAAATAGTTTCGCATTTGTTAAAGTTTATTTTAAGCTTCATTATTTTGCAGTAGTCGATTATAATGTTAAACATTTCTTGTACTTTTTTCTTGTTGTTTTCAACACTTTCATTAGCGGAATATATAATAATATCATCGGCAAAAGCTATAGCATAATTGTTGCCTCTTACTTGTTCTAGCAGGTTTAATAATTCAGAAAGGTACAATGAAAATAATATTGGTGCATTGACGGTACCTTGCAAAAGGCCATTATCAATAGAAAAGGTTTTATGCTGCCTACTGAAACTATTATGTACAAAAAACTGGTTTTTGCAAATCATTTCCATGATAATCGAGACCAAGTGTTTCGGAAACTTGTACTTTATAAGCTTAAAGATTAACCCATCTAACCAGACTGAGTTGAAGGCTTTTTCCATGTCGACCAGACATGCACCAACGCCAAAGTTTTTGTTTATGAACCAGCAGATGTCTGATGTTAATTTCGTAATTGCATGGGTTGCTCCATGCTTATGTCTGAATCCGAACTGATTCTCTGGTATTAGCTTTTTAGATGTTGCGAATTCTGTAATTTTATCGTTTATTAGCGTTTCGAAAACTTTGCTTATATTTGGCGTTAAGCTAATGGGTCTGTAATTAGCTGGGCTAGATGGGTCTGTGCCTGGTTTTTTGAATACTAATATTTTCGCGTTTTTCCATATTTTAGGGAAGTAAGAAAGGTTAAGACAATTATTGAATAAGATTAGATATTGTGATATTATTTTATTACTTAGATTTTTTAATACTATGTTTGGGATTAAATCTGCTCCACACGATGTTTTATTTTTTAAAGTTTTAAATTTTTGGATTAGTTCATTGAAGTTATAAAAATAGTTGTTGTTTGGGTTTACATTGGAAGCTCTATTGTTATTATTAAAAGTTACTAGTGTTATGTTATTTAATCGGTTGTTTTTAATTTGTTCTTGAAAAAGGTGGGTTTTATTTGTAACATGGGCATGAAAATTATTTTGGTTAGAATTGGTTTTATGAGTTTTTTCAACGTATGAACCCATAACATTATAAATGTCGACTGGTTCTTTTAATATGAATCTATTGTTAGTATTCATATTTAATTTTGTTATGTCAATGTTGTTTTGCAGAAGGAGGTTTAAATCACCAGAATCGATATGTAGGCATTTTATATTATTGTTGCCTTTTTCTCTGAATATTTTTTTTATTTCAGAAAACATATTTCTGTTTTTTGGCGTTATTTTTTCTAATTTGTTTTTCCAGTAGGAGTTTATTTCGATATTAATTTGTTGTTTAATTAAAGTCTTAATGTTATTCAGAAGGCTTCTAAGTAGTTGCATTTCTTGGGTAGAAAAATCGAGTCGTTGTTTATATATTTTATGTATGTCGTTCATTAAAGAGTACTATGTATGAACTATGTTCAAGGGTATAATAAATTTGCCATTACGTTTGTGACACCTTAAAGGAGTCGAGCTAGATATAGTGTCAAAGGTATGGATCGGCTCAGAATCGAATTCTGAGTCGATTAAGCCATGTACGTCCGTCCGTCCGTCCGTCCGCACGATAACTCAAAAAATAAAGGAGCTAGGGGGCTGAAATTTTTTTTACGTCACTTTTGCAAAATTGTTAGTTTTGCTATTTAAATCCAACATTTTCGGTTGGCCGGTTCGAGTAGCTGCCATACAACTTCTATCTTTATATAGAAATAACTCAGTATCTATTCAAGCTAGGTTTCTGAAATTTTGCAAATGATGATCAAGTTTTATGGCAACAACTTCTGTAAAATTTGGTTGTGCTGGTGCAGCGGGTTCGGGTAGCTGCCATACAACTTCTCCGTTTAAATGAGAATAACTCAGTGTTTATTGAAGCTAGGAATCTGAAATTTAGTAAAGAGGTGTCGAGTTACATGCCAACAACTTTTGTAAAATTTGGTTGGTCTAGAGCAGCCGGTTCAGACTTCTTGCACCTCTTGGAACCTAATGAAGCTGGGCGTCTGAAATTTTGCAAATGATGATCAAGTTTTATGGCAACAACTTTTGTAAAATTTGGTTGTGGTGGTGCGGCGGGTTCGGGTAGCTGCCATACAACTTATCCGGTTAAATGAGAATAACTCAGTGTTTATTGAAGCTAGGAATCTGAAATTTAGTAAAGAAGTGTCGAGTTATATGCCAACAACTTTTGTAAAATTTGTTTGGTCTAGAGCAGCCGGTTCAGACTTCTTGCACCTCTTGGAACCTAATGAAGCTAGGCGTCTGAAATTTTGCAAATGATGATCAAGTTTTATGGCAACAACTTCTACAAAATTTGGTTGTGGTGGTGCGACGGGTTCGGGTAGCTGCCATACAAAATCTCTTTTTAAATGAAAAGAACTCAGTGTCCGTCCGCACGATAACTCAAAAAATAGAGGAGCTAGGAGGCTGAAAATTTTTTTACGTCACTTTTGTAAAATTGTTAGTTTTGCTATTTAACTCCAGAATTTTCTGTCCCCGGGTTCGGGTAGCTGCCATACAACTTCTTTCTTTAAATAGAAATAACCCAGTGTCTGTTCAATCTAGGTATCTGAAATTTTGCGAATGATGATCAAGTTTTATGGCAACAACTTCTACAAAATTTGGTTGTGGTGGTGCGACGGGTTCGGGTAGCTGCCATACAAAATCTCTTTTTAAATGAAAAGAACTCAGTGTCCGTCCGCACAATAACTCAAAAAATAAAGGAGCTAGGAGGCTGAAATTTTTTTTACGTCACTCTTGCAAAATTGTTAGTTTTGCTATTTAACTCCAGCATTTTCGGCCGCCGGGTTCGAGTAGCTGCCATACAACTTCTTTCTTTAAATAGAAATAACCCAGTGTCTGTTCAATCTAGGTATCTGAAATTTTGCGAATGATGATCAAGTTTTATGGCAACAACTTCTGCTGGTGGTGTGACGGGTTCGGGTAGCTGCCATACAAAATCTCTTTTTAAATGAAAGAACTCAGTGTCCGTCCGCACGATAACTCAAAAAATAAAGGAGTTAGGAGGCTGCAATTTTTTTACGTCACTTTTACAAAATTGTTAGTTTTGCTATTTAACTCCAGCATTTTCGGCCGCCGGGTTCGAGTAGCTGCCATACAACTTCTTTCTTTAAATGGAAATAACCCAGTGTCTATTCAATCTAGGTATCTGAAATTTTGCAAATGATGATCGAGTTTTATGGCAACAACTTCTGTAAAATTTTGTTGTGACGATATGACGGGTTCGGATAGTTGCCATACAACTTCTCTTTTTAAATGAAAATAACTCAGTGTCTATTGAAGCTAGCTATCTGAAATTTAGTGAAAAAGTGTCGAGTTGCATGCCAAAAATTTTTGTAAAATTTGAGTGATCTAAAGCAGCCGGTTTAGGCTTTTTGCATTTCTTGGAACTTAATGAAGCTAGGCGCAATAGATTCGGGTAGCTATCATACAACTCCACAATTTACATAAATATATCTCTGTAGTTCGGTACTAAAACTCTGAATGTTTTTAAAAGATGATCAAGTTTTATAGAAACAGGATATATTACGTTCATACGGGTATCCCAGAGTTGACACAGTCTACTCTACTGCACTCTTCCTCGTTTTTATTTAACAACAATTTTAGTTTTTTTGAATAATATTTTTTTAATATATTATTTGTATTATTTATCTTTGGAACTGTTTCATTTATTGTATTTAATATAATTTGGTTTAATTTTAAAAGGTGAGAATCGATTTCGTCTATTTTTAAATTACTATTGTCTACTATTTTAACGCTATTACTATAATCTCTATCAAAGTTTTTGTCTAAATTCTTTTTAAATTTGTTCCAGTTAACCTTATCGTACATAAATTTGTAGTCCTCTGGTAATTCTTTTTTTAATTGTTCTTGTTTGGCTATTGTGAATGGAATTACAATAGCTTTATGATCACTATCATATGGAAGTGTTTTTAGATTACTTTGATTATTCTTGTATTTGACATTAATTCTAATATCTGTAAAAACTAAATCGAGAAAAGAGTTCGCTCGTGGGAGTGTTGGTCAGTCTGTTGAGTTTAATTTACATTTATATGAAATACAATTTTTTTTATACCAATTTTTAAGTGTTGTTCCTCTGCTATTATTATTTAAATTATGCCAAGATTGATGTTTAGCATTAAAATCACCACAAATAATATAAAAGTTTTTTGAATTTTGTAGGTCAAGTATTTGATATAGTTTATCAAACTCTTCGATAAATTTGTGGGAGTTATGAATTGAAGCGTAAACTGACACGATATATAATTTAAAATTATTTTTTAATTTTATTTCAATAATGCAAGCTTCTATACATACAAAATTACTAAAATTATTATTTTTTATTATATCAAAATTTATATTTTTTTTAATACATATGGCAACACCTCCGCCTTCTGGTAACCAATTTCGATCTTTTCTTACAGTGTTATAATTGTCAAAACACAAATTATGATTTTTTTTTAGTTTTGTTTCACATAAGCATAATATACCAGGTTTGCTATTATCAAGAAAGTGCATGAGAGAAAGCTTTTTATCAATAGAAATAAGAGAATTAACGTTAATAGAGATTAATTTTAACTCTATGTAATTGTTGTTGGAGTGAGAAATTACCATGTTTAATGGTTGGAGAAATCACTCATAATTTCAAATATGTGGTTTATTCTGTTTGAATTATCATTAATTTTTTTTTCTATAGTTGTGAATTTGCTTTGAATTGTCAAAATACTATTTCTAATTTCTTCTAATATTAAACTACTGTTTTGATTAGAATTAATTTGGTTAGTATTTATATTACTTATTTCATTAAGGTTAGTATTATTATTTTTATTTAAATTTCTTACTACATTGGAGAATGACATATTCGGAATTATTCCGCTGGTAAGCAAGTGTTTGTTGTTGATTTTATCTTTTAATATTTTTTTCATAGTTTCACGCTTCTCTATTCTTCGTTGGAACTCTGGACAACCTTTGTACGATGCTGGGTGACCATTTTTCTTGCAAAGTACACAAAATAGTTCTTCTTTAGGATCGTCTTTTTTGATATTACATTCTCCAGGTGTATGGTTTTTGCCACATTTTACGCACCTGAATTCCATGTTGCAGTTGGACGCTGAATGTGAAAAGCGTTGGCATCTTGTGCATTGTGTTAATTGTGGTTTATAAATTTTTTCCCATCGTATTATTTGATGATCTAATGCTTTAATTTTCATTATTTCATTCATTGAGCTATTGGAAGATGCTTGTACCACAAAATGTGGTAATGGTTTATTATTATTTATTGAATATTTTGTGGTAAGTCGCGTTACTTTTTCAAATTGAATGTTGTAATTTTCATGTAATTTTAGAATTTCAAGAATCTCTTCACAAGAATAGCCGCTATTCAGCCCTTTAAGCACCAGAGTTATTTTTTTTTCGTTTTTGGGAGTGTAGGTGTAGTAGTTCGTATTTGTTTTTTTTAAAACTTCGCATACACGCGCATAATCGTTTGTATTGTTGGTATGCAATACAACGTGCATATCATTTTTTGCTTTTATTAAAAAGTTTTTTATTTTTAGGTTATTTTTTACGGTGTCCTTCAGTACACCTACATCGGTTTGGAAAATGCTGATTGGAGGCATTTTCGTATTTTTTTGTTGGTTTTCGCCCACATTGGGAGATTGGACTCTTTGCTGATGGTTAAGTTTGTTTTTATTTTTATTCTCATTCTTTTCTGCTTCTTTTTTTTTATTTCAGCATTTCTCTTTTCCAGTTTTAAAATGTTATCTTCAGGGTCATCATTATCTTCATTATCCTCTGTTATATCCATCAATGGTGCAAAACAGCTAGTGCTGCTGCTCGTACCTTCACCGCCATTGTTGGCCATTACAATTTTTGATAATTTAGCATTTTCATCAGATAATCTTTTGATTATCAATTTTAATTCGCGAATTTCTGCGGTTTGGTTCTTTTTCATTTTAGTAATTGGACCTTTAGCACCGAGTGTTTTTTGTTGTTTCTTTATTAATAATTTCGTTTATTTTAGTATTAATAGTGTTTTTTAACTCATTTTCGGTTAAGATATTTTCACTTGTTTCATTATTTTGCATTATTGAAATCCCTTGCTAAGGGGATCCAATTAAGAAAAACTACTTATATTTACCACTAATTTTGTGCTTTATTTATTAATTTTAAATTTTTATAAAATTTTTTATAGATAAATTATAGATTTTTAAAGATAAAAATTTTTTATCTTTTTTTTTTATAGATAAATTAGATTTTTTAAAAATTAAATTTAGTAAATTCATATTAAGTATAAGTAAAACAAAAATAAATTTAAAGCAATGTAAAAAGCAATTAAAATAAAAAATATAAAAATAATAAATAAAAGTGGAAAAATAAAAATTTTTTTTAATAAGTGACTATATTAGTAATTAAAATAATGACGAAAATAAAAACAGTAAGATAATGCAAAAAATTCGAGTAATAAATGATGAACGTCTTTTTAAAATGTCGGAAAAAAGGGACATAACAACATACGTGTGAGAAACGCAGTGCAAAGTTTTGTGCTACTCTTGGATAGGAATTTCTGAAACAGAATATAACGAACTAAGTTGAAGTCTCACAACTGAATCAAATAATGAAAACATTAAATATCAATTAAAATTACCTATAAAAAAAAACAATAAACTACAAAAAAATCAGATGTATTCCATCACAGGACCCACCGCCCTACACGAAAAGTACAATGCCAAAATTTATAGATTTTTTACATAATAATTTATATCAAAGCAAAATAACTTCTAATAATTTAACAACATTTTGTTTTATTCAATAACAATAATAAGCAATGAAATCGTAAAAATATATGTATGTGCATTCATTCATACATCTATTTACATTATTATGTAATGTAGATGATTTTTTTTTTACTCGAAAATATTAGAAGTAAAAAAATAATAAAATCTGTAAACAAATACAAAACAAACATAAGATTAATATTGAATCTGCCAGCAAAAATTTTACCGTTTTAATTTTGTGTCATCAACAAAAGAATAATATACATAGATATAAGTATGTATGTATATAAATTTTTAGAGATATAAAAAAAAAAAAAAAAAATTGTTCATATAAATTCATATGGAGTGTTATGTATGAAATTTGGACTGAGAAAAAAAATTAAATAAAAGTTAAAGTTAGTCGGATCAAAAACTGTTCTATGGCAAAGTTGTTTCTCTTTAAGTGTGTAACAACTTTTTCTTAATAAATTTTCTCATAAAATTTTTCTGCCAGGAAATATTCGTAAAAAACTTAAAAAGTACACTAGTGAACTAACACTTGCGGTTGCCCGATTTGCTTCAAAAGCTTATCAATCCGAGATATTTATCTCAAAACCTTAAATATTAAATTGCAAAAAATTCCGCACAGTCCTTTAAGCTGTACACGTGCCCATAGACATACCCACACACACAGACAGACATCATGCTAAAAAAATTTTACAGCCTTCTCCACACTGGAGATTTGCATATTTGCCAAAATCTCGGATATAAATTTTTAGTATGAAAACAATACCTACTTTATACATTAATGTTTGCGGTCTGTAAAAAGGGAATATTAGAAAACAGTCTCTTTCACACATATTGGAGGCAAGAAAAAAATTTAACAGCGTTGCGATGTGATTGCTTACAATGGCCAATCTTTTGACCATAATTTTATTTTAAATTTTTTATTGGAACAAACAGATATAAAAATAAAATTGATTATGCGAGGTACTAAAATAATTTTGATGTTGATGTTGAACCTCAAATTGGTAGATTCAATCAATTACTTTCCAATGGGACTATCAAAACTTCCAAAAGCATTTGGTCTGCCATCGGTTTTTAAAAAGGGTTATTTTTCACATTTATTTAATACAACTAAAACTAAAGAATATGTTGGACCATTACCTGCTATTGAATATTACAACCCAGGCACAATGCATATGGAAGAGCGTAATTGACTTGTCAAAATGTCAAACGTAAATAACAATAATTGTGATCGGTGCAAGAAAAAAATTAATTTTAGACTGAATAATTTAATTCAATGTGATGGTAAGTGTAAGAAATGGCTGTGTAACACCTGCTCTAACTTGGACAGTGAAGTTGTGAAGGAGCTCTTACTGGATCCTTGAAAAAATTTGGTTTTGCTCTGCAAATGCAAAACAAAGCGGAAAAAAAGGAAGTCAACCAATTTAGCTACTTCAAGTACGACATCTAAAGAATACCTGAACAAAACTGCAACACAACTTTTCAATGTAGATGAAATAAATAATTGGAAATGATACTTGCAAATCAAAATTCACAAGAATTGGATTTTCTCAAACTTCAAAATGAGATTAGTGAATTAAAAGAATGTCTTAATTCGCTTATCGAACAGAATATGAATCTACAAAATGAGAATTTAATGCTCAGGGATGAATTTACATACAGTAAAATCGAATTGGAAAAAAAAACAAGATAAACTAAATAAACAGCTAGAAATTAGTGGTGTTTTACACCACTTGGATGTTCATGACGCCAGTTCGGTTGTTTCAAAGATTCTAACTGCAGCAGAAGTGAATGTTGAAGCTAAAAATATTAAGAACATTAGTTTGCGGAAAAGTAGTCCTAAATTGGGTGAGAAAAAAAATTATTATAAAATTTAATAGTATTGATGTTAAAAATGAGATGATGTCAGCTATAAAGAAGAAAAAGCTCTCAACCGAAATTTTTAATGAATCCAAGTCAGTAAATCTAAGGGAAGAAGCTAGTTTAGAAACTCCAAATGTAGGACCAAAATTAGTAAGTCCAATTTTTGTAAATGATATATTAACACCTTACTTCAGCTACCTATATAAGAAGACTAGAGATATGAAAAGAGAGAATGTGATAGAATTTACATGGGTTAAAAATGGTAAATTATTTTATAGAAAAAATGCTAATAGTAAAATAGTACGAGTACTACATAAAAACAGCTTAATTCTTAATGTTGAATAACACAATAGATCATAATTCACCATTTAAAACTCATTATTCACTTTAGAGATAATGATTTACTAAAAGTATTTTATTTAAATACAAGAAGTTTAAAACACAAATTAGAAGAAATATTTCATTTATTGGATACCATCGAAAACCCTATTCACATTATAATTATTAGCGAAACCTGGATATTGGATAATTAATATAAATGTTTTAATATAAATAATTATTTAGCCATGTTCTCGAGTAGAAAATCTAGACGAGGTGGTGGGGCTTGTATTTTCATTCACTCAAGTGTTAAGTATACTTCAAATGTGATATTTTGGGATGAATATAGTAGTATCATAAATTTAACTTTAAAAATTAAAAATAAAAACTAGATGTATCAGCTGTTTATAGACCACCTGAAAATTCAAATACTCTTTTGGATAATTTCTTCACTTTACTAAATAAACATTTTGAATTTCTAAAAAATAAAAAAGCTTTAATTATTGGTGATTTCAATTTTAACATTAAAAATAAAACTGATTATAATATAAAAACTTATAAATCAATTGTTGAGTCCAATGGATTTTATTTTTGTCACAAGGATATAACAAGACCGGATTCCAATAGCTGCATTATAAGCATTGAATTACTGGATTGTTATGTTGTTTTGATGCACTGAATTATGTTAATGAATTGCTATGATTTTTATTATGAATACTCTGTACGAGCGACTGAGCTCTCTTGAGTTTACAAATAAATAAATAAAAATAAATAAATAAATAATACATGCATAAAATGGTATGAAGAAAACAAGGGTAATACATTCGATATGCAACGTGACATAGTTGATTATTGTATTAGTGATGTACAAATATTAACTCAAGCATGTTTATCATTTAGAAACGTATTTCTTGAACAATGTAACGTTGAGCCATTCTTAGAAGCAACAACTATAGCTTCAGCTTGTAATCTAGTTTTTCGACGTAATTTTTTAAACCAGACAATCCAATCAAAAGAAGCTATTAAATGGTTAGTTTTTGAAGAGCAAAAACGAAATATAAATATCCAACATGCGGCTAAAGCAAAAGAAACAGTTATTGCAGGAGTTAAAATAGACGGATATTGTGCAATCACTAACCAAATTTTCGAATTCCATGAATGTTATTTTCACGGTCATCCCGTTTGTTTACAGCATAGACGTGATGAATCATTATATGACGATGTGAATGATACACTAAATACACGAAATGAGAGAACTATAGCTAAATCTGAAAGATTGACGATTCTAGGATATGACGTAATTGAAATGTTGGCTTAATAATTTAAAAAATATTTAAAGAATTAAAATATGCAGTACTTAGAAAAACATCCACTAATAAATAACTTACCATTAAATCCACGTGATGCTTTTCATGGTGGTCGAACTGGAAATGTATACAGCTATAAATGCAACTCAAAGGAAAAAATTAAATATTAAGATGTATGTTCCTTATATTCATAGATATGCATATATGGTAAATTCCCTGTAGGTCATCCAAAAGTTCATGTAGGTAATTCTGTATGTTGCAAAATTAATCTTGAAAATTTAGATGGTCTTATAAAATGTAAAATTTTACCACCAGAATATTTGTTTCATCCTGTATTACCGTTAAAACAAAATAATTAACTAATGTTTTCATTATGTTGTACTTGCGGTGAAAATAATAACCAAGAAGAATTGTGCAATCATTCAGATGACAAACGAGTTTTAGTTGGTACCTGGATATTAGATGAAGTTACTAAAGCTGTGGAAAAGGGGTACATAATACTGGAAATCTATGAAATATGGGAGTACAATGTGACACAGTATAATAAAGTAGCAAAAGTAGGTGGGCTGTTTTCAAATATGATGAATAAATTTATACAAATGAAACAGGAGGCATCTGATTGGCCAATTCAAAAAGAAAATGAAAAACAATACTTTAAAGATTTTTTTGAAAATGAAGGTGTAAAATTGCAATTTTCAAGTGTTTGTAATAATCCAGGAAGAAGATCTCTTGTTAAATTAATTCTCAACTCATTTTGGGGAAAGTTTGGTCAGAGACAAAATCAGCAAAAAACATTTATCATAAGTTCACCAGCAGAATTGTACGAGCTCCTAACAAATTCAGCTTTAGAAGTTAATCACATTCTTCCAATTAATGATGAAAATATTGTTGTAAATTGGCAGTACAAAGAAGAGACCGCTGATTCCTTATCAACAACTAATGTGTGTATTGCTGCATATACTACGACACAAGCGCGACTATAGCTATATAGCTATTTAGAAAAACTGGGAAAACGAGTTTTATATTACGATACATATTCAGTTCTTTACGTAAGTCGTGAAGGAGAATATGATCCAACAACCGGTTTTATTTTTATATGACATTTTATTGGTGATATGACAGACGAATTGGAAAGTTATAGCGTTGATAGTTACTGAATTTGTTACTGGTGGGCCTAAAAATTATGTATATAAAGTACATTGTACAAAAGATAATTTAGAAAAAGTTGTATGTAAAATGAAAGGTATCTCCTTAAATTATACTGCAGCTAAACAAGTTAATTTTGAGACAATTAAAAATGCTGTTTCAAACCATCAAGATGGAGAAAATATTTTAGTGATTTTTCAAAAAATTAGACGAACTAAATATTTTGAAGTAATTACAGTACCTAAAACAAAGCGATATCAACCAAAATCAGAAAAACGTTGTTTTCTGGAAGATCATAGTTCATTACAATTTGTATATAAAAAATTGCGAAAAGAAAATGAAAAATAAAATTAAAAAGTAAAATTGCATATTTGTATGTTTTTATTTAAACAATATCATTTTTTTTTATTTTATATGGAGTATTATGAGTGTTATCAAATCCAAGCCATTTTACATATACTTTATTTCCTTGCTTCTTAATAATCTTCTGAACTTTTGGTACACCAGTGTAGTCTGATAACTGATATGTAACAGGATAAGTATTATTGATTTTTTCAATTTTGAATATTTCAGATGACCAATTAGGTTGATAACCTTTTTCGAAAAGACCTTTATATTTACTTATTCTTACAAAATTTCCAACTTATAATTATTTTTTTTTTTTAATTTTAGGCTGAGTATACACATTTTTAAGTATATTTTTTTCGTTTTTTTTTTTGTGATGTTTTCAGGTGGAAGTCTTGTTGTACTATGATTTGTAAAACTATATTACTTTATTAGTGTTTGTATAATAGGTAACCATTTATAATTCCCGTATAAATTAAATTTTTTCCACATCGTATTTTCCAATGTGCGGTTGAATCGTTCAACAATTGATGCTTTTAATTCACTAAATTTATGATATGCTTGATTGATTTTTCTTTCATATAATTTTAAAATGAGGAATTAAAAAATTCCTTTCCTTGATCAGAATGAATATTCTTAGGTATTATATTGGTCTGTTTAAAAAATTTGTTTAGAGCATTTAAAACATTATCAGCACGTTTTGTTTTGACTGGTTCCAAATAAGCATATTTGGAAAACGTATCAATTACAGTTAATAAATATTTATATCCCTTGTTAAATTTTACATACGGTATCATTTCAATAAGGTCAATTTGCCAGGTGTCATTAATCGCTTTTTGAATAAATTTTCTTCTGGCTATTCTATGTATTTCTTTCTAACCTTTTGTAAATAGTTATTTAAATATATAATTCGTTCCTTATGTTCGTCTAAGAGTACTGAATCATATGCATTTAGAAACTCTTTTAATATCCATTATTGAATGATGACGTTATAACAAGTTTCTATATTTAATATAAAATGACGTTTCGGTTTCACTTTTTGATCATTTTAATTTAATTTTTATTTAAATATTTTCAATGGCTGATTCAACTACCTTTCCATTCAATGTAAAAACAGCTGATCAAAATAGAAATAGCAATGAACATCCAATTCAAGTTATTGAAGTAACATCAACTGTGGATGATAAAGAGTTAGTGTTAACCCAGGAATTTATTCCACCAGAGGGTCAAGTTAGAAATGACGAAAACATAATGCTGCAAGAGGAAATTTGGGAAGTAAATAACCAGGAAGAAGATCCATATTATTTTAATAACGTCATATTTTATTAAATGTACCTATATATAAAAATACTAAAAAATTTCAAAAATTTCAATGTCATATATTTTTATTTTTATATTCTTTTGTATAGATTATTTAAACGAAACTGCTAAAAAAAGTTTTTAACCTATAAGATACTTATCAAACAGGAAATAAAAAAGAAGTTGTACCTATAATTAATATTCAAAAATCTGAAATATAAAAATTTAAAATAAAAATAAACATAAAAAATTGTTTTATTTATACTTAATATTTTTTATTTATTCTAAAAATTAATCATGCTACTGTATAGCTGCAAGAGTATAATTGGTAGAATGTTCAACAATTTTAAAATTATTTTCATCTTCTTTTAAGATGAAAAATTCGGTATCTTTAAATTCCACATCAAATTCCTCTAGAATTTTAAAATATTTTTTAGGAATGAATATGAGAAAATTGTTGGTAACAAGGACCAACTTCTCACCATACATAGTTTTTATTGTTTTAATTTTTTTTATTTTGTAGAGTCTATTAGACTCCATTTGTTTAATTTATAGGAAGCTTTTCATATTAGTAGCGTTATTAAAGGCTTCTCAAATCCTTTTCCTACCACCTTCTACTTGATCTGGTTGTTGTAGCTGTTGATGATGTTACTGTTGTTGTTGTTGATGATGTTGTTGTATGTGTTGCTGTTGTTGTTCGTGGTGCTGCTGCTGATATTCTTGCAGCCAAATCTTCTTTCTTTTTGGTGGTAATGGTACTGTTTGACAGTCCACTACCACTGGTTTAATATTCAAGAATTCTTGAATTATTAAATCATTATTTTTATCCATTTTGTAATGTGAATTTTAATAATTTGAACGCAGTATTTATACAAAATTTTTAAAAACTTTCCATTTTGAACAAAAACAAAATAATAAGTCAATTACGTGTGACAAATAATAAGTCAATTATGAACATTGCTATGCAGTATTATGGGAACATATAGCAGTATCGATTCCGTATCACAACGTTACATATATAGTTAAAATTACTATAATGTTTTATGAAACATTACAGGATTTTTAAATGTTTTATTAACATATTATTTACTTGACCTGTAATTTCATAAAATTAGCTTTGCCCTGTAAAAATTTTTGTAAAAAATCAAAAAATAATATATAACATGTAGATGTAATTAATGGAAATTGCATTTAATTTTTATTTGTATCAATTAAGTAAAGCTACATAATATTTAAAATTGTAAAAAACAAAATTATGAAAATCGAACATTGAACATCTTTTGTCGATGTTGATTTGTTAAAATAGCCGATATAAAAGGTTCTATGTTTTTTATTCGTCTCTGAAATCTGTCACATGCGTATTATTGATATATTCCTTTTCTAGCAGATCTGTAAGTGTAATTCCAAGTGTATATAATATAAACTTGTAACTCCTCTTTAAAACTTGTTTACCTAATTTTGTTTTTACTGTTCATAATAATCGTAAAACTTAAATGTAGGTTAAAATTTTTACTCTATAGCATGTTTTGTTTTAACAAATACATGTAAATGTTTAGACAATTCGTCACAGCACATCTAAAATTATGATTAGTATTATGTGCAGGAATAGCACACAAAGATTTGAAACATGGTATTTTTTGCAATGACGGTATTTCATCATTTAAAACAATTTGCTGCTAGTAATGTATTTTTCCAAAAATATTTTTTTATGAGCTCCTTTTACATAAATTTTATCTGCTGGTTCCAAAAAGTGTTGAAGAATATTACGCACTTCTAGATACTCCGTAAAACCAGTATCCCAATTAAGTCCATTGATTTTGTCTTCGCAAAATTGAATGTTATATTTTGCTTCACAGTTAAGTTCTTCCTCTGGATAAGGTGTTTTAAAATGATACACATATGGTAACAGGCTTTCTATTTCAAAGATAGCTAATTCTTAAAAAAAAAAACTGCTTTTCATTTCCTCGTGTATACTGTAAATCAACAATTAAAACCTATTCCGTCATGATAAAAGAATAATTTAAGAATGATAATCGAATTTTGATACTTGTGTTTATATTTATTCCTAAAAAAAACAAAGCAAGAAAATTTTGTATAAATGTAGGTAACTAATGTTAATTCAACAATATTTTTAATATGCTTTTTCATCCATTTACAATGATGGTGGCAGTGACTTGCCAAAATGTCAAACGTAAATAACAATAATTGTGATCGGTGCACAATTAAAATTAAAAAAATTAATTTTAGACTGAATAATTTAATTCAATGTGATGGTAAGTGTAAGAAATGGCTGTGTAACACCTGCTCTAACTTGGACAGTGAAGTTGTGAAGGAGGTCTTACTGGATCCTTGAAAAATTTGGTTTTGCTCTGCAAATGCAAAACAAAGCGGAAAAAAAGGAAGTCAACCAATTTAGCTACTTCAAGTACGACATCTAAAGAATACCTGAACAAAACTGCAACACAACTTTTCAATGTAGATGAAATAAATAATTGGAAATTATACTTGCAAATCAAAATTCACAAGAATTGGATTTTCTCAAACTTCAAAATGAGGTTAGTGAATTAAAAGAATGTCTTAATTCGCTTATCGAACAGAATATGAATCTACAAAATGAGAATTTAATGCTCAGGGATGAATTTACATACAGTAAAATCGAATTGGAAAAAAAACAAGATAAACTAAATAAACAGCTGGAAATTAGTGGTGCTTTACACCACTTGGATGTTCATGACGCCAGTTCGGTTGTTTCAAAGATTCTAACTGCAGCAGAAGTGAATGTTGAAGCTAAAAATATTAAGAACATTAGTTTGCGGAAAAGTAGTCCTAAATTGGGTGAGAAAAAAAAATTATTATAAAATTTAATAGTATTGATGTTAAAAATGAGATGATGTCAGCTATAAAGAAGAAAAAGCTCTCAACCGAAATTTTTAATGAATCCAAGTCAGTAAATCTAAGGGAAGAAGCTAGTTTAGAAACTCCAAATGTAGGACCAAAATTAGTAAGTCCAATTTTTGTAAATGATATATTAACACCTTACTTCAGCTACCTATATAAGAAGACTAGAGATATGAAAAGAGAGAATGTGATAGAATTTACATGGGTTAAAAATGGTAAATTATTTTATAGAAAAAATGGTAATAGTAAAATAGTACGAGTACTACATAAAAACAGCTTAATTCTTAATGTTGAATAACACAATAGATCATAATTCACCATTTAAAACTCATTATTCACTTTAGAGATAATGATTTACTAAAAGTATTTTATTTAAATACAAGAAGTTTAAAACACAAATTAGAAGAAATATTTCATTTATTGGATACCATCGAAAACTCTATTCACATTATAATTATTAGCGAAACCTGGATATTGGATAATTAATATAAATGTTTTAATATAAATAATTATTTAGCCATGTTCTCTAGTAGAAAATCTAGACGAGGTGGTGGGGCTTGTATTTTCATTCACTCAAGTGTTAAGTATACTTCAAATGTGATATTTTGGGATGAATATAGTAGTATCATAAATTTAACTTTAAAAATTAAAAATAAAAACTTGATGTATCAGCTGTTTATAGACCACCTGAAAATTCAAATACTCTTTTGGATAATTTCTTCACTTTACTAAATAAACATTTTGAATTTCTAAAAAATAAAAAAGCTTTAATTATTGGTGATTTCAATTTTAACATTAAAAATAAAACTGATTATAATATAAAAACTTATAAATCAATTGTTGAGTCCAATGGATTTTATTTTTGTCACAAGGATATAACAAGACCGGATTCCAATAGCTGCATTATAAGCATTGAATTACTGGATTGTTATGTTGTTTTGATGCACTGAATTATGTTAATGAATTGCTATGATTTTTATTATGAATACTCTGTACGAGCGACTGAGCTCTCTTGAGTTTACAAATAAATAAATAAAAATAAATAAATAAATAATACATGCATAAAATGGTATGAAGAAAACAAGGGTAATACATTCGATATGCAACGTGACATAGTTGATTATTGTATTAGTGATGTACAAATATTAACTCAAGCATGTTTATCATTTAGAAACGTATTTCTTGAACAATGTAACGTTGAGCCATTCTTAGAAGCAACAACTATAGCTTCAGCTTGTAATCTAGTTTTTCGACGTAATTTTTTAAACCAGACAATCCAATCAAAAGAAGCTATTAAATGGTTAGTTTTTGAAGAGCAAAAACGAAATATAAATATCCAACATGCGGCTAAAGCAAAAGAAACAGTTATTGCAGGAGTTAAAATAGACGGATATTGTGCAATCACTAACCAAATTTTCGAATTCCATGAATGTTATTTTCACGGTCATCCCGTTTGTTTACAGCATAGACGTGATGAATCATTATATGACGATGTGAATGATACACTAAATACACGAAATGAGAGAACTATAGCTAAATCTGAAAGATTGACGATTCTAGGATATGACGTAATTGAAATGTTGGCTTAATAATTTAAAAAATATTTAAAGAATTAAAATATGCAGTACTTAGAAAAACATCCACTAATAAATAACTTACCATTAAATCCACGTGATGCTTTTCATGGTGGTCGAACTGGAAATGTATACAGCTATAAATGCAACTCAAAGGAAAAAATTAAATATTAAGATGTATGTTCCTTATATTCATAGATATGCATATATGGTAAATTCCCTGTAGGTCATCCAAAAGTTCATGTAGGTAATTCTGTATGTTGCAAAATTAATCTTGAAAATTTAGATGGTTTTATAAAATGTAAAATTTTACCACCAGAATATTTGTTTCATCCTGTATTACCGTTAAAACAAAATAATTAACTAATGTTTTCATTATGTTATACTTGCGGTGAAAATAATAACCAAGAAGAATTGTGCAATCATTCAGATGACAAACGAGTTTTAGTTGGTACCTGGATATTAGATGAAGTTACTAAAGCTGTGGAAAAGGGGTACATAATACTGGAAATCTATGAAATATGGGAGTACAATGTGACACAGTATAATAAAGTAGCAAAAGTAGGTGGGCTGTTTTCAAATATGATGAATAAATTTATACAAATGAAACAGGAGGCATCTGATTGGCCAATTCAAAAAGAAAATGAAAAACAATACTTTAAAGATTTTTTTGAAAATGAAGGTGTAAAATTGCAATTTTCAAGTGTTTGTAATAATCCAGGAAGAAGATCTCTTGTTAAATTAATTCTCAACTCATTTTGGGGAAAGTTTGGTCAGAGAAAAATCAGTAAAAAACATCTATCATAAGTTCTTCAGCAGAATTGTACGAGCTCCTAACAAATTCAGCTTTAGAAGTTAATCACATTCTTCCAATTAATGATGAAAATATTGTTGTAAATTGGCAGTACAAAGAAGAGACCGCTGATTCCTTATCAACAACTAATGTGTGTATTGCTGCATATACTACGACACAAGCGCGACTACAGCTATATAGCTATTTAGAAAAACTAGGAAAACGAGTTTTATATTACGATACATATTCAGTTCTTTACGTAAGTCGTGAAGGAGAATATGATCCACCAACTGGTGATTTTATTGGTGATATGACAGACGAATTGGAAAGTTATGGCGTTGATAGTTACATTACTGAATTTATTAGTGGTGGGCCTAAAAATTATGTATATAAAGTACATTGTACAAAAGATAATTTAGAAAAAGTTGTATGTAAAGTGAAAGGTATCTCCTTAAATTATACTGCAGCTAAACAAGTTAATTTTGAGACAATTAAAAATGCTGTTTCAAACCATCAAGATGGAGAAAATATTTTAGTGATTTTTCAAAAAAATAGACGAACTAAATATTTTGAAGTAATTACAGTACCTAAAACAAAGCGATATCAACCAAAATCAGAAAAACGTTGTTTTCTGGAAGATCATAGTTCATTACCATTTGTATATAAAAAATTGCGAAAAGAAAATGAAAAATAAAATTAAAAAGTAAAATTGCATATTTGTATGTTTTTATTTAAACAATATCATTTTTATTTTATATGGAGTATTATGAGTGTTATCAAATTCAAGCCATTTTACATATACTTTATTTCCTTGCTTCTGAATAATCTTCTGAACTTTTGGTACACCAGTGTAGTCTGATAACTGATATGTAACAGGATAAGTATTATTGATTTTTTCAATTTTGAATATTTCAGATGACCAATTAGGTTGATAACCTTTTTCGAAAAGACCTTTTTATTTACTTCTTCTTACAAAATTTCCAAATTTATAATTATTTTTTTTTTTAATTTTAGGCTGAGTATACACATTTTTAAGTATATTTTTTTCGTTTTTTTTTTTGTGATGTTTTCAGGTGGAAGTCTTGTTGTACTATGATTTGTAAAACTATATTACTTTATTAGTGTTTGTATAATAGAGTAACCATTTATAATTCCCGTATAAATTAAATTTTTTCCACATCGTATTTTGCAATTTGCGGTTGAATCGTTCAACAATTGATGCTTTTATTTCACTAAATTTATGATAATGCTTGATTGATTTTTCTTTCATATAATTTTAAAATGAGGAATTAAAAAATTTCTTTCCTTGATCAGAATGAATATTCTTAGATATTATTTTGGTCTGTTTAAAAAATTTGTTCAGAGCATTTAAAACATTATCAGCACGTTTTGTTTTGACTGGTTCCATATAAGCATATTTGGAAAACGTATCAATTACAGTTAATAAATATTTATATCCCTTGTTAAATTTTACATACGGTATCATTTCAATAAGGTCAATTTGCCAGGTGTCATTAATCGCTTTTTGAATAAATTTTCTTCTGGCTGGTCTATGTATTTCTTCAACAATTTGTTGTCTTAACATTTTTCTTATACCACGTGATACTTGCAATCGCAAGTATCACGGCCAGAGATAGTGCTATTAAAAGATCATGGGCAAATAGTGAAGTGGTTTCCATAAATAGAAGTAGCTCTGTGTAATTTGTTCTCAAACTTTTGTAAATAGTTATTTAAATATATAATTCGTTCCTTATGTTCGTCTAAGAGTACTGAATCATATGCATTTAGAAACTCTTTTAATATCCATTATTGAATGATGACGTTATAACAAGTTTCTATATTTAATATAAAATGACGTTTCGGTTTCACTTTTTGATCATTTTAATTTAATTTTTATTTAAATATTTTCAATGGCTGATTCAACTACCTTTCCAATCAATGTAAAAATAGCTGATCAAAATAGAAATAGCAATGAACATCCAATTCAAGTTATTGAAGTAACATCAACTGTGGATGATAAAGAGTTAGTGTTAACCCAGGAATTTATTCCACCAGAGGGTCAAGTTAGAAATGACGAAAACATAATGCTGCAAGAGGAAATTTGGGAAGTAAATAACCAGGAAGAAGATCCAGATTATTTTAATAACGTCATATTTTATTAAATGTACCTATATATAAAAATACTAAAAAATTTCAAAAATTTCAATGTCATATGTTTTTATTTTTATATTATTTTGTATAAATTATTTAAACGAAACTGCTAAAAAAAAGTTTTTAACCTATAAGATACTTATCAAACAGGAAATAAAAAATAAGTTGTACCTATAATTAATATTCAAAAATCTGAAATATAAAAATTTTAAATAAAAATAAACATAAAAAATTGTTTTATTTATACTTAATATTTTTTATTTATTCTAAAAATTAATCATGCTACTGTATAGCTGCAAGAGTATAATTGGTAGAGTGTTCAACAATTTTTAAATTATTTTCATCTTCTTTTAAGATGAAAAATTCGTTATCTTTAAACTCCTCATCAAATTCCTCTAGAATTTTAAAATATTTTTTAGGAATGAATATGAGAAAATTGTTGGTAACAAGGACCAACTTCTCACCATACATAGTTTTTATTGTTTTAATTTTTTTTATTTTGTAGAGTCTATTAGACTCCTAGATTTTGATTAGTATTATGTGCAGGAATAGCACACAAAGATTTGAAACATGGTATTTTTTGCAATGACGGTATTTCATCATTTAAAACAATTTGCTGCTAGTAACGTATTTTTCCAAAAATATTTTTTTATGAGCTCCTTTTACATAAATTTTATCTGCTGGTTCCAAAAAGTATTGAAGAATATTACGCACTTCTAGATACTCCGTAAAACCAGTATCCCAATTAAGTCCATTGATTTTGTCTTCGCAAAATTGAATGTTATATTTTGCTTCACAGTTAAGTTCTTCCTCTGTATAAGGTGGTTTAAAATGATAAGTGAAGGAGAATATGATCCACCAACTGGTGATTTTATTGGTGATATGACAGACGAATTGGAAAGTTATGGCGTTGATAGTTACATTACTGAATTTATTAGTGGTGGGCCTAAAAATTATGTATATAAAGTACATTGTACAAAAGATAATTTAGAAAAAGTTGTATGTAAAGTGAAAGGTATCTCCTTAAATTATACTGCAGCTAAACAAGTTAATTTTGAGACAATTAAAAATGCTGTTTCAAACCATCAAGATGGAGAAAATATTTTAGTGATTTTTCAAAAAAATAGACGAACTAAATATTTTGAAGTAATTACAGTACCTAAAACAAAGCGATATCAACCAAAATCAGAAAAACGTTGTTTTCTGGAAGATCATAGTTCATTACCATTTGTATATAAAAAATTGCGAAAAGAAAATGAAAAATAAAATTAAAAAGTAAAATTGCATATTTGTATGTTTTTATTTAAACAATATCATTTTTATTTTATATGGAGTATTATGAGTGTTATCAAATTCAAGCCATTTTACATATACTTTATTTCCTTGCTTCTGAATAATCTTCTGAACTTTTGGTACACCAGTGTAGTCTGATAACTGATATGTAACAGGATAAGTATTATTGATTTTTTCAATTTTGAATATTTCAGATGACCAATTAGGTTGATAACCTTTTTCGAAAAGACCTTTTTATTTACTTCTTCTTACAAAATTTCCAAATTTATAATTATTTTTTTTTTTAATTTTAGGCTGAGTATACACATTTTTAAGTATATTTTTTTCGTTTTTTTTTTTGTGATGTTTTCAGGTGGAAGTCTTGTTGTACTATGATTTGTAAAACTATATTACTTTATTAGTGTTTGTATAATAGAGTAACCATTTATAATTCCCGTATAAATTAAATTTTTTCCACATCGTATTTTGCAATTTGCGGTTGAATCGTTCAACAATTGATGCTTTTATTTCACTAAATTTATGATAATGCTTGATTGATTTTTCTTTCATATAATTTTAAAATGAGGAATTAAAAAATTTCTTTCCTTGATCAGAATGAATATTCTTAGATATTATTTTGGTCTGTTTAAAAAATTTGTTCAGAGCATTTAAAACATTATCAGCACGTTTTGTTTTGACTGGTTCCATATAAGCATATTTGGAAAACGTATCAATTACAGTTAATAAATATTTATATCCCTTGTTAAATTTTACATACGGTATCATTTCAATAAGGTCAATTTGCCAGGTGTCATTAATCGCTTTTTGAATAAATTTTCTTCTGGCTGGTCTATGTATTTCTTCAACAATTTGTTGTCTTAACATTTTTCTTATACCACGTGATACTTGCAATCGCAAGTATCACGGCCAGAGATAGTGCTATTAAAAGATCATGGGCAAATAGTGAAGTGGTTTCCATAAATAGAAGTAGCTCTGTGTAATTTGTTCTCAAACTTTTGTAAATAGTTATTTAAATATATAATTCGTTCCTTATGTTCGTCTAAGAGTACTGAATCATATGCATTTAGAAACTCTTTTAATATCCATTATTGAATGATGACGTTATAACAAGTTTCTATATTTAATATAAAATGACGTTTCGGTTTCACTTTTTGATCATTTTAATTTAATTTTTATTTAAATATTTTCAATGGCTGATTCAACTACCTTTCCAATCAATGTAAAAATAGCTGATCAAAATAGAAATAGCAATGAACATCCAATTCAAGTTATTGAAGTAACATCAACTGTGGATGATAAAGAGTTAGTGTTAACCCAGGAATTTATTCCACCAGAGGGTCAAGTTAGAAATGACGAAAACATAATGCTGCAAGAGGAAATTTGGGAAGTAAATAACCAGGAAGAAGATCCAGATTATTTTAATAACGTCATATTTTATTAAATGTACCTATATATAAAAATACTAAAAAATTTCAAAAATTTCAATGTCATATGTTTTTATTTTTATATTATTTTGTATAAATTATTTAAACGAAACTGCTAAAAAAAAGTTTTTAACCTATAAGATACTTATCAAACAGGAAATAAAAAATAAGTTGTACCTATAATTAATATTCAAAAATCTGAAATATAAAAATTTTAAATAAAAATAAACATAAAAAATTGTTTTATTTATACTTAATATTTTTTATTTATTCTAAAAATTAATCATGCTACTGTATAGCTGCAAGAGTATAATTGGTAGAGTGTTCAACAATTTTTAAATTATTTTCATCTTCTTTTAAGATGAAAAATTCGTTATCTTTAAACTCCTCATCAAATTCCTCTAGAATTTTAAAATATTTTTTAGGAATGAATATGAGAAAATTGTTGGTAACAAGGACCAACTTCTCACCATACATAGTTTTTATTGTTTTAATTTTTTTTATTTTGTAGAGTCTATTAGACTCCATTTGTTTAATTTATAGGAAGCTTTTCATATTAGTAGCGTTATTAAAGGCTTCTCAAAGCCTTTTCCTACCACCTTCTACTTGATCTGGTTGTTGTAGCTGTTGATGATGTTACTGTTGTTGTTGTTGATGATGTTGTTGTATGTGTTGCTGTTGTTCTTCGTGGTGCTGCAGCCATTCTTGCACGCTGCAGCTTCGTTCGTTCGTGGTGCTGCAGTATATTCTTGCAGCCAAATCTTCTTTCTTTTTGGTGGTAATGGTACTGTTTGACAGTCCACTACCACTGGTTTAATATTCAAGAATTCTTGAATTATTAAATCATTATTTTTATCCATTTTGTAATGTGAATTTTAATAATTTAAACGCAGTATTTATACAAAATTTTTAAAAACTTTCCCTTTTCAACAAAAACAAAATAATAAGTCAATTATGAACATTGCTACGCAGTATTATGGGAACATATAGCAGTATCGATTCCGTATCACAACGTTACATATATAGTTAAAATTACTATAATGTTTTAAAAAACATTACAGGATTTTTAAATGTTTTATTAACATATTATTTACTTGACCTGTAATTTCAGCTTTGCCCTGTAGCTTTGCCCTGTAAAAATTTTTGTAAAAAATCAAAAAATAATATATAACATGTAGATGTAATTAATGGAAATTGCATTTAATTTTTATTTGTATCAATTAAGTAAAGCTACATAATATTTAAAATTGTAAAAAACAAAATTATGAAAATCGAACATTGAACATCTTTTGTCGATGTTGATTTGTTAAAATAGCCGATATAAAAGGTTCTATGTTTTTTATTCGTCTCTGAAATCTGTCACATGCGTATTATTGATATATTCCTTTTCTAGCAGATCTATAAGCGTAATTCCAAGTTTACATAATATAAACTTGTAACTCCTCTTTAAAACTTGTTTACCTAATTTTGTTTTTACTGTTCATAATAATCGTAAAACTTAAATGTAGGTTAAAATTTTTACTCTATAGCATGTTTTGTTTTAACAAATACATGTAAATGTTTAGACAATTCGTCACAGTACATCTAAAATTTTGATTAGTATTATGTGCAGGAATAGCACACAAAGATTTGAAACATGGTATTTTTTGCAATGACGGTATTTCATCATTTAAAACAATTTGCTGCTAGTAACGTATTTTTCCAAAAATATTTTTTTATGAGCTCCTTTTACATAAATTTTATCTGCTGGTTCCAAAAAGTATTGAAGAATATTACGCACTTCTAGATACTCCGTAAAACCAGTATCCCAATTAAGTCCATTGATTTTGTCTTCGCAAAATTGAATGTTATATTTTGCTTCACAGTTAAGTTCTTCCTCTGTATAAGGTGGTTTAAAATGATACACATATGGTAACAGGCTTTCTATTTCAAGGATAGCTAATTCTTAAAAAAAAAACTGCTTTTCATTTCCTCGTGTATATTGTAAATCAACAATTAAAACCTGTTCCGTCATGATAAAAGAATAATTTAAGAATGATAATCGAATTTTGATTCTTGTGTTTATATTTATTCCTAAAGAAAAAAAAGCAAGAAAATTTTGTATAAATGTAGGTAACTAATGTTAATTCAACAATATTTTTAATATGTTTTGTCATTCATTTACCATGATGGTGGCAGGGCCACCGTGTAGCGGTAAGCCTACTTTTGTTTATAATCTGTCTAATGAGCAAAATGAGGTTATACACCCCCAAATAAAAAAAATCATTTGGTGTAATCCTGATATAAATGCTGAACCTAACACTATAAAAAATCTTGAATATTATTGTGAAATACCTGACCTAAGCGAAAACGAAAGTTCCTTATTACTTGTTATAAATGATATGATGCTAGATTCAGATAACAAAAGAGTGTGTGAAATTTTTACCAGATGTTCAATTCATATACCTCAAAATGTGTTTCATCAAGGTAAATTTTCCAGAGATATTTCCCTTAATTGTAAATATTTAGTACTTTTTAAGAACCCTAGAGATAAATCACAAGTATATCCTCTAGCTCGTCAAATTTATTCACGTCAAGTTGAAGAATTTAGAAAAGTATATAATGAAGTTACATCAAAACCATATGGTTATATATTTATAGATCTTACACAGGATATAAATAATATATTCAGGTTGCGAAGCAATATTTTAAAACATCGAACTTGTGTTTGCAAGTTTGCACAAGAAAAGATTTGCAGGGCATCATGGAGCCAAAGTCCCCAAACAAAAGTTGTAGAGCTCGCAAAGACCTTTTTAATGATACCACGCATGGTAGTATACCACTGAGTTTTAAATTAAGGGCTTATAAAAAGTTTCAGGAACCAAGTAGAGCGTGCTAGAACAATAGTCCCTAAACTGCAGTTGAAAAGCTTGCCAAGATCTTTTAATGATATCCCATATGATCAAATACACCTGATTTTATATTAAGGGCTTATAAAAGCTTTCTGGACCCAAGTAAGGCATCCTGGAGTCAAGGTCCCCAAACAAAAGTTTTAGAGTTCGCAAAGATCTTTTTAATGATACCCCACATGATAATATACCGCTGACTTTTATATTACGGGCTTATACACAGTTTCAGGAACCAAGCAAGGCACGCTAGATCAAGGATCCGTAAACTAAATTTCAAGAGTTTGCCAAGATCTTTCAATAATACCCCACATGATCATATACAGCTGATTTTATATTAAGGGCTTATAAAAGCTTTCTGGACAGAAGCAGGGCTTCCTGGAACCAAAGTGCCCAAACAAAAGTTGTAGAGCTCGCAAAGGCCTTTTCAGTGATACTCCACATGGTAATACACCGCTGACTTTTATATTAAGGGTTTATAAACAGTTTCAGGAACCAAGCAGGGTGTGCTAGAACAATGGTCGCTAAATCAAAGTTGAAGAGCTTGCCTAAATCTTTCAATGATACTTCACATAATCACATACAGCTGATTTTATATTATGGTCTTATAAAAGCTTTCTGGGCCCAAGCAGGGCATCCTAGAACCAAAGTCCCTAAACAAAAGTTGTACAGATAGCAAAGATCTTTTTATTGATACCCCACATGATAATATACCGTTGACTTTTATATTAAGGGCTTATAAACAGTTTCAGGAAACTTTTTTTTTTGGTTACATAAACAATAAGAAAACTATGCCAAAAGAAAAACATTGTGCAAAAGACAATAGAATAAAAATGTACGAAATTCCTGTTAGAGTAAACAATCCTAACAATGGCCTAATGAAGGTGCTAGTAATTCAAGTGGTTTCACACTTAGTGTAAATGATATTAAAAAGGAAACCCAACGCATCCATGAATTTCGGGGGGACAAAGAATACTCTCTTAGTTCATTCCTAAATGAAGTGGATACAATTCTTTCACTATTGGAAAACAACACAGTGGCAAAGGACTACATACTACAACGAGTTAGAATCAATAAAATAAAGAAACATATAACCAACTTTTACAAGATTCATTTTCAATAAAAAAATATTTCGGTAAGTGATTACTTTTATAAATTAAGATTAATACTATCTAAGCTGAACGAAAAATATGAATATGACGTAAGCAAACCTGACGAGTTTAATCGAAAAATAAATAAAAAAATTATTTTAAGCACTTTTGTAAGTAACATTAACATATTAAATTTAGCGTCTGGAATTTTAAATAAAATATAGAAAATCTTAGAGAAGCTTATAGTTTATTAGAAAACTCTGGATTAATTCGAGAAAATAAATACAAATCAAATAATGTAAATAATAAATTTGGAAGCCAAAATAATAAATTTAAAAATAATCAAGAACAGTTTTTTGCTAAATATAATCATTCAAATCGTTTCAATCATAACAGTTCCAGTTTTAATAATTCTAAATATGAAAATAATAATAATTTTAGACAAAATAACTTTCGAAATAGACAGACTAATTCCGGACAAACAAGGTTAACTAATAACAATCGTCTTAATAATTATTTTAACAGACCAAATAACTATATGAATCCAGAACCCATGGATGTTGATCATCTACAAGAAGAGGTAAATTTTCACTTATCTCCTCAAAAATATACTTACCAATATTCGAATTAACAATAGGAAAAGATAAGATCAAATATGTAATAGATATAGGATCTTCTACAACTTTATTGGGCAAAAATGAACTCCCTCAGTATAAGAGACAAACTTTAGATAAACCTATAGCATTTAGTACTTCAAATTGAAAAACTTTTGTTAGCAACGAAATAAGGACCGATTTAACAAGCGAATTTAACGAAGACGCTTATATGTTATGGAAATTAACTAATTTTGAAAATAAAAATTTTCACGGGATAATAAGTGACGAAATGCGTGACGACAATAATAATAATATATATTATGTATGACGAAACTTTAGAAATCAATAATAATAATATTAGATTTCTAGGTAGTTGTCTATTTAATTTTAATGAAATACACCAATTAGAAAGTTCTAACTCAGGATCTTTCAATTTCCAAACTTTGGTTAAAAATCTCAGTTCTGAAGAAAAAGGAGCCTTAAGTAAAGTATTAAAAAAACATAAAGATATCTTCTTTCAAGAAGGAAATAAATTAAGTAGCACAACCAAAATTGAGGACCAAATAATCACTACAACAAGTACACCTATATATTCTAAAATAGATATCCCTAAATTCATGAACGTGAAATAACAAGCCAAATCACGGACATGCTAAAAGAGGGAATAATAAAAGAAAGTAATTCGCCCTACAATAGCCCTCTATGGATTTTTCCGTTTCCGTGGATTCGTGCAAGAAAAAGTGGAGAATTGTCATTGATTATCGTCGTTTAAACGATGGGACTATAGATGACAAATTTCCAATCCCTAATATTGACAATATAGTGAACAAATTGGATAGGGCACAATACTTTACAACCCTCGACCTTGCAAATGGTTTTCACCAAATATTGATAAAAAAGGAAGATCACGAAAAACCGCTTTCTCGACACCTCTAGGACATTATGAATATGTTCGAATGCCGTTTGGACTTAAGAATGCTCCGGCAACCTTCCAATGGTTAATGAATACCATTATTAAAGATTTTTCTTTTTTTAACGCAAAGGTTGCCCAACCGATAATTAAATATTTAAAAAAAGATGTTAATTTTAACAATCCAAATTACATAAACGCTTTTGATAAGTTAAAGAAAATTATTACCGAAGTCCCAGTAAGTACTAAGATATCCTGACTTCAAGAAAAAATTTCAACTAGTAACTGATGGCAGCACTTATGCTATTGGTGCTATCCTACAACGAGATAATCACCCACTCTGTTTTGCTAGTAGAACATAAAATGAACATGAGCGCAACTACTCAGCGACCGAAAAAGAACTTTTATCAATAGTATGGTCCAGTAATTATTTTAGAACATACCTTTATGGTGTAAAAGTCGACTTATTAACAGATCACCAACCTCTCAAAAGGTTATCAACAAAAACGAAAAGGAAGGATGTGAATCCTAGATTATATCGTTGGCTTTTGAAATTGGGAGAATATGATATTAATATAGATTATAGAAAAGGTAAGGAAAATCGGGTGGCTGATTTCCTTAGTAGAATAAATACAGATACGAATGAAATAAATATAGTAGAAACAATTGACTTGAAAAAAAATGCAGACATAGATACGAATTCAATATTAAATAATGTAGACGAAGACTTCTTAGCATAAATACTAATCATTCTCAAGAAGAAAATTTAAATAATCATATTCCTATATTAGATACGGTCGTAAATCGCTTCAAAATGCAAAGTATACTTACAAAGAATAAAGTTAAGGATTTTGAAATAAAAAATAAAAATAGAAAAATTTATATTGATTCTAATGACCCAAGAAATAATGTAAAAGATATACTACGTAGGTATATTAAGCCTGGTAAAGTAGGTGTTTCACAGAATTGGAAGATAGTGAATATAATATTTTTCAACACACAGCAATAGAACTTTTTGGCAATATTTCCAGTATAAAGTTTGTTAGGTGCTCATATTACGCCAAAGAAACGAATAATGAAGAAGAAGTCTACCAAAATATAAAAAAATATCATAAATACGATACAGGACCTACAGGTATAAATGAGAACTATCAAGGTTTAAAAAGACGTATATTCTTTCCAAATCTTCAAACTTTAATACATAAATTTATCAACAACTGTGACGTTTGTAATCGAGTAAAATATGACCGAAATCTCATAAGAGAGAAATTTAAAATGACAGAGACTCCAAAAGAAAATAATCCATATGGACAAATACAAATTCAATAGCAAATTTCTTAACTTTTATTAATAGGTTTTCAAAGTTTGCAACTGCATATTACCTTACTGATACAACAAACCATACTGTAATAGAAAAATTAAGAGAATATAAATCACAGAACGGTGATTTTAACAAATTAATAACTGATAATGAGTTCAAAAGTATAAATATTAAAGAATATTTAAGAAATGAAAATATAGAAATCATTTGGTAAAACCTAATAACCATACCGGAAACTCTGATATTGAGAGATTACACAATACATTGGACGAAAAAATTCGAATCTTGGGAATCGAGAATAAATGGTTAAGTAGCTATAATAGAAAAAATGCAAAAAGCTATAGAATGGTATAATAATAGTTACCATTCCACGAATATAAAAAAAACAGTAAATATACAACAAGGTAAATGTGACAAAGAAAAATCTATGAAAACTTGAAAAATCAAAAATAACGATATATCGCCAAATTAAATACAAAAAGAGAAACTTTCTCAGACAGTAGAGTAGAAGGCTTTATAAAAAACTACAAAAGTGTTAGGCACAAAGAACAACCTAAATACATAAAAAATAAATTAGAAAATATCTATTCTAGTAACATTAAACGAAAAAATAAATTTTCAGATCAACTAGGTACTATAAATATTGCTGATAATATCAATAATGACAATAACCCAATCCCATCTAGTAGTAGAGAAAATTGTATCCAATTTTCGCTATTCACAAATTAAATTAAATAACGTTAATATAATAGAAAAATATGACACTATACTACACATAATTGACCCTAAAGAAATTCTAAATATGTTGAACATTTTAGAACAAAATATAAAATATTCGTGTTTACAAAATGAAATTTCAACATTAGAACATCAAGTAGAAACTATTAGAAATACAATAAAAACATTAATACCACATAGAAAAAAGAAGAGGTCTATTCAATTTTATAGATACAGTCTACAAATGGCTTTACGGAACAATGGACGACACAGAAAGAGTAGAAAAAGAGGATCACCTTAGTATTTTAGACTCAAACAATTATGATAATACAGTAACTCTAAATTCGCAAATAAAAGTAAATCAGCACTTTAATGATACTTTTGTAAAACTTCAAAATATAATGGAAAAAGACAGAACCATCATTAACGAGAAATTAAATGAGATTAGTAAAGGCAATAAAATACTTTTTAGACAAACAATGTTTAGAGACTTTTTACTTAAGCTCAAAATTTTGTAAGACAACGTGTAACATATACAAAATAACATTTCCTCTTCTAGGTCAGGTTTATACCTCATAGTAATATACTAACTAATGACGAAATAACCGAATATAATATTGACTTATATATATAAATTGCAAAATATTGAACTTGGAACTGTCATTGATAATTTCAAAAAGATGACTTTTCTAATTAAAATACCTAACAAAGTAATATCAGTACATAACAAAAATATTTTCTCATTCCAATGACAAATAATAATAATAAAAAATTAATGTTTGATCAAAAATTTATAATAAATTATGAAAATAAAACTTTTAAGTATATCGAAAACTTAGATTTAAAATTATTAAATAATTTTGTTCCAAAATCCAATTGTAATAAAATATATAATAATGTATCAGAAATTATTGAAATCCAAGAAGGGATACTATTATGTAAAAACCAAAAACATGTCAACTTAATCAGTGATCGTGACGAAAGAAAATTTATTTTAAACGGAAATTGGTTAATAAGCTTTAATTGTTCCATAAAATTAATAATGATATAATAACAAATAATCAAAAACAATTTAAACAAAGTTTTGTAATTCAAAAATCAATTGAAAATAAAATTCAAAATGTAAGTAATGAACTAGTATTTGACGAAATAGTATTAAAAGATATTGAAAATATAAATGAAATTTTGGAATTCAAATACCAACCAAAACCTAAATATTATATTATAGAAACAATCATTGTAATTAATTGTTTAATAACAACAAATTTCGTATTTGCTTTATTAAATGATTAATATTCTTGAATCAAAAATAATAAGCGTCAAATCAAAAACGATATTGTACATCTAAAAACGAATATTGTTAATTCAAATATGAAGTTCTCAATTTTAAATTTTTAAATAAAAGTTTACACATTTGTTTTTAACAAACAAAAATTCTTAAAGTTTCAACAATGTAAGTTTTTGCCTTAACAGTAAAAATGATTATTTCAACAATAATGCATTTAAAATTTTTTGTTTGCATACTGTCATAAAAAATCATGTTGAATATCAAAAATGGAAGTTTTTAAGTTAATAATAAAATTTGTTGATTGAAAAACATCGCTGTTATTTTTAACAGTTTTAAATCAAAAACAAAATTGTAAAGTTTTTTCAAAATAATTTGTTGAATGTCAAGAATTCGTTACAATGATAAAATTTGTTAAAACAATAACGGCGCTAGGAAAAACCGTTTTTTAATTCATTCTCAACGTTCTTTAATTCATTAACAACAAACAGTTTAATTCAAAAATAAAACGCTTTTAAAATTGCTTACACTCAAAATTACTTCTTCAATTTCAACAGCGGAAGTATTCATACCAATTATAAAATTTGTTAAAACAACAACGGCGCTGTTGTTTTTTTTTGTTTTTTAGAATAATTACAGTTTTTTAATTTTTATTCGAATTCCACGTTCAGTCGATCGGCTACGTTTAATAGTCCAAGTGTACAAAATTTAAAACACAAATTATTTTTAAAAATTCAAAATTTATTAAATATAATTTCACAATTTTCTTGAACAAAAATTTAAATGTATGCATGTAAAATGAATACTAGTACTAAGTAAACAAATTTAAAAATATTTTAACTAAAGTGATAAAAGAAAAATTAAAACCTCGTAAAAAAAACAAAAATTTCAAATACCTACTATACATACTTTCTAATATTTACTCTAAATTACCTACATTATTAACGAACATTTACTCTAAATTTAAGTGTGTTCATAAGTTAGTTTTAAAAATTCAAAATTTATAAAATATAATTTTACAATTTTTCTTGAACTAAAATTTAAATGTATATAAAATTAATACTACTTAGTACTAAGTGAACAAATTTCAAAAAATTTTAACTAAGGTGATAAAGAAAAATTAAAACCTCGTAAAAAAAACAAAAACTTCAAATACCTACTATACATTACTTTCTAATATTTACTCTAAATTACCTACATTATTAACAAACATTTACTCTAACTTTAAGTGTGTTCATAAGTTAGTTTTAAAAATTCAAAATTTATAAAATATAATTTTACAATTTTTCTTGAACTAAAATTTAAATGTATATAAAATTAATACTACTTAGTACTAAGTGAACAAATTTAAAAAAATTTTAACTAAAGTGATAAAAGAAAAATTAAAACCTCGTAAAAAAGCAAAAATTTAAAATACCTACTATACATTGTTTTCTAATATTTACTCTAAATTACTTACATTATTAACAAACATTTACTCTAAATTTAAGTGTGTTCATAAGTTAGTTTTAAAAATTCAAAATTTATAAAATATAATTTTACAATTTTTCTTGAACTAAAATTTAAATGTATATAAAATGAATACTATACTTAGTATTAAGTGAAGAAATTTAAAAATATTTTAACTAAAGTGATAAAAGAAAAATTAAAACCTCGTAAAAAAACAAAACTTAAAAATACCTACTATACCTAAATAATTAATAAACATTTACTCTAAATTTATGTGTGTTCATAAGTTAGTTTTAAAAATTCAAAATTTATAAAATATAATTTTACAATTTTTCTTGAACTAAAATTTAAATGTATATAAAATTAATACTACTTAGTACTAAGTGAACAAATTTAAAAAAATTTTAACTAAAGTGATAAAGAAAAATTAAAACCTCGTAAAAAAAACAAAAACTTCAAATACCTACTATACATTACTTTCTAATATTTACTCTAAATTACCTACATTATTAACAAACATTTACTTTAACTTTAAGTGTGTTCATAAGTTAGTTTTAAAAATTCAAAATTTATAAAATATAATTTTACAATTTTTCTTGAACTAAAATTTAAATGTATATAAAATTAATACTACTTAGTACTAAGTGAACAAATTTAAAAAAATTTTAACTAAAGTGATAAAAGAAAAATTAAAACCTCGTAAAAAAGCAAAAATTTAAAATACCTACTATACATTACTTTCTAATATTTACTCTAAATTACCTACATTATTAAGAAACATTTACTCTAAATTTAAGTGTGTTCATAAATTAATTTTAAAAATTCAAAATATATAAAATATAATTTTACAATTTTTCTTGAAATAAAATTTAAATGTATATAAAATTAATACTATACTTAGTACTAAGTGAAGAAATTTAAAAATATTTTAACTAAAGTGATAAAAGAAAAATTAAAACCTCGTAAAAAAACAAAACTTTAAAATACCTACTATACCTAAATAATTAATAAACATTTACTCTAAATTTATGTGTGTTCATAAGTTAGTTTTAAAAATTCAAAATTTATAAAATATAATTTTACAATTTTTCTTGAACTAAAATTTAAATGTATATAAAATTAATACTACTTAGTACTAAGTGAACAAATTTAAAAAAATTTTAACTAAAGTGATAAAAGAAAAATTAAAACCTCGTAAAAAAGCAAAAATTTAAAATACCTACTATACATTGTTTTCTAATATTTACTCTAAATTACTTACATTATTAACAAACATTTACTCTAAATTTAAGTGTGTTCATAAGTTAGTTTTAAAAATTCAAAATTTATAAAATATAATTTTACAATTTTTCTTGAACTAAAATTTAAATGTATATAAAATTAATACTACTTAGTTCTAAATGAACAAATTTAAAAATATTTTAACCAAAGTGATAAAAGCAAAATTAAAACCTCGTAAAAAAAAACAAAAATTAAAATACCAATAATATATACTCTAAATTACCTACATTATTAAGAAACATTTACTCTAAATTTAAGTGTGTTCATAAATTAATTTTAAAAATTCAAAATATATAAAATATAATTTTACAATTTTTCTTGAAATAAAATTTAAATGTATATAAAATTAATACTATACTTAGTACTAAGTGAAGAAATTTAAAAATATTTTAACTAAAGTGATAAAAGAAAAATTAAAACCTCGTAAAAAAAACAAAAATTTAAAATACCTGCTATACATTGCTTTCTAATATTTACTCTAAATTACTTACATTATTAACAAACATTTACTCTAAATTTAAGTTTATTCATAAGTTAGTTTTAAAAATTCAAAATTTATAAAATACAATTTTACAATTTTTCTTGAACTAAAATTTAAATGTAAATAAAATTAATACCACTTAGTACTAAGTGAACAAATTACTAAACTAATTAAAAACTAAAGTGATAAAAGAAAAATTAAAACCTCGTAAAAAAAAAAACAAAAATTTAAAATACCTACTATACACTATACATTTATTATCCAAAATATTAAATAATATTAATTATAAGAAGATGGAAGAAAATTTTGAAATACCCACTCAAAATCATTACTATTGAAAATGCAACGACTGATGTTGTTTGCCTCTTAGTAGATTGGGATATACCAATGGAAACTATAACCGTGTTAACACAATGTAGGATAAATTCCATTGATATTTTAAAAATGATACATTCTTACGACATTGATCAAATTTTTAATACAAGAGAAATAATTGGGGAAAAAATTAAATTTCGTTATCAATTTCAGAAATGGCGTGAGGCAAATAATGTAAGTATAAACTATTCTCTTTCTTTAGTTATTACAATGTTATAAATGTTTGAATAATGTAAAAGTATGTATTATCGATATATTTTTAATTGCCTTCCCTTCCCACGTTTTTTAATATAAATCAGATACTAATTAAAATAAGTTCAAAAAGTAAATATTTTCAGAAAATATAGAATTTTTTTTATAACATACAATTTTAAAATTAACATTTTAAATAATATTTATATTTGTGGAAATTATAAGAGTTTAAAGTATGCGGGTCATGTATCCCCAATATCGATATAATGAAAAATGCATGCTCCTAATATCGATACGTAGGTGTACCTAATATCAATTTAAAAATTATACGCAATCTTCAAATTTATCAAACAAAATTTAAAAATATACTATTGAAACACTCACTTTTAGAAATTTTAAAATAGAAATTATTTTCCCATTCAAGCATTTTTGCACCCAAATTTCTTCGGATCTGTATCCTTATACACTTAAACTAAATATTCTCACAAAATACTTTAACAATCCCTACCAAATTTCACAAAATTTGAAAATAAATATGTTAAAATCCAATGCCACTTCAACCGTCGATTTTTATGAAAATTAACGAAAGTTATTTATATAAATATGAAAAATATCGATATATCGATATAACCTGATATAACGTACGTTTACCTAATTATTTATTACAAATATTATAATTTTTATTTTTTTAGTTCGATTTCACAATATGTTAGGTGAAAGAGACAGGACTTTATCAAGTAAAATAACGGATTGGTTTTCTTCAAATGCATCACAAAAATCATCAACAATTTCAAATCCTATAAGTAATACTATAAATACAAATAATAATACAACGTTTAACTTGGAAGAGGTTCTCAAAAGAACTGTTACTGGAGAAGAAATTATCAATCATTACAAAAAATATAAAATATTAAGTGAATCACAGCAGACTACTTTAGTACATCACATTTGTGATCACTTTTATGTTTCAAAAATTCGCATGGATCTAAGCACTATGCTTAAAGTGGCACAACCAATTACCAATATGTTTCCAAATGAGAATGCAGTAAGTCAAATAACTATAATGAAATTTAGTATAAATATGAATTTTGTTTTTATTTTTTGTACAAACAACTTACTATGTTCCAAGGTCAAACAAGAAGAACCCGTGCGGAAAGCTATACGATCGATACTTTAACATTAAGTATAAAAGAAAACCAAATGTATCAAGTACTGAATCGACCACAGCTTGTTTATCAGCTACCGAATTGAGCACAGTGGAATCACCAACAATTGACCAACAAAAAGAATTTGACTATAACAAAATGTGGCTAATTAATAATATATAATAATTATAAAATATTAATAATAAGCCAACTAATATCGGCGAATAATGGAAAAAGACATCAGAACTTCGAATGAGAGAGCAAAGAGATTGTGTCTCTACTATTTTAAATGAGTGGCCTAGATAGAAAGACCCAAATGGATATGAACTAGTATGTTTCTTTTACATTCCATACATATATACATACATACATACATACATAATAGCGTCAAGCCAACTTAAGATTATAACCTTGTGATATTTTTTCTTATACATATCGACATTGATTTTGAAACTCTTTACCCTAGAAAAAATAATTTATTATTTGAAAAAATTGATGATTTTGAAGCTAAATTAAAAAAAATATTTTTTTCGAATTGCATCAAAGATGATTAAATTTAAAATATTTTGAAAAAATCAATGCAACCGATTTGAATGCTGGTAATTAAATATGTTACATATTACAATTTTCGGAAAATTAATGAAAGTTTTAGATTCTAGGTATTTTTATTTTTTTAAGCTGTTGCATACAATTTTATTGCCTCCAAGGATAGCCAGAAATTCAAAACCATCAATTTCTGATGCTCAAGATGATATGATTTATTAAACATTAACAATTTCAAGCAAAAAGAAAATGAGTTGAAAATGCAAGTTATTCAAGAAAAACTTAAATTATAACCAAACATTTTTATAATTGGTGAAACGGAACAAAATCCAACTGACTTTTATTTATACTTTGACGGAATTACCTACAAATTACCAACACTTTTACGTGCAATAGATCCTCTAGTAAAAGTTTCTTTTGTATTTAATTTTGAATATTCAATGAAGAGCAAATATGTGTGGATGTTTCTTCAAGATTATATAATATATAATATTCCCAATAAAGAAAAAATTCCTAAAATTAAGAATATTATTGGAAAATTAGAGTAGTTCTACCATAGTTCCTTCATTTTCATCGTCAAGTTCATTCACACATATTTGTTCAATTTGCGATAACTACTACATACAATATGAGGACTTAATAATACAATAATTAAATACCTCAGAGAATTTCATAAGACGCCAGTAATTTTTAAATATTCTTATAGATTTTCTTCATGTAATAAACACTTTCAAAACTTATATAAATTTAAACTTCACGTAGCTAAAAATAAATGTCCAAAAGAAGTAGAAATGGGCATTCAATCTTCTATGACCAGCCAAAGTAAAAGATTTAAAAATGATCAAAACGTTTCTATAAATGAAATTAGCAACACTAATGACTCATTCAACAACAACAGTGTTCATTCCTTCAAAGATGAAATGAAATGTCATGAAAAATCTAATTTTAGTAGAAAAGATATTCCGATAGTGTAAACTTATGTCACAAATTATATTACAGAACCAATTGTTGGTTGTTTCAAAATATTTTTACCTTTTATAGATTCTAATAAACGACAGGTATTCGAAGAATTGTTATTAGTTATAGAAAATCCATTTAAGAACTTAGAATCGGAATATAAATGATTCAAAATGATGGAAAAACTCGAAATTTATAAACCTCCTTTAAGCTTTACGATTGCAAATGAATTATATGAAGTTATTGTACGTGGCAATCCCACTTTACATGAAAATGCAATCGAAGGCTGTTTTTTAAATATTGAATTTCAACTGAAGAGTTACTTTAATTGTCCTAATATTTTCCAAATGACCTTAGAAAATATAGATAAAATAAAATTAAAAAAAGAAACATATCATTTTATAAATGGAAAACTATGGTAATATAAAATAAAGGAATTCGGATATAAAATTGTATTCCCATTGTTTCTTTATTTTGATGATTTTCAAATCAATGAAGTAGTTGAGCCTCACAACCAAACAATTTGTGGAATATACTATAGTATTCCAGTTATACCACAACATTACCTTTCGCTATTAAGCAACATTTTCGTTGCTGGATTTATTAATTTAAAAGATTTGAAGCATTATTCAAGTAGGACAACTTTGTGCAAGCTTGTTGAAATGCTAGAACACCTTTACTATAATGGAATTGAAATAAATCATAACAATCAAGTTTTAAAAATATATTTTTGTCTTGGACAAATTTTAGGAGATAATTTAGAATTAAACTTCATTTTGGGATATAATAGTAGTTTTAGTGCAAATAAATGTTGTCGAAATTGCACCAGGACAAAAAAATAGTGTCAAAACGAGTTGAGTAAAATTGCTGAAAGTATCAGAACTTACGAAAATCATCGGACTGAATTGAATCAAACTGGCAATCAATTTATATCAATTAGGGGAAACTCAATTTTTAATACTATTTTTCATTTTCATATAATTGATAATACAGTTTGTGACGTAATGGACGATATTATCTTAGGAGTTGCTAAGTATAATATATACCTAATTTTAAATTACTTTATATTCGAACAAAAATTTTTTACCTTAGATTCATTTAATTACGGAAAGCAAATGTGGATTTCCATGTGGATTAGAAAACATTGGAAATGTTAGCAAACCCATAATTAAAATGAATGCTTGCAAAATGAAAACATTCTTACATTTTACATTATTAATGATTGGAGTTTTGTTGCATTATCCAACTATTATTAAAAATATTGGTCCGTTTAAATTTCTTTGGTGCTTCAGAATTGAAGCTAAACATCAATTTTTTAAACAGTATTCACATAACATTAATTCACGAGTCAACATGCCTTATACTTTAGCTGTCAAAAGTTCCCTCCAGTTTTCGTCATTATTAATTGAGAAAAGCTTTTTTAAAGAGGATTTTGAAAATTTTAAAAATATTTCTTATTTTGATTTACAGTTAACGCGTTATTATAATAATCTTTGTACAAACTTATCTCTTGTTAAAAAATTCGACAGTTGTCTTTACAAAGGAACAGTTTTCTCAGAAAACTGTTTTGTGAAAATTAATCATTCAAACACAATTATAAAAATATTATTACTTTTTTATGAAACAAAAAATGAAATACTTTTGGCTGGTCAAGAGATAAAAGTATAATTTTGTGAAAAATATCAATCTTATAAAGTTGTCAATGAAATGGATTGCTTTTATCTTAAAAAATGAAAAGGTGTCTATTCCTGGCAAAAAAGTTATTTTAAATAATGAAGACGAAGTCATTAGATTTAATTATGTTAAACATATAAAATAAATAAAATTTTATACAATTAAAAACAGGCTTTATACTATATTGTAATTTCTATTCCATACCTATAAAAATTTACAAAATTTATTTTTAATTCAATATTTTGACCATTTTCTTTTTCTGTTTGATATTGTTCAAATTAAACAATGTACAATCATATTTTGAAAAAAAAATAAAAATGTATTAATTATCTTGATCCTTGTATTAAAAAAAAATTTTTAAAAATTATATTAAAAAATTAAACTAAAATTTAAACTAATATTAAGAAATTAAACTATAAAATTCTTAAATTTTGCATTTCCTGTTATTGTGAAAATACAAAAATGCTTAAAAAAAGAGTGAATGAGCTACTATAATATTATGCCAACACAATACCATGCAACATTATATTAAGTTGTGTCAACGTGATGTATCATGCTACATTATAGCAACACATATGTTATGCTACATTATGTCAACATAATATTATGTAACTCCTCCCCTCTTAAGTTTGAGACTCTCCCGAGTCTTTAAAATTATGGTTATTTATATTAAAATTATTACAATTTAAAAATTGAAACATGGTTATAAAAATACATACTTAATCTAATAAATAAGGAAGAAATTCTGTTTGTTTGTTTGTTTGTTTGTGCCTTTTTCACGTAAAAACCACCAGTCCGATTGCAACCAAATTTTGCAGGAACGTTCCTACGACCACGGAAAGTGTTATAGGCTATATCGCGTTTCGGTTCATTAACCCATTGCGGCCGGAGAGCCATTTAAAGCCGTTTCGTTTTTTCGTTGTCCTGCCTAAACGGTTTAATCGATTGAGTTGAAAATTTGGACAAATATTCTTCTTAACATTGGACGGGTACCAAAGAAATTTGGATTCAATATGTTAAAAATTTTTTGTTTTCGATTTATGTCCAATTTTATATGGTGGTTTTATGGTCTGAAAAAAAGCCTGTGACAAATTTTTATGAAGATCCGGTAACCCGTTTGGGCACGAGAGCCGAACGAAGCTCATTAAATGTTTTTGTTGTCCTGCTTAAACGGTTTGACCAATTGAGTTGAAAATTTACAATAGTGTAGCTCTTTACTACAGGAGCTCACTGAGTTGATTTGGTTTCGATCCATTAACCCGTTTCGGCACCAGGGGTCAGTGAAGTTTTGTAATTTACTTAGTTGTCGCACTTAAACTGTTTTGCCAATGGAGTTAAATATTTATCAAAGTGTAGCTCTTTACCACAGGAGCTCACTGAGTTGATTTGGTTACGATACATTAACCCATCAGGCTTCAGGCCATGAACTGTCTCATTTTTTGTTGTTGTGCTTAAACGATTTGACCAATTGAAAATTTCCACACACAAACTCATTCAAAAAATTTTATTGTGATACATTAACACATTTCGACACGATAGACTGTCAAAAAAAAAATTTTGTTTCTAATTTCGGTCTAATTTGGGAGGATGAATTTATGGTTCTAAATAAAGCCTGTGACAAAATGTTTGTTAACGTTTGTTAATCCATTTCCGCACGAGCACTTATTAATAATATTTTGCCTAATTTTGTGTATTGTTATTATTATTAAAAACATATTTCCAACACTCTTTACTTTTATTTATACTGTTTCTAATATTCCATAAAAACCTTTCAATGCAAATTTCTAATATAGAACAGTAATTAAAGTAACCTTATTAAGTATCTTAAGAATACTGTTTTTAAGTCTTAACAACATAACATTTTCGGCCGTTGTTAAAAAACAGAAACAATCTCCTTTATTAGACAATCATCATGTCATCATTCAGAAATGCATTACTTAAATGTGGTATTTACATGTGGTCTACCTATATAAGATGCATGTGTATAACACATTTCCCATAAAATATCATTGAAATATGTACATATAGTATGTATAATTGAGTATATTTAAAAATACTGTAGACATAATCAATTAAACTAGAAAACATATTCACATTTCTGTACAGTATTTAATCAAAAATGAGTACATACATATTTAAAGAACAGAAAACCTTACATTCTTATCCATATACAATTTTTACACATATTTTTAGCCAATCAATTTGGAAACATAATTAGAAAAACTAAAGGTAAAAAAATTCTGGTTGATTTATAAAGATAAAAAACAATCATGTATTTTTTATATTGAAAATATGTTAAACAGAACCTGAAATGTACGCATTTAAAAAGAAGTTTTTTCAAAATTTGAAGAGCTGTCGGTGCTGTAGGATCTCCAACGGTAAGGGTACATAAAAACGTTGTTCTACAACATTACTCTTTTAAGAGACCTAAGCATAGTTAATATTTCAATGCTCTTTATTAAACAGTATATAAGTTTTAACAGACGGAGGGACAGAGCGAACTTAAAATAACAAATTTTTCAAAATATGCTTAAAATGATAATTCACTAAAACATGAAGTGACATTACTTACGAAAAAAAATATACTACATTATGGTCATAATTGAAATGCGATTTTATGTCTCGGTATTAAAGAATATATTGTGGAAATTCACTTCGCCGTAATTGTGTACTCAATAGATTATTGATTCCTTTAAAAATTTTTTGTAGAAGAATTGTCTCTAATTCTTGGCTCTATTCAATTTAATTCAATTATTTTTAATTATAATAATAAATTATAATAATAATTATTCAATTATTATTTATTTTTTATTCAATTTAACAAAATCTAATAAAAATAGAATATAAACTACCAGCATCTGTAAATGCATAGTAATAAGTTAACTATATTAATTAAATTATATTAACGCAGAAACAAAAGTTAACAATTTTTATTTCATAAAGCCAATAAAATACTCCGGGCAACGCCGGGTACTCTGTAGTCTAATATATAAAGCAGAAATTCTGTTTGTTTGTGCCCTTTTCACGTAAAAACCACCAGTCCGATTGCAACCAAATTTTGAAGGAACATTTCTACGACCCCGGAAAGTGTTATAGGCTAAGTGGTGTTTTGGTTCATTAACCCATTGCGGCTCGAGAGCCTTTTAAAGCTTTTTCGTTTTTTCGTTGTCCTGCCTAAACGGTTTGATCGATTGAGTTGAAAATTTGTACAAATGTTCTTTTTAGCTTTGGACGAGAAAATGTTGTATGTACATATGTTCTTTTTAGCTTTGGTGCCGAAGAAATTTGGATACAATATGTTACTCGGATTCGGACCGGCGGGCTTCCAAAAAAATTTTTGTTTCCGATTTATGTCCAATTTTGTATGGCGGTTTTATGGTTAGAAAAAAAGCCTGTGACAAATTTTTATGAAGTTAAGTTAACCCGTTTGGACAGGAGAGCCGAACGAAGTCATTAAATTTTTTTGTTGTCCTGCTTAAACGGTTTGACCAATTGAGTTGAAAATTTACAATAGTGTAGCTCTTTACCACAGAAGCTCACTGAGTTGATTTGGTTACGATCCATTAACCCGTTTCGGCACCAGGGGTCAGTGAAGTTTTGTGTTTTACTTAGTTGTCGCACTTAAACTGTTTGACCAATTGAGTTAAAAATTTATCAAAGTGTAGCTCTTTACAATAGGAGCTTACTGAGTTGATTTGGTTACGATCCATTACCCCGTTTCGGCACCAGGACTCAATGAAGTTTTTCAATTTCTTCGCTGTCGCACTTGAACGGATTTACCAATTGAGTTGAAAGTTTACAAAAGTGTAGGTCTTTATAACAAAAGCTTTCTGAGTTGATTTGGTTACGATACATTAACCCATCAGGCTTCAGGCCATGAAATTCTCATTTTTTGTTGTTGTGCTTAAGCGATTTTACCAATTGAAAATTTGCACAAGTATTGCACTTTGGCAGACAAACTCATTCAATAAATTTTGTTGTAATACATTAACATATTTCGACACCATAGACTGTCAAAAAAAAATTTTGTTTCTAATTTCTGTCCAATTTGGCAGGATGAATTTATGGTTCTAAATTAAGCCTGTGACAATATATTTGTTAACGATTGTTAACCCATTTCCGCACGAGCACTTATTAATAATATTTTGCCTAATTTTCTGTATTGTTATTATTATTAAAAAAATATTTTCAACACTCTTTACTTTTATCTATACTGTTTCTAATATTCCATAAAAACCTTTCAATGCAAATTTCTAATATAGAACAGTAATTAAAGTAACCTTATTAAGTATCTTAAGAATACTGTGTTTAAGTCTTAACAACATAACATTTTCGGCCGTTGTTAAAAAACAGAAACAATCTCCTACATTAGACAATCATCATGTCATCATTCAGAAATGCATTACTTACATGTGGTATTTACATGTGGTCTACCTATATAAGATGCATGTGTATAACACATTTCCCATAAAATATCATTGAAATATGTACATATAGTATGTATAATTGAGTATATTTAAAAATACTGTAGACATAATCAATTAAACTAGAAAACATATTCACATTTCTGTACAGTATTTAATCAAAAATGAGTACATACATATTTAAAGAACAGAAAACCTTACATTCTTATCCATATACAATTTTTACACATATTTTTAGCCAATCAATTTGGAAACATAATTAGAAAAACTAAAGGTAAAAAAATTCTGGTTGATTTATAAAGATAAAAATCAATCATGTATTTCTTATATTGAAAATATGTTAAACAGAATCTGAAATGTACGCATTTAAAAAGAAGTTTTTTCAAAATTTGAAGAGCTGTCGGTGCCGGTCGGATCTCCAACGGTGAGGGTACATAAAAAAGTTGTTCTACAACATTACTCTTTTAAGAGACCTATGCATAGTTAATATTTCATTGCTCTTTATTAAACAGTATATAAGTTTTAACAGACGGAGGGACAGAGTGAACTTAATAACAAATTTTTCAAAATGTGCTTAAAAGGATAATTCACCAAAACATGAAGTGGCATTACTTACGAAAAAAAATGTACTACATTATGGTCATAATTGAAATGCGATTTTATGTCTCGGTATTAACGAATATATTGTAAAAATTCACTTCGCCGTAATTGTGTACTCAATAGATTATTGATATTTCTTTAAAGGTTTTTTGACGAATTGTCTTTAATTCTTCGCTCTGTTTATTCAATTTAACTAAATCTAATAAAAAATAGAATATAAACTACCAGCATCTGTAAATGCATAGTAATAAGTTAACTATATTAATTAAATTATATTAATGCAGAAGCAAAAGTTAATAATTTTTATTTCATAAAGCCAATAAAATACTCCGGGCAACGCCGGGTACTCTGCTAGTTCTATATATAGTTAAAAAAATTATTTTTTTCTAAATTTTATTTAAATTTGTTTTCTTTTTTTTTTCATAAAATTTTTCTTAACTTTTAAGTTTCAATTAAAAAATTTTTTGTTTTTACAACTTAGTTATCTTAGTTTAGTGAACTTAAAAAATTAGGTAATATGATAATTTGCGATAAAAATAATTTTTAAATGAATTTGAATAAAAACAATTTTGAATCAAAAAAAAATATTTTTTTTTCTTTTTGGTAAGTAACTTAATATTATATCTGCATTACATTGGCTTAAAAATTTTTTTTTGTTTTAATCAAAATCAAACACAATTTTTTTTTTTTTTGTTTTAAATTTCATTTTGTTAATCCTAAATAACATACATTAAATGTAATACTTGACCTTGATTTTAAAATTGACAATGAAAAAAAATTTTTTTTTTTGCTTACAAAACAAAATCTAATAAATAAGGAAGAAATTCTGTTTGTTTGTTTGTGCCCTTTTCACGTAAAAACCACCAGTCCGATTGCAACCAAATTTTGCAGGAACGTTCCTGCGACACCGGAAAGTGTTATAGGCTATATCGCGTTTCCGTTCATTAACCCATTGCGGCCCGAGAGCCATTTAAAGCCGTTTCGTTTTTTCGTTGTCCTGCCTAAACGGTTTAATCGATTAAGTTGAAAATTTGGACAAATATTCTTCTTATCATTGGACGGCTACTGAAGAAATTTGGATTCAATATGTTACCCAGATTCGGCCCGGCGGGCTTCCAAAAAAATTTTTGTTTCCGATTTATGTCCAATTTTGTATGGTGGTTTTATGGTTCGAAAAAAAGCCTGTGGCAAATTTTTATGAAGTTCCGTTAACCCGTTTGGGCAGGACAGCCGAACGAAGTTTATTAAATATTCTGTTGTCCTGCTTAAACGGTTTGACCAATTAAATTGAAAATTTACAAAAGTGTAGCTCTTTACCACAGGAGCTCACTGAGTCGATTTGGTTAAAATCCATCAACCCGTTTCGGCACCAGGACTCAATGAAGTTTTTCAATTTCTTTGTTGTCGCGCTTAAACGGTTTTGCTAATTGAATTGAAAATTTACAAAAGTGTAGCTCTTTACCACAGGAGCTCACTGAGTCGATTTGGTTAAAATCCATTAACCCGTTTCGGCACCATGACTCAATGAAGTTTTTCAATTTCTTTGTTGTCGCGCTTAAACGGTTTTGCCAATTGAATTGAAAATTTACAAAAGTGTAGCTCTTTACCAAAGGAGCTCACTGAGTTGATTTGGTTATGATCCATTAACCCGTTTCGGCACCAGGACTCAATAACATTTTTTAATTTCTTTGCTGTCGCACTTGAACGGTTTTACCAATTGAGTTGAAAATTTACAAAAGTGTAGGTCTTTATAACAAAAGCTTTCTGAGTTGATTTGGTTACGATACATTAACCCATCAGACTTCAGGCCATGAAATTCTCATTCTTTGTTGTTGTGCTTAAACGATTTGACCAATTGAAAATTTGCACAAGTATTGCACTTTGGCACACAAACTCATTCAATAAATTTTGTTGTGATACATTAACACATTTCGACACGATAGACTGTAAATTTTTGTTTCTAATTTCTGTCTAATTTGGCAGAATGAATTTATGGTTCTAAATTAAGCCTGTGATAAAATGTTTGTTAACGTTTGTTAACCCATTTCCGCACGAGAACTTAGTAATAATATTTTGCCTAATTTTGTGTATTGTTATTATTATTAAAAAGATATTTCCAACACTCTTTACTTTTATCTATATGTTTCTAATATTCCATAAAAACCTTTCAATGCAAATTTCTAATATAGAACAGTAATTAAACTAACCTTATTAAGTATCTTAAGAATACTGTGTTTAAGTCTTAACAACATAAAATTTTCGGCCGTTGTTAAAAAACAGAAACAATCTCCTACATTAGACAATCATCATGCTATCATTCAGAAATGCATTACTTACATGTGGTCTTTACATGTGATCTACCTATATAAGATGCATGTGTATAACATGTTTCCCATAAAACATCATTAAAATATGTACATATAGTATATATAATATCCGTATATTTAAAAATGCTATGAACTTAATCAATTAAATTAGAACACATATTTACATTTCTGTATAATATTTAATCAAAAATAAGTACATACATATTTAAAGAACAGAAAACCTTACATTCTTATCCATATACAATTTTTACACATATTTTTAGCCAATCAATTTGGAAACATAATTAGAAAAACTAAACGTAAAAAAATTCTGGTTGATTTATAAAGGTAAAAAACAATCATGTATTTTTAATATTGAAAATATGTCAAACAGAACCTGAAATGTACGCATTTAAAAAGAAGTTTTTTTCAAAATTTGAAAAGCTGTCGCTGCTGTAGGATTTCCAACGGTGAGGGTACATAAAAAAGTTGTTCTACAACATTACTCTTTGAAGAGACCTATACATAGTTAATATTTCATTGCTCTTTATTAAACAGTATATAAGTTTTAACAGACGGAGGGACAGAGCGAACTTAATAACAAATTTTTCAAAATGTGCTTAAAAGGATAATTCAACAAAACATGAAGTGACATTACTTACAAAAAAAAAATTGATTACATTATGGTCTTTTATAATTTAAATACGATTTTATGTTTCGGCATTAAAGAATATATTGTGGAAATTCACTTCGCCGTAATTGTGTACTCAATAGATTATTGATTCCTTTAAACATTTTTTGTAAAAGAATTTTCTCTAATTCTTGGCGCTGTTTATTCAATTTAACTAAATCTAATAAAAAATAGAATATAAACTACCAGCATCTGTAAATGCATAGTAATAAGTTAACTATATTAATTAAATTATATTAACGCAGAAACAAAAGTTAACAATTTTTATTTCATAAAGCCAATAAAATACTCCGGGCAACGCCGGGTACTCTGCTAGTACACTTATAAAATAAAAATTATGACATAATTAGTAAAATCAACATTCTTAAGAAATTCATTTTTCTTGTTAATATAGGTCAGTTATTTTTTATAACTGATTTTATTTATTTTAATGCAATTCAAAAAAAAATTTTTTTTTTGTTAATTAATGGTTTTATACATAATATTTCTGTCTTATGAGATCGAATGAGATTGGGTAATTTTTAGGGTCATTGCCGTTTTTTGATGTAGGTATGTTATTTTTTGTTTTAGTGTTTGTGTCTAATTGGTTATCAACTAATGACGTGACTCTTCTCGTTTTTATTTTAAGATTCTTTTGAACAATTAATATTTTATTTTTAAAGTTTTTATGATTTTTAAAATAACAATAAAAGGAAAGTAGAAATATTTTTATTATTACGGCTACGAATACAGATAGTGAAATTTTCCAGTTATAGCTAACAGTTTTTTCAAATTTTAGTTCCTTTATTTCTTTAATATTTTCTTCCTGGTTACTTATAATTTTCTCAAAATTAATATTATTGTTAATTGTGAAGTTAAAATTTTCATTTTGTGGTATTACATACTTATAAATAAATCGCTTAATGTTACTTCTACAAATATTGTTTTCTATTTGAACTGAACAATTATAATAAGTTAGAAAATAATTACCTTGTAATACAATTTCTTTTTCGTCACAAGTGCTATTTAATTTCTTATTTTTTATATTTTATAAAATTATAATATTATCGTCTAGTTTTATGTATTCTGTTTACTTTAATTAAATTTACTTCTTCTCTGTTTACTTTAATTAAATTACAATTTTTCCTAATTATACAATTTTTGCTAAGTTTTAGCTCTTTGAGAGATTTATTATCTTCATATGTATAAGTTTTGTTTTTATTTTTAATTATATATTCTATATCTTGATCTATTTTCATATTTTCTAAATTAGGAATCGGAATAAGAATTTTTTTATCAAAAATGGAGCTGTTAGTAGGGATTTTAATGGCAAAAATAATAGTATCATTGGAAAATTTGGCTACCCCTAATCTAATATTCATAAATTTTTTAAAGTCGATGTCGTAACTAATAATTTCATCATTACTTCATTACTTAAAATATTTGGATGAAGTATATTTATTCTTGGTGATGCAATGTTTTCTTGAATATGTTCAACTTGTTTTTTAACGAAATCTATTTTAAGCATAAGATTAAAAAATAAAGAGTTCTCAATAATCTCGTTTTCGGTTTTTTTAATATCATTTAATTTATCTACAATTTGTTTACGTTCTGATTCTAGAGATAATTTCATAGTTTCTAATGTTTTATTGAAGTTGTTATTAATTTTAATTTGTTTGTTAGAGTTTTCTATTAAGTTATGATTATTTTCTTCGATAATTTTAAGGTGATTTTCAATACTTTACCTATCTCCATCATCCATATTTCCGAATAACCATTTAGTTGCGGAGCCTACAAAATTTATAAGTCCTCTTTTAGATCTATGAGGAATTATTGTTTTTATTTTATTCCTAAGGTTTTCTAACTTTTGTAATGCAAATATTTTATTGCTTTCTAATCTTAGAGAAGAAGGTATTGTTTCTAAATTATCGACTAACAATTGAGATGGGTACACAATATGAAGGATTACGTCAAAATTACTTACAATATCTATTTCGTCGACCTTATTTTCGGCATATCCCATTTCAGATTTCAATTGTTCCACTATCATTGTTGGTGATGTTATTGGAAGTATAGAAAGAATTATTATCCAGAGTAGTATTGTTTTGATCTGAAAATTTTAATGGTCTTTTAATGTTGTTTTCATGAATATTTTGTAAAGGGTATTTTCGAAATTTTGGTTGCTCTTTATGTCTAAGGTTAGCATAGTTTTTTATAAATCCCAATTGTCTAGTTTTAGTATAATTTTCTCTTGATTTATTTAATTTTGTAATTTTTTTTGTTTTCATGTTTTTTATTCTATTTTCAATAATTTTTTTGTCTATTTTGTTATTTTGTACTTCGAATGAAGTAGCTTTAATTGTCGAATGGTAAGAACTATTGTAATATTGTATGAATTTAAGAATTTGATCTTTAATTGGGATTTTGTTTTCAATATTCAATACTCTAATTTTTTCTGTTAACGTATTATTCAATCTTTCTATGTCTGCATTTCCTGTATGATTCTTAGGCTTTACGAAATGAACTATTATTCCCTCATCTTTGCAAAACTGTTTTATATTTATACTGTTAAATTCATTGTCACAGACGAGTTTTTTTATTTTTCCTTTTATTGAAATATACTGTCGAAATTTGCTTGTAAACGTTTGATTATTTCTATCTTCCAGATAAAAACCTATTGGATGTTTGGAAAATTTGTCTATAAAAATAATGAAAGAGTGGTTAGAGTTTACATAGATATCAACGTGGATTATTTCGTTAATTTCCACTGGTGTTGCGATAATTTCAAATTTCTTTTTAATCGGGTTTCTATCGTATTTTCCTGCAGTACAAGTTTCACAGTTATTCACTACTTTATGTATTAAGATTTTTAAGTTTGGGTAAAATATTTTATGCTTAATACTTTCATAATTGGCTATTATACCAGCATCTCTTCTCTTTTATAGAATAGAGATATTTGTTTTAAAGCTTCTTCTTCGTTCTTCATATCCTTGGCAAGATAACTGCATTTGAAAAATTTTATTTTATTATTGTTAGGATACATTTCAATAATTTTTAATTGAAATTTATTATAGATATGGTCTTCAAGTTCTGAATATATTCCAGTTTTTCCAATGTTAATATATCTTCGGATTATATTACTTACATTGTTAGGAATATCGTTTCTTTCTATGTAAATTCTTCTCTTATTAAAAATTATTTCTAGATGTTTTTCTTTTTGTTCTACTAAAATAATTTGAGTTTTAAAACGATTAACAACCGTTTCTAAAATTGGTATATGTTGTACCAAATTTTCCTCTTCAGAGTGAATTGTTGCTAAAGATTCGTTACTATCAACATGAACCGAATTTGTACTTGTAGAGTTATTATCATTTTCAAATAAATTTATTTCGTTAGTATTAAAATCGATTCTACTGAGAAAATCTGCTATTTTATTTTCTTTACATACATTAAGGATTCAATTTTGGCATCATATTCTCCTAATTGAATTAACCACCTTTGTAGTCTTGGATTAATATCTTTACCTATGTTTTTAAGTTGTAGCAATTTTATAGGCTGGTGATCAGTAAGTAAATCAAATTCTCTACCGAACAGGTACGGTCTGAAATATTTAATTCCCCATACAATTGCTAAAAGCTCTTTTTCAATTGTAGAGTAATTTTTATCGTGTTCGTTTGGTGTTCGGGATGCAAAGCTAATAGGATGTCCATCTTGAGATAGAACAACCCCTATTGCGAAATTACTTGCATCGGTAGCTAATTTGAATTTTTTATTAAAATTTGGGTACTTTAATATTGAGTGATCCGTAATAATATCTTTTAATTTTTCGAAAGTGTCAATTTAATTAGGATCTTTCGTATTTATTTTTGTGTTTTTCTTTAAATATTTGACCATTGGGTAGGCAACTTTTGCATAATCCCTTATAAATTTTATATAATAGTCAGTCAAGCCTAAAAATCATTTGATCTGTTTTTGGGTATTAGGAAGTTTGAGATTTCTAATTATTTCTATTTTATTTGGATTAGGTTTTATTTCTTGTGGAGTTAAAACATGTCCTAAATAATCGGTTTCTTTGCAAAGAAAATTGCATTTATGTATCAGTATGTTATCTAGATATACTACACAAATTTTATTAATAAGCTCTCTTAGTACTGAGTTCATTAATCTTTGAAATGTGGCGGGAGCATTTTTCAATCCAAATGGCATTCTGGTATACTCAAAATGGTCAAAAGGAGTTGAAAAGGCTGTTTTTTTTTCTATCTTCAGGCTGAACTAAAATTTGGTGGAAGCCTTTAGCTAGGTCGAGAGTTGTGCAATATTGTGACCCAATTTGTCTAATATTGCTTCAATATTAGGAATTGGGAATTTGTCACTTGTAGTAATTTCATTCAATTTTCGGTAGTCTATCACAATTCTCCATTTCTTTTCGCCTGAATTATCTCTCTTTTTCGGTAGAATTCAAAGAGCGCTATTGTAAGGAGAATTGCTTTCCGTGATAATTCCCTGATCTAACATTTCGATTATTTGACGTTGAATATCTTGTTATTGGTTTTTTGGATACCGATAAATCTTAGAATAGATTGGATCATTTTTAGTTGTTAATATATCATGCTGGATTTCATGAGTAAAAGATAAGATATCTCCATCTTTAAAAAATAAATTTTTGAATTTTTTCAAAATTTTCAACAGTTTATATCTTTCATCGTTGTTTACATTGCTTAAATCTAATTTGTTTAAAATATTGTCACTACTAGGTTCTAAGGTATTTATGTTGGAAATGTGAAATGGATAAGTATTGTCAATAAAAAGGATTTTGTTGTTTCTAATTTCTATATATTTTTGGTCTAGATTAATTTTAGCTTTAAGAGCGACTAAGATGTTTTGTCCTACAATTGCATCATAGCTCCTACCATTTAATTCTATTACCTTCCATGAAATTCTTCCAAAAATTTCGAATTCTTTTGGAATTGGGGTGACTATTTCAGTAATTATTTTATTAGTTCCGTTAATAGTGCAAAAAATACAAAGGTTTTTCTAATTTAGTTTGAACAGAGTTATTTAAAACCTTAGGTTTAATGTATATCCCTGTATCTATTAAGCATTTGATTTTTTGATTATTTATTGTTTATTTATTTATTGGTAAGTTTGTTTCCGAGGGTCTTCTTGAAAATTTTCGGTAGTTCCCTGTAAATTTCCAATTTCCATTGAGTCTGGACTATCATTGAAATAATTGCTATCATAAGTATGACTGTTTCCTTGATTATTAAAATTTCTATTTCTAAATTGTGGGTTGCGAGAAAGACTTGTTAGTCTACCGCTTTGATTAGGATAAAGGTTAGAGTAGTTGATATTTCTGCTTAGATTGAAAATATTTGTTTGTCTAGAACGTTGTGAATTATTAGGATTAAATTTGGATTTTTCAATTTGTGACAAAATTTTGTTGTCTTTATTAAGATAATCGTTGTTATTATTTTCATGAACAATTGTATTTCTTTTGAAACTATTATTTATATTTCTATTTGTAAAAAATTCAAATTTTTTATTTTTATTTTGTTCAGATATTCTACTAAATTTTTATATGACATATTTTTATTATTTAATTTTCTGTGATTAAAATCTATTGTCCTATTATCATCGAATAATCTTAGTTTACTAAACTTATTATAAATATCTAACATACGCATATTATCTTGAATATGAGCTCTAATAGTACCATCAATTTTTTCTAATAAAATTTCTGTTAAATCCCTATCTACTCTTTCTGGCTTATAAATTTCTGGTTTCTTATCATCTAAATCATAAATTTCATTTAATTCGCAATTTACATTCCTAAACTCTTCAAATAAGTTTCTTAAATTACTAACCTTTATGTATCTGCAATAGTTAAACAATTCTGAGTCGGATTTTTGAAGATGAAAACTCTGCCGCGGTTTTGATTTTATTTCGTCCCAACTAGCGTTTTCACCAAGCTGCTGGACACATTTTCCTGCCTCTTTTTGTATTTTTTCGTTTCTTACTATCTGCATAGCAAACTGGTATAGCTGATGGTTATTTCCACAAAGAGAAATTATAGCTTCAACACTCTTAATAAAAGATGACAAACTGTAATCTGGTGAACCATTAAATGGTTTAAGATGTCTAAACTGTGTTAAAATATGCTCAGGAGATAGTGTAAAATTTTGTTCTACATTGCTTTGTTGTATTTTTTTGTTGTACTTGTTGTTGTTGTTGTTGAACTTGTTGTTGCAGTTGTTGAATAAGTGCTTGACACTGTTGTATTTGTTCTTCTTGTTGTTGCATGATTTGATCTTTTTGTTCATCCGTTAGTTGGCTTGCCATGATATTTCTGTTTTTATCAAAAATTTAATTTCTGGTATTATTTTTCATAAAAGGTTCCCTTCACTGTTTTCACACTGCTAATATAGTGTTATTGATTTTTAAATTAAAGATAAAGAATTTTATTTTATATTATATTTGTATTTTAATTGATAAGTATTGTTTGCAATAACACTTTAAAATATTGTACATATATTAGAATTTATAGTTTTATTTTCTTAATTTCTTTTATTTATTTAAAATTCTTATTTTCTTTTTATTAGCAATATACCATTTTCTTTTTAATTTTGTTATTATTTTATTGTCAAAATAAATTCCAAAATATATCTACATATGTATATACTATGTATATCTACATATGTACATATATTATATGTATATACAACACAAATCTTTAATTTTTTGCAATGTTTTTTTTTTCTAAGTTAAGAAATACAATTATGTATTAGGTTTAAATTTTATTATTTTGTATGTTTTTTTTTGTTTTTAAGTTTTTTTTTTTTTTTTTTAAATTAGCTTATCACTATTTATTGTTTTTTTTTTTCTTAATTATTTTTACTTAATTTTAACAATTATTAAAAATTCTTTTTAATTATACTCAATTTCTGAAAAATATGTATATTATATTTTATTATTTAAATTTAATGGTTATATATAATATAATTATGTTTTTGTTTTTTTATTTTATCTTTGGATAAAAGTTTCTCAATTCGTTTAATTCAATCTTCTGATTGAATTCCGTTTCCGACTGCGCCAATTATGTTTTTATTTAAGAAAGTAAAACATTGCGTTTTTAGTTTGGTCTTAAGACTGATTTTTATTTTACAAAGTTATACTTATATGTATATTAATATGCTTAAATTAACTTAGTGCTCAGATCATCAAAAATAATGTTGTTTTTAAAATTTATTATTTGTGAATTTCATCATATAATTCAATTCAATCATCAAAAATAATGTTGTTTTTAAAATTTATTATTTGTAAATTTCTATTATTGTGAAAATATAAAAATGCTTAAAAAAGGTGAATAATATACTATGCTACTATAATATTATGCCAACACAATACCATGCAACATTATATTAAGTTGTGTCAACGTGATGTATCATTCTACATTATGGTAACTCATATGTCATGCTACATTATGTTAACATAATATTATGTAACTCACATACTATTTTTTATAAATAAATAATATAAATAAATAACAGTTTTTTTATTTAGTTTTAAGGAACTTATAACAATAATTTTGAAATTAATATAAAAGCTGGAGGCAAAATTTAAAAATATAAGTTTATAGTTATGCGTTTGTTGCCTCCAGCTTTTATTTTAATTTCACACACTTTAAAACTTATATATACTTATATTTATATATATATGTGACATATTGAAATAAACTTTTTCAAAGAAATCTAGATTGTAACAATATAGTTTAGAAAATTACAGAAAAATTTGCTATTAAAAATTTATTTTCTACTTTTTAGTTCAAAAAAGCTGTTTTTTTAAAAAATTTTTTTATTTATTTTATTTTATTCTTTTTAGTAACGACAAATATAAGTATTAAATTGATATTTTTTTTTTCCTTGTTCAATTTTTAATTTTTACAGTTGCCCTTACAGTCTATAATTATATTATTACCTGTTATAATATAGAATATATTGAATTTTTTTATTATTAATTTATTGTGGCAAAATTTAAATAAAAATATTGCAATTTTATAATGTTCTTTATTTCCACTAAAAATGCGACCCTTTAAAAACTTTGATTCATACACTGCCTTGTTTTTTCTTTCTTTTCATAACATAACATTTTAATATTTTTCTTTTTTTAACTGTTATGTACGGAAATATCAAACGTATGTTTATTTCTTTTAAAATCATAACATTTTAATAGTTCTTTTTTTCTATCTGTTATGTGTGTAAATATCAGATGTGCACAATATATACATAAGAAATAGACTTTTAAAATATTTAAAAAACAATCAAAGTAACATTTTTTGTTCTCTTGTTTTTCTATTCGTTTTATTTTTCTTCCAGTATTACATTTTACTTTTTTTGCTTCTGCTATTTAGGTACGCTAAGAACTTATTTTTTTTTTTTAATATTAAATTTATACATACCTACAGTCTATTTAAAAAATAGAAATTATTAGCTATAGAACATTCTGAATTTTTTTTTTTTTTCGTTTAGGTTTACCGTCCATTCTTATAAATATAATTGTTGGTATTAAAAAATAATGAATCTATAACTACACACATATATACTGATATATTCATTCATAAACATATTATAGTAGTATGGGTACTATGTAATGATCTGAACTTCTGATTGTTATATTGTATTATATATTGTGCCAAGATTTTTAAAAAATTAAGGAAACATTGCATAACAAAATTAAAAATTTAAATAAAAATATTGCAATTTTATAATGTTCTTTATTTCCACTTAAAATGCGACCCTTTAAAAACTTTGATTCATACACTGCCTTGTTTTTTCTTTCTTTTCATAACATAACATTTTAATATTTTTTTTTTTTTTATCTGTTATGTACGGAAATATCAAACGTATTTTTCTTTCTTTTAGAATCATAACATTTTAATAGTTCTTTTTTTCTATCTGTTATGTGGGTAAATATCAGATGTGCACAATATATACAATAAGAAATAGACTTTAAAAATATTTAAAAACAATCAAAGTAACATTTTTTGTTCTCTTTTTTTTCTATTCGTTTTTATTTTTCTTCCAGTATTACATTTTCCTTTTATTTTGTTTTCTGTTATTTAGGTACGCTAAGTATTTCTTTTTTTTTTTTTTAAATGTTTAATTTATACATGCATTCTATTTAAAAAATATAAATTATAACCTATAGAACATTCTGAATTTTTTTTTGTTCGTTTATATTTACCGTCCATTCATATGCATATATAAAATTTTTTTTTGTTCGTTTATGTTTACCGTCCATTCATATAAATATACCTAACTGTTGCCTACATATTAAAAAATAATAAATCTATAACTACATACATAAATAGCCATATATTCATTCATATACATATGTATCTATATTATGAGCTGAACTTCTCAGTGTTGCATTATATCATAATGCGGCAAAATTTTTAAAAAATTAAGAAAACGTTGCATAGCTAAATTCAAAATTTAAATAAAAATATTGCAATTTTATAATGTTCTTTATTTCCACTTAAAATGCGACCCTTTAAAAACTTTGATTCATACACTGCCTTGTTTTTTCTTTCTTTTCATAACATAACATTTTAATATTTTTTTTTTTATCTGTTATGTACGGAAATATCAAACGTATGTTTCTTTCTTTTAAAATCATAACATTTTAATAGTTCTCTTTTTCTATCTGTTATGTGGGTAAATATCAGATGTGCACAATGTATACATAAGAAATAGACTTTAGAAATATTTAAACACAATCAATGTAACATTTTTTGTTCTCTTTTTTTTCTATTCGTTTTTATTTTTCTTCCAGTATTACATTTTCCTTTTATTTTGTTTTCTGTTATTTAGGTACGCTAAGTATTTCTTTTTTTTTTTTTTTAAATGTTTAATTTATACATGCATTCTATTTAAAAAATATAAATTATAACCTATAGAACATTCTGAATTTTTTTTTGTTCGTTTATATTTACCGTCCATTCATATGCATACATAAAATTTTTTTTTGTTCGTTTATGTTTACCGTCCATTCATATAAATATACCTAACTGTTGCCTACATATTAAAAAATAATAAATCTATAACTACATACATAAATAGCCATATATTCATTCATATACATATGTATCTATATTATGAGCTGAACTTCTCAGTGTTGCATTATATCATAATGCGGAAAAATTTTTAAAAAATTAAGAAAACGTTGCATAGCTAAATTCAAAATTTAAATAAAAATATTGCAATTTTATAATGTTCTTTATTTTCACTTAAAATGCGACCCTTTAAAAACTTTGATTTATACGCTGCCTTGTTTTTCCTTTCTTTTCATAACATAACATTTTAATATTTTTTTTTTTATCTGTTATGTACGGAAATATCAAACGTATGTTTCTTTCTTTTAAAATCATAACATTTTAATAGTTCTCTTTTTCTATCTGTTATGCCGGTAAATATCAGATATGCATAATATATACGTAAGAAATGGACTTTAAAAATATTTAAAAACAATCAAAGTAACATTTTTTGTTCTCTTTTTTTTTCTATTCGTTTTATTTTTCTTCCAGTATTATATTTTACTTTTTTTTTCTGTTATTTAGGTACGCTAAGAACTTATTTTTTTTTTTTTTTATACCCGTATGAACTATGTTCAAGGGTATAATAAATTTGCCATTACGTTTGTGACACCTTAAAGGAGTCGAGCTAGATATAGTGTCAAAGGTATGGATCGGCTCAGAATCGAATTCTGAGTCGATTAAGCCATGTACGTCCGTCCGTCCGTCCGTCCGTCCGTCCGCACGATAACTCAAAAAATAAAGGAGCTAGGGGGCTGAAATTTTTTTTACGTCACTTTTCCAAAATTGTTAGTTTTGCTATTTAAATCCAACATTTTCGGTCGGCGGGTTCGAGTAGCTGCCATACAACTTCTATCTTTATATAGAAATAACTCAGTATCTATTCAAGCTAGGTTTCTGAAATTTTGCAAATGATGATCAAGTTTTATGGCAACAACTTCTGTAAAATTTGGTTGTGCTGGTGCAGCGGGTTCGGGTAGCTGCCATACAACTTCTCCGTTTAAATGAGAATAACTCAGTGTTTATTTAAGCTAGGAACCTGAAATTTAGTAAAGAGGTGTCGAGTTACATGCCAACAACTTTTGTAAAATTTGGTTGGTCTAGAGCAGCCGGTTCAGACTTCTTGCACCTCTTGGAAGTTAATGAAGCTAGGCGTCTGAAATTTTGCAAATGATGATCAAGTTTTATGGCAACAACTTTTGTAAAATTTGGTTGTGGTGGTACGGCGGGTTCGGGTAGCTGCCATATAACTTATCCGGTTAAATGAGAATAACTCAGTGTTTATTGAAGCTAGGAATCTGAAATTTAGTAAAGAAGTGTCGAGTTATATGCCAACAACTTTTGTAAAATTTGTTTGGCCTAGAACAGCCGGTTCAGGCTTCTTGCACCTCTTGGAAGTTAATAAAGCTAGGCGTCTGAAATCTTGCAAATGATGATCAACTTTTATGGCAACAACTTCTACAAAATTTGGTTGTGCTGGTGCGACGGGTTCGGGTAGCTGCCATACAAAATCTCTTTTTAAATGAAAAGAACTCAGTGTCCGTCCGCACGATAACTCAAAAAATAGAGGAGCTAGGAGGCTGAAAATTTTTTTACGTCACTTTTGTAAAATTGTTAGCTTTGCTATTTAACTCCAGCATTTTCTGTCCCCGGGTTCGGGGAGCTGCCATACAACGTCTTTCTTTAAATAGAAATAACCCAGTGTCTGTTCAATCTAGGTATCTGAAATTTTGCGAATGATGATCAAGTTTTATGGCAACAACTTCTGCAAAATTTGGTTGTGGTGGTGTGACGGGTTCGGGTAGCTGCCATACAAAATCTCTTTTTAAATGAAAGAACTCAGTGTCCGTCCGCACTATAACTTAAAAAATAGAGGAGCTAGGAGGCTGAAAATTTTTTTACGTTACTTTTGTAAAATTGTTAGTTTTGCTATTTAACTCCAGCATTTTCGGCCGCCGGGTTCGAGTAGCTGCCATACAACGTCTTTCTTTAAATGGAAATAACCCAGTGTCTGTTCAATCTAGGTATCTGTAATTTTGCGAATGATGATCAAGTTTTATGGCAACAACTTCTGCAAAATTTGGTTGTGGTGGTGCGACGGGTTCGGGTGGCTGCCATACAACTTCTCTTTTTAAATGAAAATAACTCAGTGTCCGTCCGCACGATAACTCAAAAAATAAAGGAGTTAGGAGGCTGAAATTTTTTTTACGTCACTTTTACAAAATTGTTAGTTTTGCTATTTAACTCCAGCATTTTCGGCCGCCGGGTTCGAGTAGCTGCCATACAACTTCTTTCTTTAAATGGAAATAACCCAGTGTCTGTTCAATCTAGGTATCTGAAGTTTTGCAAATGATGATCGAGTTTTATGGCAACAACTTCTGTAAAATTTTGTTGTGACGATATGACGGGTTCGGATAGTTGCCATACAACTTCTCTTTTTAAATGAAAATAACTCAGTGTCTATTGAAGCTAGCTATCTGAAATTTAGTGAAAAAGTGTCGAGTTGCATGCCAAAAACTTTTGTAAAATTTGAATGGTCTAAAGCAGCCGGTTCAGGCTTTTTGCATTTCTTGGAACTTAATGAAGCTAGGCGCAATAGATTCGGGTAGCTATCATACAACTCCACAATTTACATAAATATATCTCTGTAGTTCGATTTTAAAACTCTGAATGTTTTTAAAAGATGATCAAGTTTTATAGAAACAGGATATATTACGTTCATACGGGTATCCCAGAGTTGACACAGTCTACTCTACTGCACTCTTCCTCGTTTAATATTAAATTTATGCATACAGTCTATTTAAAAAATAGAAATTATTAGCTATAGAACATTCTGAATTTTTTTTGTTCGTTTATGTTAACCGTCCATTCATATGCATACATAAAATGTTTTTTTGTTCGTTTATGTTTACTGTCCATTCATATAAATATAACTGTTGCCTACATATTAAAAAACAATAAATCGAAGAATCAGATTTTTAGCAGATTTTTAATAGTACAGCACACATAAAAATATGCATACCATTTTTGTACATGTTTGTACCTACATATGTAGTAAAAAAATTTGGTTTTAAAAGTATGTAATTGAGAATATATTAAATTGCTTACTTCTAAATGCTAATGTTTTTGAATTAAAAAAAATTATTTTGCTTTTTCTAGACGATGTAGATATATATGTATGTATGTACATAACATATATTTTATGATTAATTCATAATTATTGTTATTGAAAATAAAAATATTGTTGTTATTTACTATTTTTAAAAAAAGACTGGATTCTTATTTTTAATATATTCTTTTTGTTGTTTAATGTTTTTATATAATTGGAAATATATTCTTAGTTTTTATACTTCAGAAAAAGGCATTAGTGGTGCAGATCATCATTACCTAATAGATCCTAATTTAAAGGCAGCTCCCAATTTAGATATCAATGTTAGGGCCATAATATGCCATTTTAATATGTTAAGAGTTTCGAAAGAAAAGTCCTATTTTAATTATAATTAAGAAAGGAAAAACACATATCTATATAAATATTATAAATAAACACATTGCTTTTATAAATAAAAATGTATACTAAAAATTAATTGATTTGATGAAAAAAAACTTAAATTTAACACTTGCTTACTAAATTTTAAGTAAATGCATATTAAATTTTACACTGTGTTCTCAAGTGCGGCACATTAATTTGTTTACACATTCATATCTTTCAAATTCATCGCTTTCAAACCAAAAATATTTTCGAAGCACATATTATTACATATTTTGAAGTATGTACCTATGGATATGAACGCATACAATGCAATGGGCTACATAAAAAACAATAGTCTTTTATAGAAAAAAAAAAAACATTTATGTATTACGTATACGTATTGGTATTGGTGAGTTTAGTAAATTTAAATAAAATGTTTTATTTTGGTTCTGTAATAATTCTGTTAAAAATTCTGTTATATCTTTGTATGAAAATTTAATTTTGAAATTAAGCTAATTTCTCTAATGTTTTTCGATATTATTATTTTATAATCATGTACTGTCATCGGGATCTGATCTAATGAAGAAAATTTCAAGTCTCTAGCTCAACGGGAAGTGTGTTTAAAATGGCTTCTAAGATTCCATCCTTTACCCAACCAAGTTAATAAAAAGCTGTTAACAAACATAAGATTAATATTAAATCTGCTAACAAAAATTTTACCGTTTTAATTTTATGTCATCAACAAATGAATAATATGCATTGGCATAGATATAAGTACATACATATGTATGTATAAAAATTTTTAGAGATATAAAAAAAAAACAAAAAAAAATTGTTCATATAAATTCATATGGAGTGTTACGTATGAAATTTGGACTTAGAAAAAAAATTAAATAAAAGTTAAAGTTAGTCGGATCAAAAAATGTTCTATGGCAAAGTTGTTCCTCTTTACTTGTGTAACAACTTTTTCTTAATAATTTTTCCCACAAAATTTTTCTGTTACGAAATATTCGTAAAAAACTTAAAAAGTACACTAGTAAACTACCACTTGCGGTTGTCCGATTTGCTCCAAAAGATTATCAATCCGAGATATTTATGTCAAAACCTTAAATATGAAATTTCAAAAAATTCCGCTCAGTCGTTTAAGCTGTACACGTGCCCACAAAAATACTCACACACGCACCCACACACACACACACACACACACAGACGGACATCATGCTGAAAATTTTTTACAGCCTTCTCCACACCGGAGTAGTGCATTTTTGCGAAAATCTCGGGTACAAATTTTTAGTATGAAAACAATACCTACCTTATACATTAATGTATGCGGTCGGTAATAAAGACATTATTTTTACCTCATATAATATTTGTGTTTTTATTTAAATTATACACAAATGTTACATTGGCAAAGCCTGAAAAGTATTGGCTGAAGCTTCAAGAGTGTAGGTATTTATAACAAAAGCTTTTTTTCTTTGAATTAATAAGTACTTATTAGTTCTTGTGACAACAGTTTTCATATTTGGTATATGAATAATTTATGTTCTTGAATTAACAATGTTTACTTTTCCAATCACAAAACCAAGCCGTTGTTGTTTTAAATAAAAAATTGTTGTTTTAAATACTTCTGTTGTTAACATGAATCAACAACTTTGCATTGTTGAAGCAAGAATATTTGTATTTGGTATATGAACAGTTTATGTTCTTGAATTAACAATGTTTACTTTTTCATCAATAGCCTGTTGTTGTAAAACTTTTGTTGCTAAATAAGGAATGCTTTTTGTACCAAAAGTAACCGTCAATAATTTATAATCTCTTATAGGTTGATTTGAATTATCTCTCCAAGCTATTCTCTGGAATTCTGTGTTTGAATCTTCGACACGAATTTGGCGATACATCTTTTCAATGTCAGCTGTAAATGCAATGCGATGTTTTCTCCAACGAATCAGAATTTTGACTAAATCATCTTGTACCACCGGACCCTTTAAAAGCATGTCATTTAACGACAATCCACTTGATGTTGCTTTGGATGCGTCGAAAACTACACGTAGCTTTGTTGTGGTGCTCGTCTCTCTAGTTACGGCATGATGTGGAAGGTAACAACAATTGTAATGGATGAAGCCAGTCTTGTACGATGAGAGACTATCTTCACCATTAATAACTTGTATCATGTGACCAAGATCGATGTATTCTTGTAAATATTTTTGATTCTCTTTTTTTAGATTTGGATTTTTTCCAAATTTATGTTCAAGCTGATACAAACGGCACACCGCAATGTCTTTTGATTTTCCTAAGTGATGTTGCTCAGTTATCTCTTTAAATGGCAATGAAAGTTGGTATAGTCCTGATTTTAAACGAATAGTGGTTGATTCAAAAAATTGTTCACATTTGATTTCTTCTTCTGATTGATTTTGTTGTTTCGGCAATTCCTCAATTTCCCAAAAAGCTTTCAATTGTTTATCGAGATCAGCACACATATGAAAATTTTTAACAGTAAGTTGTGGTTCTCCTGTACAATTAATGTTACCCGACAATATCCATCCAAAAATCATTTTCTGGGCTGTGGGCGAACCCGGATTTCCTTTTTTTAGGCCCTCTAATATTATGCTGCTAAAAACGTCTGCTCCAAGTAATAAATTTATTGGCCCAGATTGATCAAATCGTGGATCTGCCAATTTTAAACCATGTAAATGTTCCCAATGTTGCACTTCTGTGTTTGAAGTTGGTAGATGATTTGTTAATGTTTTTAAAACGAGACTTTCGACTTCTAGCAAAGTTTCCTTGGTCAAGGTTTGTAATATTAAATCTGACTCTAGAAGTCACATGATGTGTTTGACTCTTCCCTATCCCTTGCGCAGTAGCGCGGACTGGTTCTCTTTTTAAAACAAGCTATTGAACAACTCTTTCGGGGCTGAACGAGGCTTGAGACCCTTGGTCAATGAGTGCTCTAATCAGGCTTTGTTTACCTGAAGGAGCGACAATTGTGATCACAGCGGTTGCTAATAAAATTTGATTATTCTGCCGGTGTGTGATAATTGATTGAACATCGGATGTATTTAAAAAATTGGAGTTTATGGTTTGAATTTGATTATTTGGTACAAAACTTGGGCTACTGGGAGTTAATCTGTTGTTTGATATTGCTCGAGAAGTACTAGGCTGACTGGATTGATTAGTAGATTGACTATTTTGTTGGTTATTGTTTTGATTCACCGAGTTTATATTTTTATGTAAAAGCGTGTGATGTTTCTTTTTGCAATATTGGCAAACTCTCTTACTGGGACAATTAACAACTCTATGCCCAAACCCTAAACAGTTGATACATAAATTTTTTACCTTTATAAAGTCGAAACGTTTTAGCTTTAGAAATTCAGACCCTGTTTTAGCTTTAGAAATTCATCACATTGCCGAATGATGTGTTGACCTTGACAACCGACACATGAAGTTGGAGTTGCAATGTGATGAGATTGTGTTGTAGTTTTGGTTCGATTAATGTTAAAAATGGTTGCTAGCTTTTCTGTATTGGTTTTCTGCTATTTATAGCTTCTAAGGTGCGGAATCTCGATTCTACAAATTCTTTGAGTGTTTTCCAAGATGGCAATTCTTTCATTTTGCAAGTTTCTTGCTCCCACAACTCAGGTTGAAGGCTTGTTGACAATGAAAAAAACTAAAATCGGATGCCATTCTTTCGTAGAAATATCCAGATTATCTAGAGCGTGTAAGCATTCAGATGTTATGTCTAATAATCCTCTGACCCATGGCCTGACTCTTGTTGAACTTTTGACTGAAATAATAATGTCTTTAATTGTGTATTTACTAAGACCTTTCGATTGTCATGTCGATCCTGTAATAGTGACCATGCTGAAAAATAATTCTTTTCTGTTACCTGGTACGGCCTCAAGAGCTGTTCTGATTCTCCTACAAGGTGCATCTTTAAATACTGCAATTTTTGAACTGGATTCAGAGAATCATTTTGGTGTACCATTGTTCTAAAATGGTCATAGAAGGTTGACCATTTGTTGTAATAAATTCGATATTTATCAAGTGAAACCTTTGGTAACTTTAAGCCGCATCCCAGAGTGATTCTCGACTGGTTGGATTTTATCATGCTGGTCTCGGTTTGCTTTGATACGTTTTCTGCAAAGTTTGTTTCATATCGGCTTTCAATTATTTCGTAATTAGAGTTGAAGTAATCTTCCACCTCAGCATAGATATCCTCTTCAAAGTAACTATAACTCTTTTGGGTCCCCTTTTCTGATGACCTTTGAACTAATAATCTTTTATGCCCACTGACAAATGTATACCAATGCCCTTGAAAAGCTGCTAACCTTCTTTGATAAAACCCTTTAGTGCGCTTATACTTCGCCGTCTTTTTATAATTATTAAAGCAACTTTCAAGGATTTCCTTTTGTGCCAACTGAGCATTTATTAAGTCTTCCATCTTTCTTTTAATTTATTTACCTCAACTAAAACACCCACCAAATTCAGATAAATTTTTTAAAATAAACAAAAAAAATGTAACCCCTCGTACAAGCGTTTTTATACCACTTCATCAAATTAATAACAATTATTCGAACCACGCTCTGTCCAGAAATCCAAAACCCCATTCAAATACTGCATTTAAAGTTCATGTACACTATGTAAATTTATTTATTACGTTCTAATAGGTATATCATTCAAATATGTATATAGGTATATTTAAAGTTAATGATAATGTTTAAATATCCGAAAAAATCAAATATAATAATGTGCAAAATTATGTATGGTTCCAAAAAATATTTTCAAATGTTTTAAAATGTATATAACCGTTTACTCATACTAATTCTGCTATTCTGGAACTTACCGCGTACGCGATTCGCGATATTACCGATACCGTACCAAATATTTTACAACTACACTACACTACATCAATGTTATATTTTTTTAATTTTTTACCTATAGCATTCTTATAGTTTACAGTTTTATTTTTTTTGTTTTAACCACTACAAAATTTTGATTTACCGTTTCCACTAGATTAGTTTTTTTTTTCTTTTTTTTGAACTAGAGCTTAACCACCAAAATGTTTGAAAATATTTCTCCAAATGGATTTTAAGCACTTTTATAAAGTTTTTTTTTACTAGAGCTTAACCACTAAAAATGTTTTAGAATATTTTTCCAAATAAATTTTAAGCACTTTTATAAAGTTTTTTTTTTTTACTAGAGCTTAACCACTAAAAATGTTTGAGAATATTTTTCCAAATAGATTTTATGCACACTATATCATTTATCCTGCTCGAAGGACCATGTTTTGAATTAGCTTACTAAGAATTCATAATGTTTCTTTCTCATAAAGCTTAACAAATCGTTTGAAATAAAAACTAAAACGCTAAATTTTCCAATAATTCAATTGCGATCAATTTTAATACAATCTTTCTTTTTCAACGACTCGAAAGTGATTAAACTTAAAAAATTAGACAATATTATATTAAATCTTATTCTAATTGAAAAAAAAATGCCATTAACATTATGATCATATAGTTCCTTATGTACTATAGTTCATTGACGTTAGCAGTAACAAAAGGAATTATAATCGACATTACATAAGAGACATATGATTATAGTACATAAGAAATCTATCCAAAAGCGATGATTAAAAATTAATTAAATTAATATTTTATCCTATCACGATGACATCTGGTGACGGATAGAATTAATAATGAAGTTAATTAACTATTATACTATGTGTTACAATTATGAAACGATATTAATTTTATTAAATCTAAACTTCTTAATCAACAAAAGTTTAAATAAGAATTGTAAACAATTACAAATTGTTTTGAAAACAACTTTTTATTTTTCTTTTAAAAACTTTACAGTAATTCGATATCATTTATTTACTTTGATATCATTTTTTTCTAAATACAAAATTTTTTATTTTTCATCTTACATAACCTACAAAAATTTAAATCATTATATTTTCATTTTATTGCATTTACTATTTTTAAGTACATTTACAATATTTTTATACATATTAATTTCGTGTATTTTTGAACATTTTTTTTATTTTTACACATTAACTATATTTTCAACCAACTTTATATCTAAATTCATAATAATTAATATTTCAAAAAAAAATCAAAACATACAACTGTTATTTACACATTTAACTTTTTATCTACACATTTATGTATTTAATTTTTAGCACATTTCCAAAAAAAATTTGAAAAAATGTGCTTATTAGTTTCACTCTGTCCGTCCGTCCGTCCGTCTGTTTACAAAACTTCTACACCGTTAAAGATAGAGAAAAAAAATTTTAACCATGGGTAGGTCTCATAAAAAAAATAATTTTGTGGAACAACTTTTTCATGTAGCCCCACCCATTACGGAACTACAGCCCCTCTAACTTTGAAAAGCCCTATTTTTAAATGCATATATCTAATGTTCTGCTTAAGATTTTTTCAATCTGAAAACGCCATTCGACAGGTATTTTTTTTAACTTTGTAAATTAATATCAAAATTATACAATTTTTTTAAATTTAGTATTTAAATTTACCGTTATGTGAAAACCAAATTTTGCATGATTTTTCTACTTTCATAACTCCGGCACACTTCTAGATAGAGGCTTGAAATTTTGAGGCAAGAAAGAACTTTTAGAATTAGTATAATTTTGCTCAGAAAATTTTTTTGGACCACCCCTTGTTTATGAGCTATTAGGGCTTAAAAATTGAAAATTTGCTATTTTTAAACAACTGTAACTTAGACACCTGTACACACTTTACTTCTGCAAGATATAAAAATTAAAGCTACAGTAATATATTTTTACGTGTGTTAAAGGTTTATTTTATTTGTAGAGGGTTCCAAAGTTGCAGCTCTTCAAAATTGCGAAAAAGCCTAATTTTCAGATGTATATATCTCAGGCTCTGCGTAATAGCTTTGCAATCTAAAACCGCCAGAAGATCGGAAATTTTATTATCTATATAAAACAGTATCAAAATTATGTAATATTTTGAAATTTACTATTTAAATTTACTGTTATGTGAAAACCACATTTTGCATGAAATTTCTTTTTTCATAACTCCGGCACGCCTTTGGATAGGAACCTAAAATTTCGAGACAAGGAAGAACTTTTAGAATTATAAGTTTGTATAGTATAAGTTTGCTCAGAAAATTTTTTGGTAGCGCCCCCTTTTTAAGAGTTATTACGCCCCAAAAATTGAAAATTTGCTATTTTTAGACACCTGTAACTTAGGCACCTGAAAAAATTTTGCTTCGGCAAGACACGAAAATTAAAGGTTATTAGTTAAATAGGATTCCGGGCTTACGGCCCCTCAAAATTTCAAAAATGTCCTATTTTCACATTTTTTCTTATTACATGAAATTTTCAAATTTTTGTGCAAGTCACAATTCTTAACAGTTTGTATTGAGTTTTGGAAATGTGCGCTTTTAAAAACCGTTGGTTTACATTCTACCTTGTTTTTATTTTTTTTTTATATTACTTAACCTATAAAAACTTTGGGAGTTCACTATACCAAATATTTTTGATTATTTACTTTTTGAAATTTAAATTTACATTTGCTTTAATTATTTACTTTTTTTCTTTATTAGCAATTGATACATATTTATTTGTTACATAAATAGCATATACTGTTACATTAGAATTTAATTTTGACTTTAGCCAAAGCTGTCTCGTCGTATAGATTAATATTTTATTTATTTTTTTAATTTTTATTTTTTACAATATTAATATTTTATTTATTATTAGAAGATAAATTATATTTTTTTTTTTTTGTTTGAATTATTACAATAATTAAGATTAGGTGCCTATTCAGATCTAGTTAATGTTTTTTTTTTATTTTATATTGGTCTTTATTTGTTTTATTTTTTATGTTTTGTTTCTTTTTGAAACATAAACATCAACCAATGCATTTTTTTTTATTATAATCCAATTTTTTTTTATAATAATTTTATTATGTCTACATTTCGATAGTTTTTTTTTTTTAAATTCTTTTTTTTTTTTATTTTTGTTTTAATTTAGAAAACCTGTTATTTGGTGTTCAGTATACTTTGCTAATATGTAGTTTATGAAAATACTTAAACCATTGAAATTCCATTTGTAATACATAAGCTAACCCATCAATTTGATTTCCTTCAATCAATGAATTTCCTTCAATTCTCTTGGTAAGTTATTAAAGGCCTGGAGGCAATTATAAAGACAATTATTCTTCTGCTTATCTGTTTTAAATAGCGAAAGATAGAAATTGGATTTGTTTCTGGTATTGTAGGTGTGAAAGTCTATATTCCGGTTAAGAATAAAATTGTGTTTAATTTTGTTGTTAACTATTTTATATGTTAACAGGTACAGTTCACGCTTGCAAAGGTTATTAAAGGAAATGTACTGACAAGTGTATAGTTGATGTGTAGGATATTTTAACGGATAACTATGTATAGCTTTTATTGATTTTTTGTGTAAAATGTCTAATTTGTTAATGTACGATTGCGTCGTTCTGCACCATATAGGATTTAAGTAGCTTAAGTGTGATGAAATATAGGATGAAAATATTAGGAATAAGACGTCTTTACTAAAAAATTTTCTTAGTCTCCTTAAAATAAAGATATATGGCGATATTTTCTTGATAACATGATCGATGTGTGGAAACCATTTGAGTTTATTATCCATCACTAAACCTAGATAGTTAAAATGATCGACTAATTCTAGTGATTCATGCTTATAATTGATATTAAAGTTATGCCAAGTTTTGTTCTCAAATAACATAATTTTAGTCTTTTTTATATTTAAGGACAATTTATTTTTCTTAAGCCATTCCTCCACGATAACTAAATCAGATAAAATGGCGCTTTTTATCTCAGATTCAGTGTCCATAGCATATTTGATAACTGCATCGTCTGCGTATAATTGGAAGTTTCCTTTGAGTGCTAGTAATATCATCGATATAGATTTTGAATAGGTCAGGCCCCAGAATTGAGCCTTGGGGAACACCCTTTTTAACATGGATTAAATTGCTACAGCTATCATTTACGCATACTCTTTGTTTTCTTTGCAATAGGTATGTTTCGAAGAAATGTATGTCATTAGTGCTCAAGTTTAGTTTAAGTAATTTATAGAGTAATATTTCGTGATCTACACAGTCAAAGGCTTTTTGAAGATCGATAAAAATACACCCCGAGTATTTACCTTTATCCATACTTCGAGTAACAAAATCCGTTAAAGCAAGGCATGCGGCGGTTGTATTGGAATTCTCTTCGAAGCCGTACTGATCTTGGTGAAGGATAGCATTATTTTTCAAGAAGAAGGTTAGTGGATTTTTGATAATTTTTTCAAAAATTTTTGAAAAAGTGCTTAAGACGGATATAGGTCGATAATTTGTTGCACTGGTTACGCTTCCACCTTTATGCAGTTACCACAGCAAATTTGAGTGAATCTGGAAAGGTTGAGGTGAGAAACGAATCGTTAATATAATCCATTAAACTAGGACACAGTTCAGTGGAGAATTTTTGTACAAATTTTGCTGAGATATAATCATACCCTGTCGCTGATGAAGATTTAAGTGAATCAATTGCGTCTTTGACTTCCGTTAAATTTGTTGGAGTTAGTTGAAAAGGAGAAAATATGTTTCTACTAACTTTCCCCAAAAATTCCTTATCAATCGGACATAAATCAATATCAAGGGTATCAGTGACATTAACGAAAAAAGTATTTAATAAGTCACTTATTTGTTGTGGATTTTCTATCACCTTATTGTTGTGTTTTAAAGTTTTGATCTGATTACCAGTTTTTGAAATACTTTTATTATACATAATTTTTTTATACAAGGTCCACAGTTTCCTACTATCACCAGGATTCTTAGAAATAGTTAGGTTACAATAATTTGTTTTAGCCTGCATAACTAGGTCATTTACTTTTTTTTTATAAAAAGCATGAAGATCATTAGTTTTAGCATCATTAGGGTACTTCTTCTTGTAATTAAAAAAGGAGTCGCGAATTTTTATAATTTTTATAATATCTGGAGTCATCCATTCATGTTTTTTTTTAGTATGGGTCACCGGGATTACTCTCGTATGCTCTTTTATAAGCAACGACAAGGCATGCACGAATTCGTCAAAACTATAGTTGTTTTGGTAAATGTTTGACCAAAAGCTATTGGACGATAAGTTATTGTAATCTAATACAGTTTTGTAAGTAGTGGCATTCTGTTCAGTGCATGGATTTAGGTTTGTACTAATAAAAAACATTTGAGGATCCGATAGCGGAGTGTCTATAATATGTAAATTATATTCATATTCGATTACATCAGAAATAAAGTGATCAATTATGGATTTATAAATTTTGTCAATTCTTGTCGCAAACTGTTCATTAATTTTGTTGTAGATTAAATATCCGGTAGAGAGTAAAATCTGAGAATAGTTTATAACCTCCTTGTTGAGTTTGTCTAGTAGAGTTATATTGAAATCCCCTAAAATTAGCGATTTATTAAAGGAAGACGTAATTAAATCAAGTTTATTTATAAAGTCTACAATATTAGTTTGTTGAGATCTATAAAAAGACATGAGGTTTAAATTTTGTTTTAGTAATCTGACTATCAAAAAGTTGGAATTATTGTATTCTTCCTCAAGGATGGGAGCGCTACTATTATTTTCAGCCACAAATATAGTGACACCCCCGTACGTAATGTTCCGAATTGATTCAGTACGATTAGAAAAATATCCAGTGTACCCGGGTAGATTGAAAAATGGGTTTTCAGTTTTATGTAACCAAATTTCCGCTAAAACTATTACATGTATTACCATCCATATGAATTAATTAGTATTTCAAGATCATTTAACTTATTCCTAAGACTTCGAATGTTTAAATACAAAATGTTTTAATTATGTTTGTATTTCATCATCACACTTTTGGGTAACTCTGTATAATAATTTACTTTCATATCATTCTCAAAATTATAAGATGTCATTACTATTTACGATAAGAATAGAGAATAAGAATAAAGCCCGTTAGATAGTAGATAGAAAAATTGAAAAGTTGAAATCAGTATTAATCCGGCATCAAATAAAAACGCATCGAAGTAAAGTGAGGTAGAGTTTAAGTAAATTAATAATTTATTTTTAATTTTAATTTTAAGAAATATCCTAATTATATTTATTATAGCTTTAATTGTAATTTGAATTATAGTTTTTGTAAATTTTTAAAATATAAGTTGGAATTTTTAAATAAATTTTGTATGTTTTCAAAAAATAAAAGAAAATCTAATAGTAAGATTAGGTCATGTATTAAAATAAAAGTGCAATATAGTTTAATATATACTGATCGCGGCGGGCTATTTTTAAGAAAAATAAATTGTAATTTGTAAAAATTAAAGTGTTGATGTAGCAAAAATATTGTTGATGTGAATGTTAAAAAAATTGAATAAAAATAAGCAAATGTAAAATTTAAAAGAAAAATAATTATTTTTAAGTTAAATGCAAAATTGTAAATAAAGAATCTAATTGATACATTTTTAAGAAAATTATAGTGTTTTTTTTGTATTTTAAATGACATGTGCAAAACAAAAATATTTAAAGCTTTCAGAAAACAATTATGCAGTATAATTAAATAATAAGTTCTAATAAAAATATAGAAAATACAAAACAAAAAAAAAATAATAAGTTACGGGCATTAGTGAAAGAGGAAAAGAGATGAAATATTGCTTCAGAAATTTGTAAAATTGTGTTATTTCTATTAATATTAAGATTATAATTAATTATGCAAATTGTTATTTTTAATTTTCGCGATGTCATTAAAATTATTAATATTGTAAATTTTACTAGAAGCAGATTTACGGATTTTAATAATATTGTCTTTAATCCATAAATATTGAAAATTACAATTAATTTTAAGTTGTTTAGCTTCATAGTATAATTTTTTTTGAAAATGAGATAGATGATTCCTGAATTATATTTCTCTGTTTCCCTCTTCACTTGCTAAAAATTCTGCGGTGTATATATGCTGATTCTTTTTTTTTAACATAAGCTTTAACTGCATAAGATCGTAGATGGACTACATGTTGTTTAATATTATTATCGCCGCCAATTTTTGAGTTAAAGGATTCAATTCGCTCGATATCATCCATGTTAATATCAGGCTTTATTTTTTTTGAAATTTCAAAAAAAATGTTTTTTAAATTACCTGAATTGGGTGGTAAACCCGCGACCACAATGTTGTTCCTGTTTTTTATTTGCTGATCTTTATCAATTAGAGATTCCAAAAAGCAGACCTTGTCTTCTAGCAGTTTTTGCCTTTTGCTGTTTTCCAAAATATCTTTTTTTAATTTGGTGTTCTCACAAATAATAGTTTTTTGAGTTTGCATCACTACATCAAATTGTTGGCAAATGAATTTTTGCGATAACTGAATATCCATAACCACGGAACCCAAATTTTTTAGATACTGTGCTATGTTGTCAAGGGTACAGTCGACCGGGTTGAATGACTTAAGATCCATTGCTTTCTCAGAAATATTTAAAATTGTTGAACAGCCATTGTACAAGCTATTCGTTGCATCATTAACTACCTTTGGTTGTAACTCGATTAAACCAGGATCAGGGCTATTTTCATTGCGATTTTCTTCCGACCTCGCAACACTCGTCTCCAATGCTTCAACTTAGCAAAATGATCTAAAACAATTATAGATCATTTTGTTACAGATATTTTCGATAAGAAATATTTCTTTCACGTGTTAGACACTGATTTGTCGGGCCATCAAATGTTTTTTATTAGCTCCATTCGAAAACCGGTAATAACTAATAAAAATCAATATAAAACTATTTTGAATTACTCAAATATTAGTCGTAATAATATTTGGGCGAATCTTGATTCATATGATAATTTTGATGAGGTCATCGATAAATTGAATTTACTAGTAAAAGACAATACTCAGCGTATCGAAATAAAAAAGAATAGACAAACAAAAAACGGAATGGTTAACTGAAGATATTTTTAGATTAATGAAAATTAGAGATTCTTTTTGGAAAAAATATCCAAATGATCTTCATGTTAGAAATCTGTACGCTCATTATAGGAATAAGGTTAAAAAATTAGTAACCGAAGCAAAAAAAAATATTATTCTGATAAATTATTACAACAAAAAAGCAACACGGGAAAACTATGGCATTTATATGAACAAGTTATGTTTAACTCCGATAGCGTTGACTCTAAAAATAAAATCAAAGCTATTTGTCAGAATAATAAAATGCTAGAGAATGAAAATGATATTTCGGAAGCTTTTCATAACTATTTTATTAATGTTACTAAGGAAATTAATATATCGAATCAAAATATTGACTACTCCTACTTAAATCTATTCGGTCGCAACACTCTCTCTAACTTCCATTTAAACCCACCCAATGAAAACGAAGTCAGATTAACAATGAATTCATTAAATGTTTCGCAGCCACAGGATATGATAATATCTCAACAAAGTTTATTAGAAAATTTTCTGATCAACTGACTCCGATATTAGTAAAATTCATAAATAAATCATTTCAAACTGGCATTTTCCCAGAAAAACTTAAAACAGCCATTGTAATTCCTATCTTCAAAAATGGTAGCAAAACTAGTTGTTCAAATTACCGGCCTATATCAATTCTGTCAGCTTTCTCAAAAATATTTGAAATTATTGTTAAAAACCGACTAAATGACTTTATGTATAATAATGGTATCTTAAGCGAGGAGCAGTATGGGTTTGAAAAGACATCAAATACTACTCCTGCTTCCCTCAGTTTAAAGGATTTTATTTCAAAAAATAGAGATATGGGAAAATATGTAAGCTGCATTTTTTTAGACTTACTGCCTTCTATTGTGTAGATTATGATGTTTTATTATTTAAACTTGAAAAGCTTAATTTTACAAATATTCACTTAGAGTATTTTAAATCATATCTGCGTAATCGAATACAAATAGTTCCTATAGGAGACTTTTGTAGCTCGGAAAAGTATATTGTAAAAGGTGTTTCCCAAGGCTCCATTCTAGGTCCAGACCTCTTCAAGATTTACATTGATGATTTAACTCGTCTGAATCTAAAAGGCAGTTTACAACTATATGCAAATGATGCTGTTCCTAAATATGCTGAAAGTAATGAAATAGATTTAAATTCGGCAATTCAAAATGATCTTGATACTATTCAAGAATGGTTATTTAAGAACCGCCTCAGTTTGAATATAGCTAAAACTAAAACAATATTTTTCCAGCACAGATCTCTAACTACAAAACCAAACCTTCAGCATAGAAATGGTATAATAGAAGTTGTACAAAGTTTTAATTACTTGGGATTAATATTAGATGTTAAACTTAATTGGAGTAATCATTTACAATATATAATAAAAAAAATTGCACCATACATCTTTATTATGCGTAGACTAAGAAACTATGTATCCATGGATGCGCTTTATACAATTTATTCTGCGTATATAAAATCATATATTTGCTATCTCAATCCCATTTGGAATAGGGCTTCGCAAGTATACATGAATAAACAAGAGATACTACACAAAAAAAATATTAAAATTATTCGTCAACTCCCTATACGACATCCAACTAGCATGTTATATACTAGTCAGTATATTAGTCTTAAAGATATAGGTAAATTTGAGCTTTATGTACTTGCTTTTAAAATAACAAATAACCAAATAAAACACAATTTTATTTTAAATAGAAGAATAGAACTACATAATCACAAAACGCGTAACAAAACAAACTTCTACTTATCGTTGTTTAGAACTAATAATCAAAATAACAACTGCCTATTCCATTGTTTAAAGGTGTATAATGAACTCCCAGAAAGTTTTAAATCTATTAATAATATAGTAGAATTTAAATGTAAACTTAAACGTATGATATCAACTGTAAATTAATTAATAAAGATCAAACATATTAATAGTAAATGTAATAAAGTTTATTTAAGTCTAAGAAATTAAATATAAGCAAGAAAAAAAAAAAACATTTAAACAATAAAAAACAATAACTTTCTAGTAAATTATGAGGGTCTTATTAGCTCTAGCTAAGGCCTTAAACATAAAAATTCTATTTGTTAAATATACTTATCTTTGTAACACTATGTATAAATTTTAATAAAGAAAAAAAAAAAAACAATACTAACGATTTCTTATAGTAAAAAACAGAAAGACGATTTCGGTAATTATTGATAACTAGAAGTAACACTATATGTACATAAAAATTTGGATTATTATTGGTAAGTTTAAATACAATACAAAAATAATGATTAATTTATTTTCAGGTGTTGATGGTTGATTCCATAGATATTGAGATCCTGGACGGTGCAACTCTGGATGACTTTAGATAAGTATTTTCTTTATTTTTTTTTATTAATGATTCTTTGGGGTTGTTTTCAAACTCTTTTTAGGTTGACGGCTGCCCAGGGCGCAACAGTTTTTTATAGTAAGGGATCATAAATGCTATCATCCTCCAACATGACGGTCTTGAACCATGGTTCTTAAACAAAAGTTGTAGAGCTGGTCAAGACATTTTTAACGATACCCCACATGATATTTTACCATTGCCTTTTATATTAAGGGCTTATAAACAGTTTTAGCAACCAGGCAGGTCGTGCTAGAACAATGGTCCCTAAACTAATGTTGAAGAAGTCGCCAAGATCTTTTCAATGATACCTCACATAATCATATACAACTGATTTTATATCAAGAGCTTATAAAACTTTCTAGACCAAATCAGGGCATCTTAGAGCTACATTCCCCAAACAAAAATTTATAAGCTCACCAAGACCTTTTTAATGATATCCCACAAGATAATATACCGCTTATTTTCATATTAAGGGCTTATAAACAGTTTCAAAGACCAAACAGAGCATCCTAGAATATTGTTCCCCAAACTAAAGTTGGATAGCTCTACAAGATCTTTCCAATGATACCCTACATGATCATATACAGCTGATTTTATATTAAGGGCTTAAAAAACCTTTCTGGGCCCAAGCAGGGCATCCTGGAGCCAGATTCTCCAAACAAAAGTTGTTAGGCGCTCCAAGATCTTTTTAATGATATCGCACATGATAATATACCGTTTACTTTTATATTAAGGGCTTATAAATGGCCTTTTCAATGATACCAAGACCTTTTCAATGATATGATGATATTCGGATATAAATATTGAAATCCGCATACAACATATAAAAGGGCTAAAAGGACTCCTTTGGAACCAAATGGATGTAATTTCAGATTTTTGTCGGTGGTTCCACACCAAACTCTATCAAATGCCTTTTGCAGCTAGTCTCTAGCAAAACTAGAAGTGCTTCATCTTTTTAATACGAAGTCAGTGAGTGAGTGGATGAGTTATTTCATGCATTTGTTAGGAACAGCTTTATATATATAAAATATTTAAATCAGGAATCCAATCATAAATCGAATTCAAAACAAGCTTGAAATCAATTGAAAATTGTTTTAATGGAATGTACTGAAATTTCAAAGTTTGAAAAAGAAAGCTGATTTGTATTTATATTGTAAAAACAAAATGTTTCCCCTTTTAAAATATAAAAAAAAAGAATTATAAAGCTATATTAATAAACTAAAATAACACAAAAAAGATGGCCGACTTGATGATGGAATTGTGATGGCCGACTGAATAAGTTGACTGCCGGCTGAAACTGGATATTCAGGTAATGTTTTATATTTAGTTGTTACTAATGGTTATATTTTTAGGTTGTAATATTCAATACTACATACATAATATCATTAATTACATGATTATATTTTACTGACTTAAATAAAATCAGTCAATTACAATCGAGATATAGTTTGTCACTATTTATAGTATAGACACAAACCAAATTTCAACAATATAGTATAGACAAAGCTCCACCAGGCACTATAGAAAAAGCTCAATTAAAAGCTCCTCCAAGCGGAACCGCCATATCCTAACTACTACCAAACATAATGAACGTGCGTGACTTGTGCAAAAAAACGAAAGTCACATGCCTTTCAACTCAGTGTAACCTATTGGAAATATAATTAACTTTTCTAATGCGAGCAAAGTAACCGATTGCAAATATAAATGATAATCAGAACCACCCCACTTGGCGGATTTCATGTGAGAAGGAAATTGATGATAGAATACTTGACAATCTGTCAAATACAGAATAAACTTGCATTAAATATGAAAAAAATTGGCGGTTATTATTTTTAAAATTGATATATATTATTCGTTATAAACAATAATTATAATAAGGACAACAAACAGATACTGTAGAGTGCCTCAAAGCAAGAATTTTCAAGCACCTGGGATTTATATGCATAGAATCTCAAAGAATGTGATGAACAACAAAAAGGAACTCATAAAATAGAAAATAGCATTGAAAATATTGAAACCTTATCCAAAAATTTTTTAAATATATAGTTCTCATTAATAAAATTAATTTTAATTCCATTTTTTGGGAAAAAAAGCATCAAGGTGAGACTATCAAAACAGGCTTTTCGAACAGAAAATTTTGCCACGATTATTTGTAGAAAGAAAGGAATGTGTTCAAAAAATCAAATATCGGTACAAACGGTTAGAAGAACGAAATCGAAAAAAGTTTAAGTATGTTTATATAAGTTAATTTTTATTTGGTAATTGTAGTGTATTGTTTATATTATGTATTATACAGGGTTTTCCAATTTCAGTGATATGATTTCTAAGTGACGTTTCGGCCATTTGTAGTATGTCATGATCTGTCATTTATTTTTCATTGTATTCAGTAATGTTTACAATTTCATCATGGAGAGATATACACAAGAACAACTTTACAATTTATTCAATTTTATTATCAAAATAATCGTTCTCCAATTGTAATTTTTTTAAAAAAATCGTCTTCGCCGATTAGGCTCACTTTCATTTGAGTGGTACGATAAATAAACAAAACTGTCGATTCTGGTGCGGAGAAAATCCACAAATTATCCATGAACAACCATTACATTCACCTAAATTGACAGTTTGGTGTAGTTTTTGGTCTGGTGGAATCATCGGTCCTTACTTCTTTCGAAATGAAGCTGGTTTTATCGTTACTGTCAATGGAGAGCGGTATAGATCGATGATAACCAACTTTTTATGGAAAGTGGAAATTGGAAGAAGTTGATCTTAACAACACCTGGTTCCAACAAGACGGAGTCAACATTGAGTGGCCTCCAAGAAGTTTTGATTTAACAACAACGACTATTTCTTGTGAGGTTATTTGAAGTCATTGGTCTTTAGCAATAAACCAGACTCTCTTCAAGCTTTAGAAGTCAATATTGAAAGTGCTATTCATGACATACGACTTGATTTAGTGGAAAAAGTGCTCGAAAATTGCGTTCATCGAATTCGTTTCTGCAAAAGAAGTCGTGACTCGTGGAGGCCATTTGAATGACGTTTTATTCAGAACTTAATTGAATCGATTGTACTTCACATTAAATAAAAAACATTTGAATTAGTGTGTTTTTTTTTTGAAAAGAAATCATATCTCTCAAATTGGAAAACCCTATATATGACGCTAATCTATTTCCAAGCACACCACTTAAAGTTACTAGAATAGGAAAAGCGACAACAGCAACCAAAGCCAATCACTTGCAGCTACAAAATACTCTCACGTTATCAGGCAAAACGACACCTACAATCAAAGCCATAAAAACACTCTCTCATTTGCAGGTATTGCAAAAAACAACAATTATGTTAATATCTTAAGAAATTATAACATTGATATCGCAATTAAAACAGAAACCTGCTTAAAAAAGAAACAGTTGAATTATATAATGCTATGAAAAATTAAATAGCATTTATGTATGCAACAGAAAAGACAGAAAAGCTGGTGGCGTTGCGGAATGTGTTAAAAAATTTATCGGACAAAAATTAGTACCAAACTTAGAAACAAAAATATTTGAAACTGTCCCACTTAAACTTGAACTAAATTCAAAAGATCACTGATGCTTATTTTGAGGGTGGAAATAGTAATAAGGAAAATAGTAAAAAGTCATAGCAATTTTAAATTGCTTTTTCCAGTAACACCAACTTACATTCCAGCTGCACCTAACCAAAACCCTTCTACACTAGATTTGATTTTGACTAATTCAGAAAATTACTTAAGTGACTCGATGGCCATAAATGAATTAAATTCGGACCATCTACCGGTTATATTTAATATTAAAGATAGAGCAATTCACAAATCTCAGACAAAGATATTGTTATACAAAAAAACAAACTGGAAAAAGTTTAATAAATACCTAAATAACTTATTATATAAATTTAACTGGGTTAATATGAACTCAAAAATCTTAATAGACACAGCGGAAGAAAATTTCCATAAATATCTCACGAATACTATTCCCAAACTGGTCCCAAAAACAAATATTAGAAGCAAGACCCATTTGATCCAAATTCCAAACTTCTTAAAATATGTACAACGTAACGTACAAAAGTAACGTACCAGAGATTACATTCACAAAAATATATACAATTATTACAATCGTGTAATCAAACTAGAAATGATGGTAATCGTAAATGCTGAATGGAATAATACGCTATCTTCACTAAATAGAGCAAGTAAACCCTTCTGGAATCCAACCAGAGTGCTTAAAAAAAGAAGATCGAAGATGCCGGCTCTCTCTTTAGAAAATCGGTTATTATCGACCAAAATGGAAAAAGCAAATGCATTAGCAAATTATTTCGCGAACCAAAATAGACTGCATGTTAATAATAGCAACATTTCAACTGCAGACTCAGTAAAACGCTCTAAAATATTATGAAATTCATTAAACTTTGCCGTCTAATCTGAAATCTCGGTTAATGAAATCCAAATTATATTAAAACAAATCAAAAATAGAAAATTGCCAGGGAAAGATAAAATTCCAAATAATATACTTAAGAATTTGTCCAAGATAAGTTTAGACTTTTTAAGTAACATTTATAATAAATTGGGTTTAGAAGTGGCCATTCCACTTTCTACCAATTATGAAATTATACGAAATGAAATTTGTAATCAAGAATCTGTAGGTATTATAACACTGGATATTGAAAAAGCTTTCAATTTTGTATGGTACGATGCTCTTATTCATAAGCTAATGGAATTTAAATTTCATATATACATAACAAAAATAATTAACAGTTTTGTTCAAAATAAAACATTTTCTGTTAAAATTGGTTCTACTATATCAGATGAGAAAAATATTGCTCTTAGCATTCCCCAAGGTTCCTCATTATCGCCGATTCTGTACAATATTTTTACTTCAGCCTACAAATTGTGTGTTAGGGTTATATGTTGATGATACAGCGTTGTTAACTTCATCAAAATCATCTGAGGATATTTTATTATTAATTAAAAATCTCGAATCTGATTTTAATTCAAGATTACTACCTCCAGTGGAATATTAAAGTTAATGGTGAAAAAACTAAAGCAATTTTCTTTACAAAAAAAAGAAAACTCAGTTTTTTAGCAAACAGAAATTTGAATTTGGATAATAGACAAATAACTTGGAATAATATGGAAAAATGACCATGTTAAGTATTTGCTGGGAGTTCTTTTGGATAAAAAATTATCATTCAAAACACAAAAACGTAGAGAAAATTAATAAATATATCTGAATTTTATATCCCTTAATTAATAAAAAATCTACATTAAAAGAAGTTAACAAATTATTACTGTTTAAAAACATTTTCCAAAGCATCATATTGTACGGATTTTCCGTATGGCAAAATGCTGCCAAAAGTAATTTAGAATTTCTACAAAGAAAACAAAACGCTATTTTAAAACTGGTATCTAATAAAGCACGTTGGTTCTCTACAAAAAAGCTACACGAGTTAGCACATATCAATACCATTTCGGAGGAGATTGAAAAATTAAATATACCATTCCAAAATAGTTGTAGATACGCAGAAAATCCGCTTATAAATTCGATTTTATATTAGCATATAAGTTTAATTTTAGTTTCTGTAGGTTAGTTAAAATTTTATAAAATACATAGTCAATAAGGTTTTTCTTGACATTTTCCTTAAAATCAATTAATTTTCTTTTAAAAAACATGTTTGTCAGCATACGCTACATAGTTCCAAGTCATAATAGATGTGAACATATGATTGTAAGCTCTTTAATGTATAAATTGGCAAATATAAAATTAGTAAAATTAAGGCAAATAAATAAATAAATAAAATAAAAAAATAAGTAAAGGGTTTTCCAATCCAAGGGTTGAGTGATATGATTTCTTATCAAAAAAAAAATACACTAATTGTTAAGCAAATTCAAATGTTTTTTATTTAATGTGAAGTACAATCGATACAAATAAGTTCTCAATAAAACGTCGTTCAAATGGCCTCCACGCGTCAGAATTCGATGAATCCAATTTTCGAGCACTTTTTCCACTAAATCAAGTTGTATGTTATGAATACCACGTTCAATATTGACTTCTAAAGCTTGAAGAAAGTCTGGTTTATTGCTAAAGACCAATGACTTCAAATAACCCCACAAGAAATAGTCTAATGGTGTTAAAACACAACTTCTTGGAGGCTATTCAATGTCACAATTTCTTGAAATAATCGAATCTCCAATCGTTGTTGTTGCACGTGCTGTGTGGTATATAAAGAAATTTTTACGATAATATTATTTAAAAGCGTTAAATCTCAATTTCTAAGAAATAAAAAAAAATGTTCACATATTATGTATTAAACATTTAAATGTTTTTGTATGCCTAACCTCCATTTACTAGAAATTAACTATTTAAATAAGGAAAATTAATGTTATTCTTTTTTCATGATTTTTAAGTCATCTGCAGATACAATGTGTGCTATACTGTGTGGAATTTGAAATAAATTTAAAAAAGGATCAATCAAATAACGTAGAGTTTTTTATGAATTAGTCTCGGAAGGGCTACCTACGATTGTCGGAGAGGTCAGAAATAAATATATTGAACAAAAGGGAACCTAAATGGCTACCCTTGAGACATCGATTTTATTAGATAATATACTTTGGAATTTAACATATTGAGTTCTTTCTGTAAGGTAAGGATGAAGCCAATTGAGAAATGAACCGGATATGCCAAAAGTAGAAATTTTATTACTAAAAAGTTGTGATCAATACGATCAAAAGTCTGTGTAGATTACATCAACTTGGTACCCATTTTCTATCTGATTCAGAATTACGGATGTGTACATCATAAGGTTCGTGGTGGTAGAACGACCTTTTCTGAACCCATACTATTGTTCGTTAAGTTTTGTATTTATAATTGGTGCAATTTTACCAGCAACAATTTTTTCAAACAACTTAGGTAAAGTTGATAAAATTGCTATACCATAGAAGTTTTCAACAGATGCTCTATCACCTTTTTTGAGAATAGGGGTAAGAAGAGAAGATTTCCATGCATCTGAAAAGTACCTGACGAAAGTGAATTATTAAGGATAAAATGTTAAAGATAAAAAGTAAACAGCACAATTATAGAAAAAAATTGGTGGGATCAAATCAGGACCAGCACCTTTTTTCGTTTCAAGACTCGTAATTGCGTCGAAAATGTCACTTTCGAAAAGTTACATAAATCAATAAGTTTGAGTTATGTAATGAATTGGGAATTAAAGAATCGTTATTAGTAAAAGATTCCTGCGGACGTTAATTTTTTTGAAAATTGTCAGCAAAGAAATTACTAATGTCAGTTTGGCAAGAAAAAAAAGTATTATCCCTAGATATAGAATCTGGATAACCAAATGTTTTACGCTTTGAATTAACAAAGTTAAAGAATTTTTTAGGATCAGTAATTACTTTATTACCAATATTATTGATATAATTTTCATAAGCTTAGCCTTCAGTTTAGATTCTAAAGCCAAATCGTTGTTGATATTTATTAAATTATTGTTAGGATCAGTTGTATGTTTAATTTTTTTATGTAATTTGTTGCGTTGATTTCGCAAAGTCCTTAGATCTCTATTTAAGCAGGGTTCAGTGGTTCTATTTTTTTTTATGGATTTTTGGCACAAAAGCGTTAATTGTTTCAAAAATCTTTAAGTAAAGATACATGATTTGATATTCTGGATAGATAAAAAATTGACCCAATTGATTAATGATAGAGCATTATTTATGATTTGAAAGTCGGTTTGAAAATCATATACAATTGAATTATTGTATGATTTAGAAAATTTAGGGCTAGAGGTGGAAAACTCAAAAATAATTTCGTTATGACGAGTGTGGTTAATAAAAAGATTATATGCATCATTTGCGAGTTTTACCTCCACTCTGACATATGCATTAGAAAGAGCAAGATAATTTGTTAATTTGCTGTAAATCATTACCATAAAAATCACTAATAAGATTGAAATCGATTTCGTCAAGAAAGTTTATTGGTTTTGTTTATACTAATAACAAATTATCAGAGTCGTTCATGATAAAAGATATAGCAGGACGATTAAAATTGCCAAATATAAAAATATAATCATCCTCGTTCATATAGCTATATTATTACAATGTCGTAAAATTCAAAATAAGTAGTGTATCTAAGGGGATTCTAGACTAGGAAATAACGTAACAGATGTTAAAGATAAAGATTGATGTTAACGATAAGGAAATGATAAGAGATAAGATAAGGAGTATGACTCATCTATGATAAGAAATAAGATAAGGAGTATGACTCATCTATGACTAGACCAGGATATGACGTAATATATGATTAAGATAAGGATTGATGTTAATGATAAGGAAATGATAAGAGATAGGATAAGGGGTATGACTCATCTATGACTAGACCTAGACCAGGACATAACAGATGTTAAAGATAAGGATTGATGTTAACGATAAGGAAATGATAAGAGATAAGATAAGGAGTATGACTTATCTATGACTAGACCAGGAAATGTTAAGGAGTATGACTCATATATGACTCATCGAATAAATTTTAAGAATAGCTATGAGGTTTCGAGCCCACATGTCTCCATTAAAATACCAGGACCGTAGATTTGAAATATTTTTTAAAGAATTAAATTAAAACTTTTTTATAAATTTTTTTCTCAATTTGAATATTATGTTTTTGATGATAAGAACTTTTTGTGATTTTTAGAATTTGAAATAGAATAATTTGCTGTAGATATGAAATATTGTATTTAAAAAATTTTTTTTAAGAAATATGACGTCAGGGAATCTCCTATATAATTACAGTTATTTTTTTTCAATGACTGACTATACAGTAATTATAGACTAATGTTGTTGTTGTTGTTGTTATTTGTTTTCAAAGAATTTATATGTTTTGTTATTTTCGAATGTAAGAATATTAGGGATGCTTTTGACTAAAATTTTGTGGATGTTGTTGTTATTTTTTGGTTTTCTTTTATTTAAAGAAATACTGATAAGATGCAATGAATTAATTTTAAAAATATTCTGCTATTATACATCTTAAAAGCATTAATTTATTTTAGATGAAAAAAAAAATGAATAATGTTGCGGTTTTGACTGAAAACAATTTAAAATTGATAAGTTAAAAATAATAAAAAATACTAACGTCAGGGAATCTCCTATATAATTACAGGTTTCAAATTTGATAAAAATGGTATTTGGAAAACATCCATAGTTACACCAAATTAGTATTAGAACAATTTGAACATTAAGGAAGTAGCGGTTTTGACTGAAAACAATCTAAAATTGATAAGTTAAAAATAACAGAGAATACTATTTTAAAATCATCTAGCTAAACAAATTGAATGTAAGAATATTAGGGATGTTGCGGTTTTGATTGAAAAGCTTTAAAATAATAGAAAATGTTTTTTAGAAAACATCTACACAAATATGAGATTTTGTGTAAAAGAAATGAAAACTTTATTTATTTCATCATTCAAACAATGGATACCATAGAAATCATAGATGACATCGTTATTGTACCACCAAGTACAGCAAATAATGGTGGATATAGGAACGCTGGATATAGCTACGCTGGATCAACAAGTAATGACCAAATCGCATCAACTTCACATCAAATAGCATCAAACTCACATCAAATCGCAGCATCTACAAGCACAAAAAGAAAGGCAGATGAGGTGACAGATATTCTCAACCAATTTAATGAAGGGGTAGAGAAAAAATCAGCGTTTAAAAGAACTTTGTTAGCGACAGGCATCATTCGTGGTAAATACTACCACATATTAAAATTTAAAAAATTACATTCAGTATGGTTCAAGAATCATGCTAGAGTTTGAGAGTACGGTTTTCTTTTTGCCTGCATATATGGTCAGAATTTTAACGGAACAGCAAATACAAGTATTGAATGATGCACTCTATTTGTATATGCTGTCACCAACACCATTTAAATAGAAGCTGGTAACTGAGGAAATATATTCGCAGGACCTATTAGCAATTAATCAATAAAAAAATTATTGTAACTAAAAAAATGAAAAAATAAATATTATATTTATATTAAAAACAAAAAAAAAAACAAAAAATCTTTTTATTTATTTTATTTATTTCACAGCAGCTTTTAGTAAAAATTTAAAAAAAAAAACTTTATTTATTTTATTAATTTCACAGCTTTTTGAACTTTTGAACCTTATTATTCCCTTGTATGGAAATTAAATTTAATTAGAGAAGCTAGTTTCATTTAGAAATAACTCGGTCGAGTTGAATAAAAAAAATAAATTATTTTTATATTTAAAAATTATAATAAAAAATAAAAAAAAAAAATGTCTGAAATCGCTAAAAAAATTTTAAAAAAACATAATTTTTTATTTAAAAAAAATAATAAAAGTGAAAATAAAAAAGAAGTTAAGTCTTATGTGATTTCACTATTGAAAGATTTAAATGTGTTAGAACAATTAGTTAAAGAAAATATAAATTCTAACAGTGGGGTAAAATCTTCTTTATTAACTTCTATAGGACATTTAGAATCCTTTAAATACAAAATAAAAACAAAATTATTAAATAAAGACACTGAATTGAAATGGAGAATATTAAATTCTGCATTTAAAAAAGAATTGAAAGTGGTGTTATAACTAACATAACTGAGATAGACCCCAACATTTTTTTAGAAAAGTGTAAAAAAATTGTAGAAGAAAAAATTAGACATATATTGCTAGAATATAATGCAATTAAAATTAACTTTGTCTTTTGTGATGAATTTGTGAAAACAAACAATGAAGAAAATGAATATGATCTAAAATGGGTGGGTGTTCAAAATTAAGGCAACATTTTGATTTTGCCGCCATTTTTTTTCTACCTGGAATTTTTATACGAGGTTTCTTTAGGTATATTCTAAATACATTTCGGTTAGTTAATATGGAACGTTACTCGAAAGAACAACGTGTTTTTGTTATTACAACATTTTTTGAAAATGGTAAAAGTTTTCAAGATGTAATTAGGAAATTTCGGACAAAATTTGGTAGAGGAAATGCTCCAACAAATCGTGCCATCAAGCGAATGGTTGATAAATTTCCAGAAACTGGATCTGTTCTTGATAACAGAGGCAACATTTATCAACGTAGTGGCCGTTCAAACGAGAATGTAGCAGCTGTGAGCAGAAGTGTTGAAGAAGATCCAAAAACTTCCATTCGTCATCGTTCGCAGCAATTAAACATCAAACCATCCACATTATTCAACATTTTGCATCGTGATCTCCATTTAAAGGCTTATAAGATCCAGCTGACGCAAGAATTAAAACCAACTGAACATGCATTACGTCGGCAATTCGTTTCTTGGGCAATCGAAAAACAAGAAGAAAATGAGAATTTTTTTAACAAAATAATCTTCCCCGACGAAGCTCGTTTCCAGCTCAATGGCTACGTCAATAAACAGAATTGCCGCATTTGGGGTGAAGAAAATCCAAGGGTTATCTTAGAGCAACCAGTACATCCACAAAAAGTTACGGTGTGGTTTGGTGTGGTTTGTGGTCAGGAGGAATCATCGGACCATATTTTTTTGGAAACGCAAATGGAAATGCGATTACGGTCAATGGAAATCACTACAGGGAGATGATCCGAAGCTTTTTGTGGCGGGAAATTGATGATTTGGACGTAGAGAATATGTGATTTCAACAGGACGGTGCCAGTTGCCACACAGCAAGAGAAACAATGGATGTTTTGAAGGAAAAGTTCGAAGATCGCATTATTTCTCGTAGAGCAGGAGTGATGTGTCCATCAAGATCGTGCGATTTGACACCGTTGGATTTTTTTTTGTGAGGTTTTGTGAAATCGAAAGTGTACAGTAATAATCCCACAACAATTCAAGAGCTTAAAAACAACATTATCGAGCAGATTTCAACCATTGAGAACAGTTTATTGAACAACGTGATTCAGAATTTTGGTAAAAGATTGGAAGCCTGCCGAAGTAGTAGAGGGGGCCACTTGGCCGACATAATTTTTATTATTAACCGGAACCTATTTGTAATAAATTAAAATAAAAATATATTTAATATTTCAAAAATAAAGTCTTTTTTATTAAAATTAAAATGATACCTCAATTTTGAACACACTATATTAAATTTAGGTTTATTGATTCATATAAATTTTTAGGTAGTAGTTTAGAAATATTAGCTGAAAATATAAAGGAGTTCTCCAATTTAAAATCTCAATTTGATAATTTAACGGATTATCAATATAGTTTACTTAAACAGAAGGGAATATACCCTTATGATTATATTGATAGTCCGGAAAAATTTTTAGAATCAGTATTACCAGAAAAAAACTTATTTTATAATGAATTAAACAAATCAAATATAACTGAGGAAGACTACAATCATGCAAAAGTAATATGGAGTGAGTTTAAAATTAATTTAGGAGAATAATTTTTATTTAGGAGAATACTCTGATTTGTATTTAAAAACTAGTGTTTTATTATTAACGGATATATTTGAAAAGTTCAGAAATCATTGTATGAAAACATATGATTTAGATCCGGCACATTATTTTACTTTACCAGGCTATTCTTGGGATGCCATGCTAAAATGTACGAAAATTAATTTTGAGCTATTAACTGATGTTGATATGGTACTATTTATTGAAAATGGGGTAAGAGGAGGTCTAACTCAAGTTACGAAACGCTATTCCGAATCAAATAACATATATATACCAAATTTTGATTCTACTAAACCAACAAACTATATAATATACTTCGACATTAACAACCAGTACGGTTGGTCTATGACTCAATATTTACCATTAAATAATTTTCAATGGGAAATTAATATTCAAAAATTCACTGAAAATTTCATAAGTAATATTTCTGATGTCTCCTGTAGGATTTATATTTGAAGTAGATATAGAGTATCCTAAAAAGCTTCATGATTTACATAAAGATTGACCTTTTTGTCCTGAGCATTTGTCAATAAATTCCAATGATAAAAAATTATTATTTGATGAAAATAACTATACCATTCACTATAGAAATTTAAAAATATCTTTAAAACATGGATTAAAAATAAAAAAAATTCATAAAATATTACAATTTAATCAATCACCCTATCTAAAGCCCTATATAGAATTAAATACTAAACTTCGTACACAAGCTACTGACAAATTTGAAAAAGAGCAATATATGCTAATGAATAATGCAATTTTTGGTAAAACAATAGAAAATGTTAGAAAACGATGTGATGTAAAACTCAAAACTTATTGGCACGGACGGTATGGAGCTAGTTCATTAAGTGCATCACCATATTTTAAAAGTTCTTCTATTTTTAGCGAACTTTTAGTTGCAATAGAACTATATAGATAATGTGGGCAATTCCTTTAGTAAATAAGTGGGCAATTCCTTTAGTAAATAAAAAAGTAGTAGGATTAATGAAGGATGAAATGAATGGTAATATTATTACAGAATTTATAGGTTTAAGATCAAAAATGTATTCAATTTGTAAATAATACAAATTGTATAAAAAAAATAAAAGGAATTAAAAAAAAATGTTGTAGAAAAAGAAATAGAATTTGAGGATTATAAAAAAAGTTTAGATGAAAATATAAATAAAACAGTTGTTCAAAATTTGATTAAATCAGAAAATCATAATGTAAATAGTATTAAGCAACAAAAAGTAGCTTTAGATTCAAATGATAATAAGAGATTTATATTAAATCACTCATATAATACCCTACCTTGGAGTCATTATTCAATATGACTAAAATAAATTAAAATGTAATGAAAATAAAAAAAGAAAAACTATTTAATTCATAAAATCACAATTTTTATATTTTATTTCCTATTAATTAAGCACATTAACTTATAAAATTTTTTTTAAAATAAAAAATAAATACTTATACATAGTTTGTTTTATTTTTACATTTTGAAAAATTTCCTTTTTTTTTTTTTTCATCTTTCATTCTCTTGTAGGAGTGTAAAAGGCTTTCAACAGTAATTTTAAAAAATAAACATTTTCAAGTGCACAAAACCCATTATGATTAAAATAGCATCTTTTACAATTTATGTACTGATTTTTAATCATTTTTAAACTGGTTGATTCTTGTTCGTCTAAATCAATAACATTATAACATTTTAAAATATTTTTAATCCATAATTGCTTTGCACAACCTTTAACATATATTTTTGAATAGTTGTTCTTCTTTAAAATATTTATAACATCAAAAAAATTAGTTTCTCCATCATTCCATTGAAATCCATGATGATGATCAGTTAGCCAATTATTTGTATACTTCGTAGATGATGTTAGAATGTGATAACTATACGGAGGTTTTATTATGAAGTGTTGAATTTGATCATTTGATGATATAACTGCAATTTCTTTTAATATGAATTTTTTGTTATTATTTTGAAATCCCTGTATGTCTATTATGTAATATTCCATTTTTGGAATTTGATTTTTAAATTTTCGATATTGTTATCGATAGTGATACTGATTTTAATTTTTGTTTTAAATTATTTTATTAACTTCTCCACTCAATGGATAACATTCGATTAATCGGTCATGCAATAACAGACAATAGGCTGAAGTATTTGCTGTTATATTAGCAATGGTTTTAAATTCTATTTTAACATCAACCGCACCTGTTTTTAAATTTTCATTTTTATAACGAGTATCTATTACGAAAATTGTAGCCTTTGTTTTATATTCCTCCCATGTTAATAAAGGTTCTGATATAGAATAATTATAATAATTATTTCGAAAGTTAATGTATGCCTCATAAGCAAAATTCCATATCGATATCTATCAAAATTTAAATTTATATCTTCATATGGATAAACTTCTGAATTTAAATAAACTTTTAAGTTTTCAACATTACAATGGTCGAATTTAGAAGCATCTTTATCTATTTTATTTTGTTTATCGATTTGTAGAGCAAAAATAATAAAACGAGGTTTTTCCAGTTGTGAGGTTGTTTTAACATTCCAAACATGATGATTAGTACCTGTTGGTAATGATGGGTATTCATACAAATCCCAATTTCTAAAACCTAATATCATTTTTGCATTTTTATCAATATTCGTATATAAGTTAAGTTTAACTGAATCGGCTAAATTGATATGTTGCACCCGCCATTGTACTTGAGGTAACTGAATTTTTGATTTTTCATAACGTCAGTACAAATTAAAGAATTATTATCAGATCTTGAACGTACTAAAATTAACTCATGTTTTGCATTTGGAATAATATTTTTATAATCTTCCGTAAATCCCAAGAGTCTTTTCAATGGAATACAATAGTTAAAAAATTGCGTTCCTAATTCAATTGTTTCTTTTGGAGACCAGCTTACATTTTTTAAAGCTTGACTTTCATTTTCATTTAAGGAAACAAAATTTTTTAGACATGTTGTTATTCCAACATTTCGACAATGATCAATTTCCTTTCCATTTAATTCATAGCGTATTTCATCGAATAGAAATGTCATTGCATTATTAATTAAATTAGTTTTTAGTGTACGACTTCCATCATGCTTTGAAATAAAGCCTTCAATATAAAATATGCTGGTTGATGGTAAAATATTTAAATTTTGATGCTGTATTTGTACTCAGATTGTATAACTTTTATTAAATGAATTCACAAATGGTGAATATGTACGCCAATGTGCGCTTGTTATGCTTTCATCAATTATCGGGTTATTAAATAAATTATCCATTTTTTCCCTAAAACTTTTTTATTTTAAATCCAATAGATATCACAAATTGTTGATTTTCTGTTGTTAGAGTGACTCTGTTCAATTTATGAGATCCTCTTTGTCTTAATGTTGAAGAACTATTAAACTAATGTATAGGATGCGTTGAATATTTATTATGTTTTTGAATGTTATTTTCATATATTATCATTTTTCCTGTTGTTTGAAGTACATGCGCATTGTTATAGTTTCACCTCGAAAATTAATTAAACTACCGTTCTGATCGACTAGTTTTATGGTGATCGATCTTATTTGATTGACTGCAACTGGTAAATAAATAAGATTTCGAGGAACTTCAATTATTTTATAGCCAGGACTAACATCTATTGATAACTCATGTAAAATATGAGCTCTCTCATCATTAATGTATGTTCCTTGAATAATATTGCATTCTATCCGTATTACATTAATTTTATTTATATTAAAGGAAAATCAGAAAAATGCCATATATTGGGTTTTAATTTTTTTTTTACTAAAACCTAATAATTCACCAATTGTACCTTCACGTTCAAAATCAATCTCACTATCCGAAAAAATTTCAAAATTTAATGTGTTATTGTTAGCTTTTATAAAAAGTTTACGCTTTTCTGCTTTAGTGTTACTTATTTCTAAATTTTTTTTAAGAAAATGTTCAATGTCTTCAATTTCATATGAGCCTGTAGGAAGAATAATGCTTTGATCTCCAATAAAAAATTTATTATTTGTTTCATCTATATTTGGTATAGAATTGTATGTCTGAAAATCTACTAATGCGCAAGTATATTCTCCCTTCAAATCTATTGGAGGAAAATATTCTGTCGTTAGAATAGAATTTTTACCATTTAAGGTTAATGTTATAGACATGTTTACTTCTTAATGAATAAAACAATTATTGAAGTACATTATCTTTTTATATAATCATCTTCACAATTTATTATAGAACAATATAAACTAATACTAAGACATATAAATAATAAAGAAATTTTAATTTCAATAACCTTAAATATTATGATAAAAACATATTATTCTTCGCAATGAAAAAAAAAATTTTAATTTTATTAATGTTTTAAATTTATTAATGTTTAATTTTATTATTAAATAAATTTTATTAATTAAATTTATTTTTTTTAATAACTAATTTAAAATTAGTTTTATTAATGTATTAATTAAAAAAATAAATTTAATTTTATTTTTTTTTCGTTATTTTGTTTATAAAAAATAGACATAGATACTTAAAACTTAAAGAAACTTAAAAAAACTTAAAGAAACTTAAATATAAGTGACCACAATTAAAGGTATTAAATTTCTGATATGTATAATAATTATATGAAAGTTTATCGCCCAAATATTTTAAAATTTCGGTTGGTGGTTGTAAATTTCCAAAACTATCAAAATATTGTATATCATTTAAATTCTTGTAATATGCTACCCAATGAGTTCCATGTCCAATTGAGTTATCTAAGTTGATGACTCCACATTCACGATTCCATGGTTTGCACTTAGGAAAAGTATCTTTCATAAAAACTCCCCGAAAATATTTTAAATATTTCCTTCCAAAATTATTTATATCAATATTTGTTAAAGCCCGTTTGGGTAGCATACTCAGTGGTTTTTTTGAGATAAATATAATCCAAGTCCTTGTTTATATTGTTTTAAATGTAAACCTTTTCCTCTAAGAGCAATAGCTTCCATTATTTTATTATGGCGCTCACTTTCATTTAACTGTTTCTTAGCATTTTTAGCGTCATTAACAGCTTTAGTTATACCAGCTGCACCACCGGCAAGAGCACCAACAACCGAAAGACCAGCAAATATTGGCATTAATGGTAAAATACCACCAGTTTTAGGAACACGAATAATTCGTGGAATTTTTATTGATTTTTTATTCTTACTTATATTTCTAGCAGCTTTTAAAGCAACTTTGATAGCATCTTGTTTTTTATCAGGTTTATAACCGTTAATAGCAATTTTACCTTCTTGAATCACTTTGCTTAATGGTTTATTTTTCTTTACTTTATTAATTTTTTTTTTCATCCCATTCCAAGTTTAACTTTAGCATTCATTGCATTTGTAACCAGAAGTGCATTTGCTTTTTCATCCCAAGCCGAATCATGGGATTTAAATCTTTGTTTTTCCAGCTAATATTTTATCAGCTATATGACGATTAGTAATATTACTATTGTTAGAATATGCAATTCCTGTTCACGACATGCAGCATCTAAGTTTAAGTTTAGTCTGTTTAGTCGCTCTTTAAGTTTAGTTCCTGGACCACAAAAATTATATTCAGGTAGATGAACTTCAAATGGTAATTTATTAACTATCGAATTTAAAATACCACTACCTCTCTTTTTGGTTACTGATTTGCTACTTATTGTATTTTTATTGTAGTCAATCATATGTAATGTTATATCGGTAACGGTTCAATATAAATTGATTTGATTAATGTATATATATAATGTTTTATATGAAATTAAAATTAGTAACCAAAATGAAGTTTATAAAAAAGGATGAGACAATAGAGATTAAAAATTTTGATTTGAAATATAGAAGAAAAACAAATAAAAACATGGAGACGTACTACCAAATAGTGTTTGAGGATTAATTGTGGGACCATCTAATTGTGGTAAAACGAATGTTATGTTGAGTATGTTATTAGATCCCAAAGGTTTGAAATCTCAAAATATATACATATACTCTAAATCGTTATATGAATATTTGAAAAGAATTATAAAATCTATTAAGGGAATGGGATATAACGAATTTTCAAATAATTCAGATGTCCCATCAGAATCCCAACCATCAGAATCCCAACCTAATTCAATATTCATATTTGATGATATTGCATGTGATAAACAAGACAATGTTAGAGAATATTTTTGTATGGGAAGACATCAAGACGTGGACAGTTTCTATTTGTGTCAATCTTATACTCGAATTCCAAAACATTTAATAAGAGATAATACAAATTTCATAATCATATTCAAGCAAAATGATTTAAATTTAAAACATATTTATAACGATCGTGTTAATGCAGATATGTCCTTTGATAAATTCAAAGACCTATGTTCACATTGTTGGCGATATAACTATGGATTTTTACTCATTGATAAAGATAGACCTTTAAATAATGGTCGTTATAGAAGAAATTTTGAAGAATTTGTTCAATTATAAATAGAAATTTGCAATTTATAAAAGCATCAGAACAGATCACGAACGACAACAAATCAGATCAGAAACAAGAACATAACAGATCAATAACAGGAACAGAACAGATCAGCTTCAGATCAGAATAGTTACACTTAGTTAACAATTAAAATATGGATAAATCATTTAATGAAAAAGTTTTGAAAGACTTAATTAAAACTATAGGAAAGATGTACAGAAAAAATATAAAAATTTAAAAATGGGAAAAAAGTCAGAGGAACAGTATTTGGAGGAGACTTTTAAGCCAATTGTCGAACCAATTGAAAAATTAACGGATGTTGTGAAATATCATTATTCCTTCGAACCAAAAGGCAAACAGGAAATCAAAGAAGAATTTCATGATAAAAACGATGACACATTTAACTCAATAAGTCCAAATAAAAAAACGTTAAATTTTGAAAGTTTCAAAACGTCAACACCTAACAATAGTGCTTTCAAAGATTTAAAACATGATTTTTAAGAACAACAATTTCAGAATCATCACCTCTTTTTAATAAATTACAACCAGATAAGTCATATGGACCTTATCTTGATCAACAAGAACATATAAGAAAACTGGGGAATTCAAAATTCAGTATTGATGAAAATAATCATAATATAATAATTGATGATGAAATTTATAGAGGAACCAACGGTTTACTTGATCTTATATTCAAAAAGAAACCTGAAAATTATACACAAACCGATTTGAAACAATATCAAAAAATTCTAGAAAAAACAAATGCACATAGGAGAAACTATGATCCATTAAAACAAATTAAAGGAAATCAAGGTTATAAGTATATTAATATTATACGAAATCTATATAAACATGAATATAACACAAGAGGTAAAAAGATTGGAAATACTTATTTTAATAAAACTAATAGTCAAATAAAAACGCTTATCAAACATATTAATGCTACAAGAGATGAATTGAGTAATATTGAAAGATATGTCTATAGGGAACTTCAAGAAATCAAATTAAAGTTAAAAACTTAATTTTTTAAAATAAAGGAAAAATGCTAAAAATACAATAAGTTTCCGATCAGTTCATAATAATCTTTCATAATGGACATACCACTTATTGGATATACACTAAATAATTTTTTAAATAAATATGAACATGATATTTTGGAAGAACATTATGATGAATTAAAAAGTAATTTTAATTTTCTATTACAATTCAAAAATTCATATCAAAAAGAAACTGCAAATTATGGATTTCACTGGACGTTATGTCCTTATGCTTCAGATACATCTAACTCATATCCGGAAACATGCCCTTGTATATCATAAATATCTAACAAAAATAAATACTCTGAAAAGAATATTGTTTGTTTTATTTAATATGAGCAAGAGAGAAGTTGTTAAAGAGTTACATAAATCAGCACGAAAAAATTTCAAAAGACGTAGAGTTATAATCAAAGGTTTTGATGATCTGTGGCACGCTGATTTAGAAATGGGGTTATATTCTAAAGAGAATGAAGGTTTTAAATTTTTATTAACAGTAATTGATACATTTTCGAAATATGCGTGGGCTATTCCAGTAAAAAACAAATCAGCTGAAAATGTTACCCAAGCTATGTATTCAATTTTCAAAGAATTTAACCGATATCCAAAAAATCTTCAGACTGATAATGGAAAAGAATTTTTTAATATACTTTTTAAAAATTTAATGAAAAAATATCATATAAATCATTACTCGACTTTTAGTTCATTAAAAGCATCTATTGTAGAACGCTTTAACCGTACTTTAAAAGGAAAAATGTGGAAAGAATTTAGTTATAATGGAAATTACAAGTGGATAAATATAATTAAAGATTTGGTTCATCAATATAATAATACAAAACACCGCACAATTGGAAGATTTCCATCAGATATAAATAAAAAGAATGCTAATGAGCTGCTGTCAACTGTGTATAATCATATTAAAATTTCACAACCAGCTAAATTTAAAATCGGTGACTCAGTTAGAATAAGCAAGTATAAACATGTTTTTAAAAAAGGCTATACACCAAATTGGACAACGGAAATATTCAAGATAAGAAAAATTCAAATCACTTATTCCGTAACCTACTTACTGGAAGATTATCAAGGTCAACCCATACAAGGAAGTTTTTATGAAGCAGAACTAATAAAAACTAAAATTAATGATATTTACTTAATTGAAAAAATAATAAAATATAAGGATGATAAAGTTTTTGTTAAATGGCTTGGGTTCCCTTCAAATCATAATTCATGCATAAATAAAAAATTTGAAAAAAAAATAATATTTTATTTATTTAAGATATATTCATATTATAAGTTTGTTTAATATTACGCAAATCAATTAAAGTGTTAGTTGGTGTTTCATATTCAGTATTGTAAATTGTATAACTTTCCAGATCTCCATTACTTAAAATTCTGTTAGTAGCAATCTCCATATATTCTAAACATTCAATTTTTAACAAGCGTTGCTTATAATTAGAATTGTATGAACAACGAACTTTAATTTCTTTTTATTATCATATTCTAATCGAAAATGTCTAAAAAATGTTTGAGCACTTTCAATTATTCCACCAATATTTCTTTCCTTTAATAAAAACTCCTGGCTAAATGCTTCAATTGCTTCTTCTGCCGTAACATATCGTGAAGTTGAATCAGCTTTCATTATTTGATCATCTGCACTAACTTCTCCTATTATACCATCAGTTGAAGTAGTTACTGTTTTTATTGTTGTTGACTGAATTGCTGATGAAATTACATGTTTTAGCAATTTTACTAATAAACTTATTACAATTGTCTCATTATTTGAGAGTATAATATTGAAATCTTTACTTCCATAAGCTGATTCATCTAACCTTATATTAGAAGTAGGTGCCGAATATATTCCAACAGTTAATAAACTCAATATATAAAAAAATTTCATTTTTCTTGTAAGAATTTAATATTCAATTATATAATAAAGATTTAAAGAGTTTGTACATTACTTTACGAGAGTTAAATATAAAATGATTTTAATTTATACTAATATATAGTCAATTCTAAAATTAAATTCTTACTTTTCTCCACTTCTACTTTCTGGAAAAATTTTTTTCATGAAAATATTTTATTCGACTTATAATGGTGCAAACATATATAAACAACGGTAAATATTTATCTCTGCCATAAGAATAAGCCTCCATAAAATCCATATATTCTTTTTTTTTTTTTTTCTTTATTAAATTCATAAATTGTAAATATTACATAATCTAAACAATTATTTTTTTTTTCTTTTTTTTTTTTTATGGTCTTAGCCTGAGCTTTGTGACCTTATAAATTATTATAACAATCCAATTAAAAGGTGTTTTCTTCTTCTTTGAGAAATTAAGTATTATATAAAATTAAATGCAAATGTTATTTAATACAAAATACAGTTATTTAATTACAATATAAATTAAAAATACAAATAAAAAAAAGTTATTTAATACTATATAAAATTAGAGAGAATAGGTACTTAAATATTAGAATAAAAATTAAAAAACAAAAAATCGTAAAAAAATTACAATTTTACACTTGAATATTAGAATGAAAATTAAAAAATAAAAATCGTAAAAAAAAAATTTTAGTTTTACACATTCGTTCCTTTTTGAAGACTTTTTTTTTTTTTTTTCCTTTTTTTTTAACTTTTTTTTTGACTTAAGTGATTTCTAATTGATGCCGTAGCAAAAAAGGTTTAATTTTATTTTTAAACTCTGTTATACTATTGATTAATTTGAATGTTTCAGGAAGTTCATTATACACTTTTAGACAATTATATAAACAATTATTGTTTTCATTTTTATTTGAACGGAATAATGATAAATAAAAATTTGCTTTATTGCGCGTATTGTGATTGTGGATGTCGATCATTCTGTTGAGTATGAAGTTATGCTTGATTTCGTTATTAATAATTTTAAAAGCGAGAATACATAGTTCGCATTTGCATATATTCGAAAAACTAATATATTTAGTAGAGTATATTAAAGCTGTAGGGTGTTGACTTGGAAATCTGTGAATAAGTTTTATACTCTTTTTGTGCAAGATATCTAATTTATTTAGATATTGTTGAGGAGCTCTACTCCATATGGGATTCAAGTAAGTGATATGCGATTTAATAAAAGATGAACATATAGTGTATAAGGCTTTGTTCGACAGAAAGTTTCTTAACGTGCGTATTATAAAAATATAGGGAGCTAAATTTTTCATTACGTGCTCAATGTGAGCACTCCAATTTGCTTTACTATCTACTATTAGACCTAAATAATTAAATTTTTTTACGACTTCTATATTCTCATTGCTAAAACGGAATGTAGTCCCGATGTCTAAACTTTTATTTTCGAAAAATAAAATTTTGGTTTTCTGCACATTTAAACTAAGACGATGTTTTCTCAACCATACTTGTAGAATACTCATATCATTTCGAATACAGCTCATCAAATCATCTTCACTATCGCATGCATATATCAATACAGCGTCATCTGCATACAGCTGCAGCTTTCCACTGATGTTTAAACGAGTTACGTCGTTTATATAAATTTTAAACAGATCAGGTCCCAAAATGGATCCCTGCGGGACTCCTTTGGTTACTGTTTTTTTTGAGCTATATGTATTATTTACGCGGACTACTTGATCTCTGTTTTCAAGATATGATTTGAATAACTTCAGTTGTAGGTCAGACAAATGAAGTTTAGACAATTTTAATAATAGAATTTTATGATCAACACAATCAAATGCTTTTTTAAGATCTAGAAAAACACAACCCACATATTTTTTGTTATCCATATTTTTCGAGATGAAATCTGTTAAAAATAGACAAGCTGCTGTTGTATTGGATCTTTTTTCGAAATCAAACTGTTCTTCGTTCAAAATACCATTGGAATGCATAAAAGTGTTCAATCTATTTTTAATAATAATTTCAAAAATTTTTGAAAATGCTGGTAATACGGAAATAGGACGGTAATTAGAACACTCTGTACTATTCCCCTTTTTATAAATAGAAGTGACAATGGCACTTTTTAAATTAGATGGGAAGAGACCTGTTTGAAGAGACTTGTTAATAAATTTGACGATGATAGGAATTAGTTCCTCGGAGAATCGTTTTATAAATTTCGTAGATATACCATCGCACCCTGTCGCCGCTGATAAGTTTAAAGAATTAATTGAACCACGCACTTCTTTAGCATTGGTTAGGATTAACTGAAATTTCTAATAAATTGTTCTCTCGAATTTATGCATATAATTGAAATCAATATTGTCATTGGAAGTTTCAATATTATTAACAACATTAATAAAATAATTATTCATATGCTCTGAGATTTCATTTGGAGATTCTAATGTTTGATTATGACAAAGAGAAAGAGACTTTAATTGAATTTTTTTCTCACCATTTTGCTTTTCATTGAACATTATTTCTTTATATAAATTCCAAATTTTTTTATTATCACAGTTTTGTGCTATTTTGTCAGAACAGTATTTTTTTTTAGCCTCAACTATCAACTTTTTTACGTTATCTCTATATTGCAAATATAAATTGTTAATATGAATGTCATCTGGAAATTTTTTTTTATAATTAAAGAATGAGTTTCTAATTTTTATTTTCGCTAAAATTTGTTCTGTGATCCACTCATTTTTCTTTCTTAAATTTTTAACAGGTATTTGTTGTGTGTTATTTTTAATAATTGAACTAAGATGGGAAACAATTTCTCCAAAGTCAGTGTACGACTCAAGATTTGACCATATTCTATCATTTGCAACATTATCAAAGTTTAATATGGTTTTATATTGAGGTCTTGTACATATTGTGGGTTTGTGAACTATACTAATAAAAAACATTTGATGATCAGAAAGATTTGTATCTAATATATGAAAGTAATATTTTTGTTTTACTAAGTCTGTAATAAAGTGATCGATAATTGATTTGGAGTGCGCGCCGATTCCTGTAGAATATTTTTCGCAAATGTTATTAAAAATTATGAAGCCGTTGCTAAGCAACATAGTAATATATAGCTTGTTGTCAGAGTTATTGCTTTTTAGTAAATTGATATTCATATCACCTACTATAACTGACCCTTTGTATTTAAACGTTATTTCATCGATTTTGGCTAAAAAATCATTCATTCGAGTATCATGAGATCTATATATTCCTATAATATTGCTTTTTTCTTTTAATAATTTTACACCTATCATATTACTATTTCCCAATTCCTCACTAAAGATTAGGTTATTATCTATGTCATTTCTTACGTAAATAGCAACTCCGCCATATGCATCATGTCTATTGCTAAAATATGAGGTGAAACCATTGATATTAAAAAATTTATTTTCTGATATATGCAACCATATTTCTGTCAATACTATTATATGTACGTTACAATTAAAATTTTCAATTAACGCTTCGACTTCATACAATTTTTTGCGTAAACTTTGAATATTTAGATACATAATATTTAAATTATTTTTATATTTATGTATTGCTGAAGTTTGATCAAAGTTAATGTAATGATCCACCTTTATGTTATCTTTAATATTATCAATATTATCGAAGCTCATTAAACAAAAACGAAGCAATTAAACCAAAAAAAAACAAAAAAAAAAGATAAATAAAAATAAATTAAAATTTATCAGCTCCTCTAATGTGTAATAAATAAGTTTATATAACACATATAATTTAAATGTACTATATAAATTAAAATGATCAGCTGTTTTTGATAATAGAAAATATTTTGAGCAAAATGATCGAATAGAAATTGCAAGAAATATGACTTGAGAAGTAGTATACGAAAACATGTCTAGTGTTGCTATAAGATTTTTAATTATTAAAAAAATAAAATTAAAAATAGTAGGTGGATTAATGTAAATAATTATAAAAAAAAATTAAATTTAAAAATAATATGTGTAATGTAAATAAAAGCAAATAAAAAAATTAAACCTGTAAAGTCAAAACAAAAACAAAATGTAAATATATAAAAAAAATAGGTTGTAATGTAAAGGATGTTCAAAATTGAGGTATCATTTTAATTTTAATAAAAAAAATTTTTTTTTTTTGAAATATTAAATATCTTTTTATTTTAATTTATTACAAATAGGTTCCGGTTAATAATGAAAAATTATATCGGCCAAATGGCCCCCTCTACTACTTCGGCAGGCCTCCAATCTTTTACCAAAATTCTGAATCACGTTGTTCAATAAACTGTTCTCAATGGTTGAAATCTGCTCGATAATGTTGTTTTTAAGCTCTTGAATTGTTGTGGGATTATTGCTGTACACTTTCGATTTCACAAAACCCCACAAAAAAAATCCAACGGTGTCAAATCGCACGATCTTGATGGCCACATCACTCCTCCTCTACGAGAAATAATGCGATCTTCGAACTTTTCCTTCAAAAGATCCATTGTTTCTCTTGCTGTGTGGCAAGTGGCACCGTCCTGTTGAAACCACATATTCTCTACGTCCAAATCATCAATTTCGCGCCACAAAAAGCTTCGGATCATCTCCCTGTAGCGATTTCCATTGACCGTAATCGCATTTCCATTTGCGTTTTCAAAAAAATATGGTCCGATGATTCCTCCTAATCACAAACCACACCAAACCGTAACTTTTTGTGGATGTACTGGTTGCTCTAAGATAACCCTTGGATTCTCTTCACCCCAAATGCGGCAATTGTGTTTATTGACGTAGCCATTGAGCTGGAAATGAGCTTCGTCGATGAATATTTGTTAAAAAAATTCTCATTTTCTTCTTGTTTTTCGATTGCCCAAGAAACGAATTGTCGGCGTAATGCATAACGTTCCATATTAACTAACCGGAATGTATTTAGAATATACCTAAAGAAACTTCGTATAAAAATTCCAGGTAGAAAAAAAATGGCGGTAAAATCAAAATGATACCTCAATTTTGAACACCCTTTAGTTATTAGTGCAAATAAGGAACACGTGTTGTAAAAATATGAAGATATATGTATTAAAAAATTTAATTTAAATAGAAAAATCAAAAATAATTGTTTTTTAATTAAGAAAAAATTGTGGTAATGCATAGATAGATTAGAATTAAATGATTTTAGTTTTATTATTGGTTTTATTGGTAGACTGTTAATTATGATTTCAAGAAAAAGCAAATATGTAACAATTTTATATACAATAAATACTATTGAATAAGCAGAATTTAAAAATAAAAAATTAAATTTAGCTAACAAAACTAAGAGTTTTGCAATAAAAAATTTAAAGAGATGTGTTAAAAAAATAAATGAAAAGAAAAAACGAAATACTTATTTTTTAATTGAGAAAAAATTGCAGTATTGACAAATGAAATTGTAGGTTAGATATTTTAACAAAATAAAGGTGATATTACTTGTTAAAATTTTAGTTAAAATAATTAAAGGTTCAACATAAAACGAATGTGTAAATAACTTATATAATATGCGTATTAAAATTAAAAAAGTTAATTTAAAGATTTTAAAAAATACTTTACTTATTAATATGATTTTGAATAAAAGTGATACCGTTAAAGTTTTGTATTTTAAATACCTTTGAATTATCTGTTTTGCGTATAAATTTGATCCAAAGATATTTGAATTCATTTGATAATTTGAACTGCTTTGCCTCATAATGTAATTTACTTTGAAATGAGGTGCGATGTTGTCGAAAAAAAATCTGCATGTTCCCATTATCTTCAAAGCCAAACTCCGTATTAAAGAGATGTTTATATAGTTTTTTTTTACTTAGTAGTTCAGTTTTATTATTTTGTGATTTAAGCTCTAGCAAATATAAAGCATCTTTTCCTTGATGCAATCTGGATACATTTATGACATCGTCCTTTTCTATGTTTGCCTGTATTTTTTCTATTATTTTAAATACTGTATTTTTTGGATCCTGAATCTTCTGTGGGAGGCCGGCTATTACGACATTGTTCCTATTTTTCTGTTGTTGAAATCCATCTATTTGTGATTGCATTTTGTTTACCAGTTTTTCCAGCTTAATATTTCTTTCTTCCGTGCACTTGATTCTTTCCTTTAGTGCTTTATTTTCTTCTAACATTCGTTTGTTTTGTAAGATTAGGTCATCAATTTTAGTATTGAAAAAAGATTGTGTCAAATGAATATCTTTTACTGCACTTACAAGCTGCTGCAAACAATTGGTCAAGTTTTCTCCTTGGTCAAGTTTTTTTTTTTCTTTTTTTAAAATATTTTTGCACCAAAATTTTATTTTTGCTTTCTATTTTTTAGTGACTAATATTGCAGTAATTTTAAATTAGATGATTTGTATCTTCCAAATTAGTAAAAAATTTTTTAATTCTTTATTAGAATTTTATTTATTTTATCTTCTTTAAAGTTTTCTAATAATTTTCTGAAATTATTTAATGTATCGCCTATTTTCGATTTGTTATTTTTTGCACTATACATATTCTCTATTGATGCTAAATATAAAATACCATCATCAATTCGTTTTCTTATCATTGACTTTTTCATCTCATTTTGATTATCTTCATATTCATTAAATGTACTAGACATAGACAATGATTCGAACTGTTCTGTTAATTTCTGTTTAGAATTATTTGATAATATGTTTCAGATATTTTTCTCAATCATTTCCCAATCTTCTTCGCCTGTAAATGGACAATATACACCAAAATTATTGGGTATGTTAGGCTTTTTTTTATTTTGTGGGTTTCTTATTGCTCCAATAATCGAAATATTCCCACCATATACTTCAATTTTCACATGTTGCCAATCGAAATTAGATAACATTAATTTCGAAGTTGAAGACTCACCGTTTCTAATTTTAAATACACAAACTTTTTCACCGTTTTCTGGTGTAAGGTATACCTCTAAAAAATCATAGAATATTTTCCAATTGATTATTTGTATCGATTTCCATTTATGCCCACAAATACAATATTTACAACCATGCAAAATTTTATCACACCAAAACATTATGGCCTTTATACGTAACAATCTTGTTGTCTAATGAAGATTTTAAGCTTTAAACAATCTTTTTATACATTTTTCATTAACAAGGAATACCCTCACATGCAAAATAATTATTATAAAAAAATGCTTAACATACTTTACTTAATAGTGAAAGTTAATTTTCTTGTTAAGCGTTTTGTATTTGTTTATGTAATTCTAAACATTAGAAAAGAACAACAAAGAAGTTTTTAATTAGAAAAGCCTTTGTCTTGACGTCAGGAGGCTTCCTCCAATAATTAAAACAATTTTTTTTTAAAAAAATGAAAACATTTTTACTATTTTTCAATAATCACAATTTTTAATTTTATCTCTTAATTAAATTGAATAATTGCTGGATCAGCATAATTTTGTTTGGTTTTGTTAATTTTTTATAACAGAATAAAGTTTTTTATTACATAGATAACATGAAAACTTTTCAAGGTTTTGCGAATCAATTCTAAATGTTTCACAGAAAGAATTTATAGTTAAATGTTTTCTCTTATAATGCTGAACACATATTTTACATATTCTACGTGAATAGTCATTGTGATTTGTACCAAGAATCCAATATTTGCAGATTATCTTTTCATTATCAAATATCCTTTGTGCTTTTTAATATGTTTTTTGTATCGATTGATAATTGTTTTACACGTGCAAATCTTCCTAACATTTCAAAATCTATATCATACATGGAGATCTTCATGATTCATTTCTCATTCACAGAATTTATTAGACTAAAACGGAGATTCCTTGACATCATATATCTTAACAAAAAATTTTTTAAATATATTTCATATCTACAGCAAATTATTATTGTATTATATTTTATTTCTCTTTTTTCACAATTTTTAACAGTTTAAGTACTAGGTTAACAGTTTTTATTAGCAAAACTTACTATAATAATATTTGTTAGATATAGCTACTTATGTTTTTTCTACACTAAAGAACAAAATTGAAAAAACAAAATTAGGTTTTTTTTTTTTACTGATAAGAAATTGTGTTTTAAGATTTTTTTTTTTTGCTTTAAATAACAAAACATATAAATTCTTTGAAAACAAATAACAACCACAACAACAACATTACTCTATAATTACTGTATAATCAGTCATAGAAAAAAACAACTGTAATTATATAAGAGATTCCCTGACGTCATATTTCTTAAAAAAAATTTTTAAAATACAATATTTCATATCTACAGCAAATTATTCTATTTCAAATTGTAAAACTCACAAAAAGTTCTTATCACCAAAAACATAATATTCAAAGTCAGAAAAAAATTTATTAAAAAGTTTTAATTTAATTCTTTAAAAAATATTTCAAATCTGCGCGCCTGGTATTTTAATGGAGACATGTGGGCTCGAAACCTCATAGCTATTCTTAAAATTTATTCGATGAGTCATAGATGAGTCATACTCCTTATCTTATCTCTTATCATTTCCTTATCGTTAACATCAATCCTTATCTTAATCATATGTTACGTCATTTCCTGGTCTAGTCATAGATAAGTCATACTCCTTATCGTATCTCTTATCATAGATGAATCATACTCCTTATTTTATCTCTTATCATTTATCAATCCTTATCTTAAAGATCTGTTATGTCATTTCCTGGTCTAGGTCTAGTCATAGATGAGTCATACCCCTTATTTTTTCTCTTGTCATAGATGAGCCATACTCCTTATCTTATCATTTCCTTATCGTTAACATCAATCCTTATCTTTAACATCTGTTACGTCATTTCCTGGTCTAGAATCCGCTTAGGTACACTACTAAAATACGAGGAATTGTCAGAATTGGAGGAAAGTACACAATACCATGGTATAAGAAAAAGGTACCTAAGTTTACTTTGATAAATAGATGTTCGAACAAGTGACATGTTGTAATAACAATAGGTGTACTAGTCAAATTACTTTTAACAGCAAATAACACATCGCCCTCACGATAATCACGATCATTCCTATAAACTGACCATTTACTATTCAGTATTTTTTCATTTTTCAAAAAATCATTAAGCCAAGTTTTAGTGATACCTAAAACACTAAAATAATAAAAATTTGTATCAACATATAATTTATTAAGTTTACCTCTCATACCACTACAATTGTGATGGAATATTTTAAGATTATTGAAAGAATTTGTATTAGATATTGAAAAATTCAATCTGTTGTTATGATTATTGGTTGCTATTTTAGAAGATTCAATTATTTTTAATAAATTAAGATACTGATCGAAAAAAACTTATTTGGGTTTCTCTAGTTTTTTGCATGTATTCTGTTTTTTTGTTGGAAATATGAGAGTGGTAAGAATCCAGTAATAACTCCCTTTTTTGTAATATTTAATGTTTCGTGAAACTTTAAGGAAAGATTAACAACTCATTGTAGCTTGAAAGTAAACCTTCAGCCTGGATAAGAACCTTTGTTTCATTAGTGTTTTACCATCAATGCAAACATGATCACTTTGATTATGCAAGTATGCAAGATAAAGTCTTACGTTTTCATACACACGGTGATCACGTAAGAGAGAAAGAACAAAGTAACTATCAGATGCAAATTGCTTAGCTAAGCGAACAGAAGGCGGTTCTAGGCGGTTAATAAAACTAGCTGGTACAAGAGTATCCCCTTAAGTCAGAATTTTACTTATACCGATTTAGTGTAATTATTGGGCTTAATTTTAGTACATGTGACATTAGGTAAACTATTTCTAAAAGTAGTGTGAGTATTGTTATATTTCTAAAAATAGTGTGAGTATTTTCATATCCTAGAGTTATAGGAAAAGTCAAGCTATCTTTAGAAATATTTTGTATTTTTTCAATGTATTTTTAATAGTATGTATAATGTTTAGAAGTGTACAATTTTTTTTGGTATTATTATTAGTATTATTAATTCTTAATTTATTATTAGAAATTTTATTCATTAAATCTACTTTTTTATTACCTTGATAATTTGTGTCTGACGCATTTAGAGATTTCCATTTCCTTTTCCAATAGAAGTAGTTGATTCTTCAACAGCATGCTGCTCTATATTAAAATTAATCAAATATTATATATATTTTTAAATAAAGAATTTATTTTTTTACTGATGATATCTGCTAGCAAATTCAACAGTTTCTTTAATTTCATCCAACTCCTTTTCAAAAGTGGTTTCAACGGAGTTTATTGTTTCATTGGACGACATACACACTGAGTTAATGTGTTTAATTGCATCTTTAATTTCACAATAAATATGTTGGCCTTGCAGTTTGTAATATTTCATTTATGTGTGCGGCATGCAGGGAAAAAAATATATTATTAAAAGCAATAGAAAAGCATGCAGAATCAATAAAAGAGAGTGTTGAAGATATTAAAAATTAGATTGAAGAGCAAAAAGAAAAAATAGAGTTAATATGTGAAAGTATGCATAATATGAGAATGAATGATAATAATATAATTGAAAAATTAGAAAAGGTATGTACTATTAATGTAAACAAATCTTATGCAGAAATAGCAGGAGATTATCCGAAAGTAATTATAAAACCAAAAATTTTAAAATCAGAATTCTTTAATTACTAAAAATGAAATAAAATCGAAAATTAACTTAATTGAGAATAATCTGTCTATTGCTGGTGTTTCGAATGCAAAAAATGGTGCAATAGTAGTGTCTTGTGAGAATGAAGTAACAGTTAATAAAATTAAATGTATTGCTGATGAGAATTTGAATGACTATGGTGTAAAGGTAATCAGTGGTAGAAAACCTAGATTACGTGTGGTAGGAATTTCAGAAGAATATAATGGAAATAATTTATTTGATAAAATTAAAGCTCAAAATATCGTTTTTAAAAATAGTAAGTTAGTATTAAACAAATTTTATAAAAATAATAAATTGAAATACAATCCATATGTTGCCGTAATTGAGACGGATATTGAAGTTTATAATATTATAATAAAAGTAGGGAAGATTAAAATTGAATAGGATGTAAAGTGTTTGATGGTATGCATATTATGAGATGTTTCAATTTTCTGGGATTTGGTTTGGAGTAGTAAATGTACAAATAAAATATATGTGCTACATGTGCTGAAAGTTAGTGAACCATCAGTAAACTTAAGCAGCATATGTGTGAATCTAATCAAAATAAATGTTGTAATTGTATCCGTGTAAATAACGATTTGAATCTCAAACTTGACGTTAATCATAATGCGTTTGATATTACTTGTGGTATATATCAGAAAAAAATACAGAATGAAATAACAGAAAATATATTAGCATTTAGCCAATGATGATGATAGTATAGGTAAATGTAGTGGATTATATTTGAATATACCAGGGGCGCTCAATAATTTTAATAAATTAGAACATGTTATTAACACAAATAATTTTTAATTTATATGTCTGTCTGAAACGCACTTAAATGAAAATGACGAAGACAATTTAATAAATGTAGATAATTATAAAATAAAAATATAATTATAAAAACATTTTTTGTTAAAATTGGTTCTACTATATCAGATGAGAAAAATATTGCTCTTAGCATTCCCCAAGGTTCCTCATTATCGCCGATTCTGTACAATATTTTTATTTCAGCCTACAAATTGTGTGTTAAGGTTATATGTTGATGATACCAAGCCTACAAATTGTGTGTTAAGGTTATATGTTGATGATACAGCGTTGTTAACTTCATCAAAATCATCTGAGGATATTTTATTATTAATTAAAAATCTCGAATCTGATTTTAAATCCATTCAAGATTACTACCTCCAGTGGAATATTAAAGTTAATGGTGAAAAAACAAAAGCAAATTTTTCTTACAAAAAAAAGGAAACTCAGTTTTTTACCAAACAGAAATTTAAATTTGGATAATAAACAAATAACTTGGAATAATATGGAAAAATGACCATATTAAGTATCTGCTGGGAGTTCTTTTGGATAAAAAACGAGGAAGAATACAGTTGCCTTTGTCAACTCTTAGATACCCGTACGAACCGTTAGTATGTTCACAGCCTGTCAATATCTATCTATATCTCTGCTTACAATATTATTTTTTTAATATTTTAGTATTTTAAAATAATTTGGGTGAATTTTGTAATTTCTAGAACTATGGGTTGTATATATATTCAAACTATAAATTTATACATTCTTCAAAAGCAGATTTTAACCTTCCACATAACGATTATCAATCCAAAACTTTTTCAAATATTCTATAGTACCATTTAATACTAACCGGTAAATGTATATTAAATTTACTTAGTACAAAATAGTAAATATAATTTTAAATATTATATTATATTATATTTAAATATTCCATTGACAGAATAGTTTCTTATAAGTACAATAAAATACATATATGTATGTAAATACGGCGCTATATAATATACATCTATACTCTTATCATTCATTTACTAGTGACATATACGATAATGTAAATAAACATGATATTATATAAGTATGTAAATATATCAATATCATATAAATAAAAATTCTTCAAGCAACCGTTATGTTGTTTATTTATTTACATTTTTTTGTACTACGCATAATATCCTCAACAATTTCAAATTATCGAGTAAAACAAAATGGAAAAAATTCGTTAAAGAAATTTGTTAGAAAATTTGAAAAAATCAAGTAACACTTTCGTCAATTATAAAGTAACGCTATATTATTAAAAAAAGTTGTTAACAGAAATAAGAGTATATAAGAGTAATGTTGAAGCTTTAAATTTTGTGTATTACTTCAAAAAAATTTTAACAGGTGTTCAAGTTGCAGGTGTTTAAAAATAGGAAATTTTCAGTTTTTGAACCCTGACAGCTCCTAAACGGGGAGTGATACAAAAAAAATGTCTAAAATGACTCATACTTATTTTTAAAGATCTAACTTCTGTCAAAATTTCAAGTTTCCAACTTAAACCCTTTAGAAGATAGAAGGGTTAAAGGATTTTGCAAAATTTGAGTTTCGCATAACGGTAAATTAAGACACCGTATGCCACAACAATATATTTATTGTATACACACTTTTAAAGCTAATAAAAGTGGTAATCGTTTGGCGTTTTCAAAATGAAGATACACCTTATACAACATGTGCTATAACAATTTAAATATAGAGCTTTTTTGAACCTTTGGGGAGCTGTAGCTCCGTAACGGGTGGGGCTACAAAAAAAGCTATTAAAAATAAAATTAATATTTTTGTGATATCTATCAGCAGTTAAAATTTCATAGCTCTATTTCAAAAAAATTGTGGGGATCTAAAAGTTAGGTGTTCGAGAGCTACCCTAAGGTTTGGTCCAAACTCAACCAAAAAAAAAATGGGGAACCTACAAATTATTCCCAGAATATTTTGTGTAAATTTCAAGATTCTAGCTTTCTTAGTTTTTGAGTTAGCGTGCTGACGGACGGACGGACGGGCGGACATGGCTCAAAAGTCTTAGAATTTTTTTCTGATCCGATCCATACCTTTGAAGGTATATCTAGCTCGCTTATTTCGACGTGTTACAAACGGAGCAGTAATTTTATTATAACCGATCCTATCGTACGGGTATAATTATCATTCAAAACACGAAAACGTAGAGAAAATTAATAAATATATCCGAATTTTATATCCCTTAATTAATAAAAAATCTACATTAAAAGAAGTTAACAAATAATTACTGTTTAAAAACTTTTTTCAAAGCATCATATTGTACGGATTTTCCGTATGGCAAAATGATGCCAAAAGTAATTTAAAATTTCTACAAAGAAAACAAAACTCTATTTTAAAACTGGTATTTAATAAACCACGTTGGTTCTCTACAAAAAAGCTACACGAGTTAGCACATATCAATACCATTTCAGAGGAGATTGAAAAATTAAATATACCATTCCAAAATAGTTGTAGATACGCAGAAAATCCGCTTATAAATGCGATTTTACATTAGCATATAAGTTTAGTTTTAGTTTCTGTAGGTTAGTTAAAATTTTATAAAATACATAGTCAATAAGGTTTTTCTTGACATTTTCCTTAAAATCAATTAGTTTTCTTTTAAAAAACATGTTTGTCAGCATATGCTACATAGGTCCAAGTCATAATAGATGTAAACATATGATTGTAAGCTCTTTAATATATAAATTGGCAAATACAAGATTAGTAAAATTAAGGCAAATAAATAAATAAATAAAATAAAACAATAAGTAAAGGGTTTTCCAATCCAAGGTTGAGTGATATGATTTCTTTTAAAAAAAAACACACTAATTGTTAAGCAAATTCAAATGTTTTTTATTTAATGTGAAGTACAATCGATACAATTAAGTTCTGAATAAAACGTCATTCAAATGGACTCCACGAGTCACGACTTCTTTTGCAGAAACGAATTCGATGAATCCAATTTTCGAGCACTTTTTCCACTAAATCAAGTCGTATGTTATGAATAGCACGTTCAATATTGACTTCTAAAGCTTGAAGAGAGTCTGGTTTATTGCTAAAGACCAATGACTTCAAATAACCCCGCAAGAAATAATCTAGTGGTGTTAAAACACAACTTCTTGGAGGCCATGCAATGTCACAATTTTTTAAAATAATCGAATCTCCAATAGTTGTTGTTGCACGTGCTGTATGGTATATAAAGAAATTTTTACGATAATATTATTTAAAAGAGTTAAATCTCAATTTGTAAGAAATAAAAAAAAATGTTCACATATTATGTATTAAACATTTAAATGTTTTTGTATGCCTAACCTCCACATTAACAAGAAATTAACTATTTAAATAAGGAACATTAATGTTATTCTTTTTTCATGATTTTTAAGTCATCTGCAGATACAATGTGTGGTATACTGTGTGGAATTTGAAATAAATTTAAAAAAGGATCATTCAAATAACGTAGAGTTTTTTATGAATTAGTCTCGCAAGGGCTACCTACATCGGAGAGATCAGAAATAAATATATTGAACAAAAGGGAACCTAAATGGCTACCCTTAAGTACACCTAAAGTGACATCGATTTTTTTAGATAATATACCTTGGAATTTAACATATTGAGTTCTTTCTGTAAGGTAAGAATGAAGCCAATTGAGAAATGAACCGGATATGCCAAAAGTAGCAATTTTATTACTAAGAAGTTGTGATCAATACGATCAAAAGTCTGTGTAGATTGCATCAACTTGGTACCCATTTTCTATCTGATTCAGAATTACGGATGTGTACATCATAAGGTTCGTGGTGGTAGAACGACCTTTTCTGAACCCATACTGTTGTTCGTTAAGTTTTGTGTTTATAATTGGTGCAATTTTACCAGCAACAATTTTTCGAACAACTTAGGTAAAGTTGATAAAATTGCTATACCATAGAAGTTTTCAACAGATGCTCTATCACTTTTTTTGAGAATAGGGGTAAGAAGAGAAGATTTCCATGCATCTGGAAAAGTACCTGACGAAAGTGAATTATTAAGGATAAAATGTTAAAGATAAAAAGTAAACAGCACAATTATATAAAAAAATTGGTGGAATCAAATCAGGACCAGCACCTTTTTTCGTGTCAAAACTCGTAATTGTGTCGAAAATGTCACTTTCGGAAAGATACATAAATCAATAAGTTTGAATTATTTAATGAATTGAGAATTAAAGAATCGTTATTAGAAAAAGATTCCTGCGGACGATAAACTTTTTGAAAATTGTCAGCAAAGAAATTACTAATGTCAATTTGGCAAGAAAAAAAAGTATTATCCCTAGATATAGAATTTGGATAACCAAATGTTTTACGCTTTAAATTAACAAAGTCAAAGAATTTTTTAGGGTCAGTAATTACTTTATCACCAATATTATTGATATAATTTTCATAAGCTTAGCCTTCAGTTTAAATTCTAAAGCCAAATCGTTGTTGATATTTATTAAATTATTGTTAGGATCAGTTGTATGTTTAATTTTTTTATGTAATTTGAGGTGGAAAACTCGGTGGAAAACTAGAGGTGGAAAACTCAAAAATAATTGCGTTATGACGTGTGGGGTTAATCAAAAGATTATATGTAACATTTGCGAGTTTTACCTCCACTCTGACATATGCATTAGAAAAAGCAAGATCTAGCCATTTATTGTTAGGATATCTGATAATTTGTTGTAAATCATTACCATAAAAATCACTAATAAGATTGAAATCAATTTCGTCAAGAAAGTTTATTGGTAATAACAAATTATCAGAGTCGTTCATGATAAAAGATATAGCAGGACGATTAAAATCGCCAAATATAAAAATATAATCATCCTCGTTCATATATCTATATTATTACATATGTCGTAAAATTCAAAATACGAGGAATTGTCAGAATTGGAGGAAAGTACACAATACCATGGTATAAATAATTGGTACCTAAGTTTACTTTGATAAATAGATGTTCGAACAAGTAACATGTTGTAGTAACAATAGGTGTACTAGTCAAATTGCTTTTAACAGCAAATTACACATCGCCCCTCACGATAATCACGATCATTCCTATAAACTGAAAATTTACAATTCAGTATTTCTTCATTTTTGAAAAAATCATTAAGCCAAGTTTTAGTGATAGCTAAAACACTAAAATAATAAAAATTTGTATCAACATATAATTTATTAAGTTTACCTCTCATACCACTACAATTGTGATAGAATATTTTAAGATTATTGAAAGAGTTTGTATTAGATGTTGAAAAATTCAATCTGTTGTTATGATTATTGGTTGCTATTTTAGAAGATTCAATTATTTTTAATAAATTAGGATACTGATCGAAAAAACCTTATTTGGGTTTCTCTAGTTTTTTGCATGTATTCTAGTTTTTTGTTGGAAATATGACAGCGGTAAGAATCCAGTAATAACTCCCTTTTTTGTAATATTTAATGTTTCGTGAAACTTTAAGGAAAGATTAACAACTCATTGTAGCTTGAAAGTAAACCTTCAGCCTGGATAAGAACCTTTGTTTCATTATTGTTTTGCAATCAATGCAAACATGATCACTTTGATTATGCAAGTATGCAAGATAAAGTCTTACGTTTTCATACACACGGTGATCACGTAAGAGAGAAAGAACAAAGTAACTATCTCTATCAGATGCAAATTGCTTAGCTAAGCGAACAGAAGGCGGTTCTAGGCGGTTAATAAAACTAGCTGGTACAAGAGTATCCCCTTAAGTCAGAATTTTATTTATACCGATTTAGTGTAATTATTGGGCTTGATTTTAGTACATGTTGCATTAGGTAAACTATTTCTAAAAGTAGTGTGAGTATTGTTATATTTCTAAAAATAGTGGGGTATTTCCATATCCTATAGTTATAGGAAAAGTCAAGTTATCTTTAGAAATATTTTGTATTTTGTATGTATTTTTTTAGTATAATGTTTAGACGTGTCTTGTTTTTTAAACGTATTTTTATTAGTATGTATAGTGTTTAGAAGTGTACACATTTTTTTTGGTATTATTAATTCTTAATTTATTATTAGAAATTTTACTCATTAAATCTACTTTTAATTCCTTCCATTTCCTTTTCCAATAGAACTACTATTCTTCAACAGCATGCTGCTCTATACTAAAATTAATCAAATATTATATATATATTAAAATTTGTAGCAAACACAGCATTCTCAATTTCATCATTTTTAAATAAAGAATTTATTTTTGTACTGATGATATCTGCTAGCAAATTCAACAGTTTCTTTAATTTCATCCAACTCCTTTTTAAAAGTGGTTTCAACGGAGTTTATTGTTTCATTGGACGACATACACACTGAGTTAATGTGTTTAATTGCATCTTTAATTTCACAATAAATATGTTGGCCTTGCAGTTTGTGATATTTCATTTATGTGTGTGGCATACAGGAAAAAAAATATATTATTAAAAGCAATAGAAGTGCATGTAGAATCAATAGAAGAGAGTGCTGAAGATATTAAAAATTAGATTGAAGAGCAAAAAGAAAAAATAGAGTTAATATGTGAAAGTATGCATAATATGAGAATGAATGATAATAATATAATTGAAAAATTAGAAAAGGTATGTACTATTAATATGAACAAATCTTATGCAGAAATAGCAGGAGATTATCCGAAAGTAATTATAAAACCAAAAATTTTAAAATCAGAATTCTTTAATTACTAAAAATGAAATAAAATCGAAAATTAACTTAATTGAGAATAATCTGTCTATTGCTGGTGTCTCGAATGCAAAAAATGGTGAGATAGTAGTGTCTTGTGAGAATGAAGTAACAGTTAATAAAATTAAACGCATTGCTGGTGAGAATTTGAATGACTATGATATAAAGGTAGTCAGTGGTAGAAAACCCAGATTACGTGTGGTAGGAATTTCAGAAGAATATAATGAAAATAATTTTTTTGATAAAATTAAAGCTCAAAATATCGTTTTTAAAAATAGTAAGTTAGTATTAAACAAATTTTATAAAAATAATAAGTTTAAATCTACAAATGAATTTAAAAATTTTAAAAATTATTATTAATAACACTTTACATTTACACATTTTTTACATTAAAACACTTTTGTATTTGATTTTGATACCATTTTTATCTACCGGAGCCATAACCGAAACTAATTTATTTCTTACAAAATCGAAATTTACTCTCATTAAATTCTTTTCTAAAGAAATTATTTATGTTTCCAATAATTCTAAAATTGACAAAAATCATAAAAATATATTCTCCTCTTTCCCACACATTGCAAATAGATGATATAATTAATATTAATCATATTAAAGAAAACATTAATGTAAATTACCTTGCAGGGATAGAAAACCTTGATTTCAGCTCAAAACATAAAAATAATAAAATAAAAATAAATATAATATACTTTAATATGCAAAGTTTACGAAATAAACTTAGTAGTTTCGAAATATTAATTAATTCATATCAGTGTGAAATTCATTGCGTTGTCTTAACAGAAATATGGTTGAGAGAAAATGAAAACAAGTTTTTTAATTTGCCCGGGTATAAATCTTACTTTTCAGAGAAAAAGCATACGGAGGAGCAGCTATTTTTGTTACAGAAAAAATGTCTAGTGATTTATCCTTCAAAGAAGAATTTAACAGTTCAAATTTCTTAGTAGTAAAATTAATCAAACAGGGTTTTAATATTATATCAATTTACAGAGCGCCCTCAACACGTGTAGACGATTTTATTTCTAAATTAGATGAATATACTAGTCGGTTTAATAACTTTTTAATATTTGGTGATATAAATATAGATTTATTAAAAGAAAATATGCAACGTTAAAAATTATGTGAACTCTTTACTTATCAATGGATTTGTTATTTACAATAATATGTAACAGAAGAATATGTACCAAAATATGTAACAAGAGTAGGAACTGATAAAACAATAATAATTAGAGTAGGGAAATCGGTAAAACAATAATTGATCATTTTCTTACGGATTTAATTAACTATCACTACTCTTTTTATATTTTAAATAATACACTATCTGACCACAAACAACTATTTTTTAGTGTAAGCCAAAAACCTGTAAAAGATAACACTACGTGTTTCAAAACTATTTTAAATTACACTGCCATAGAAAAAAATGAATTCTGGGGTAATCTAAATTCATTAATGAACTTTAATAATATGGTAAAAAATCTTAACAATTTAGTTACAAATAATAAGCAAAAATTAGTTACAAATAATAAGCAAGTTCATTAATATTTCTATCGAAACTTTCACTTTTCCGGAGTTATTAAAATCGGCAGTTGTAACGCCAATTTTTAAAAGCTATAACGTAACCAATCCAAGCAATTATAGACCGATATCTGTCCTTAGTGCCTTCTCAAAAATTTTTGAAATCATTATAAACGAGGAAGAATACAGTTGCCTTTGTCAACTCTTAGATATCCGTACGAACCGTTAGTATGTTCACAGCCTGTCACTCTGCTTACAATATTATTTTTTTAATATTTTAGTATTTTAAAATAATTTGGGTGAATTTTATAATTTATTGTATCTATGGGTTGTACATAATATATTCAAACTATATGTTTAAACATTCTTCGAAAGCAGATTTTAGCCTTCCACATACTGATTATCAATCCAAAACTTTTTCAAATATTCTATATAGTACCATTTATTACTAAGCGGTAAATGTATATTAAATTTACTTAGTACAAAATAGTAAATATAATTTTAAATATTATATTATATTATATTATATTTAAATATTCCATTGACAGAATAACTTCTTATAAGTACAATAAAATACATATATGTATGTATGTAAATACGGCGCTATTATCTTATCATTCATTCATCAGTGACATATACGATATGTAAATAAACATGATATTATATAAGTATGTATGTATATCAACATCATATAAATAAAAATTCTTCAAGCAACCGTTATGTTGTTTATTTATTTACATTTTTTTGTACTACGCATTATATTCTCAACAATTTCATATTATCGAGTAAAACAAAATGGAAAAAATTCGTTAAAGAAATTTGTTAGAAAATTTGAAAAAATCAAGTAACACTTTCGTCAATTATAAAGTAACCCTATATTATTAAAAAAAATTGTTAACAGAAATAAGAGTATAATGTTGAAGCTTTAAATTTTGTGTATTACTTCAAAAAAATTTTAACAGGTGTTCAAGTTACAGGTGTTTAAAAATAGGAAATTTTCAGTTTTTGACCCCTTACAGCTCCTAAACGGGGAGTGATAAAAAAAAAAATTTCTGAAATGACTCATACTTATTTTCAAAGATCTAACATCTGTCAAAATTTCAAGTTTCCAACTTAAATCGTTTAGAAGATAGAAGGGTTAAAGGATTTTGCAAAATTTGAGTTTCGCATAACGGTAAATTAAGACACCGTATGCCACAAATATATATTTATTGTATATACACTTTTAAAGCTAATAAAAGCCGTAATCGTTTAGCGTTTTCAAAATGAAGATATATCTTATAAAACTTGTGCTATAACAATTTAAATATAGAGCTTTTTTGAACCTTTGGGGAGCAGCTCCGTAACGGGTGGGGCTACAAAAAAAAGTTATTAAAAATAAAATTAATATTTTTGTGAGATCTATCAGCAGTTAAAATTTCATAGCTCTATTTCAAAAAAAATGTGGGGATCTAAAAGTTCGGTGTTCGAGAGCTACCTTAAGGTTTGGTCCAAACTCAACCAAAAAAAATAGGGAACATTACTCCCAAAATATTTTGTGTAAATTTCAAGATTCTAGCTTTCTTAGTTTTTGAGTTAGCGTGCTGACGGACGGACGGACGGACATGGCTCAAAATTCTTAGAATTTTTTTCTGATCCGATCCAGGTCCTTTGAAGGTATATCTAGCTCGTTTATTTCGAGGTGTTATAAACGGAGGAGTAATTTTATTATACCCGATCCTATCGTACGGGTATAAACATCGCTTAAATACTTTTATGTTAAATACTGATTTTTTACATAAAGAGCAATACGGGTTCGAGAAAAATTCAAATACAACTGCTGCTTTCCTAAGTTTAACAGATGTTATCTCTAAGAACTCTGATGAAGGGAATTATGTAGCATGCGTTTTTCTTGATTTTCAAAAGGCCTTCGACTGCGTAGATAACAAAATTCTCTTATTTAAACTTAGTAAAAGGAATTTGAGCTCAAATCAAATAGCTTTCTTCAAATCATATTTATATAACAAACAACTGAAAGTACGCATAAATAGTAGTCTAAGCCAATCGAAAACTTCGAAAAAGGGAGTTCCACAGGGATCAATCCTCCGCCCAGATTTGTTTAAAATCTATATTAATGATTTATCGTATTTGAATTTAAAGGGTCGTATACAGCTTTATGCAGATGACGCTGTTTTAAAATATTGTTCAAGTAACGAGGATGAGTTAAGAAATAATATTAAATATGATTTCAAATTAGTTGAAGAATGGTTAAGCAAACATCGTCTGCTATTAAATATAAAAAAACTAAAATAATGTTATTTGAAAATAAACAATTTTCAAATATTAACTTTTATTTCAACGATGAAATTATTGAAACCGTTAAGCCTTTTAATTATTTAGGTTTAATAATAGACAATAAATGGTGGTGCAACCATATAGATAATGTAATAAAGAAGATTATACCTTTCGTTTTCATTTTGAGGCGCATGCGTAAATATTTTAACTACGATACTTTATATATTATTTACTCTTCATACATATTATCAAATATTACTTATTTAAACCCGATTTGGAGCAATACTCAACAAGGCACGCTAAATAAATTAGACATAATTCATAAAAAAGCCATTAAAATTATTCACTACTATCCAAACAGGTATCCAACTAATTTGCTATACAATGATAAGTATATTAGCTTTTCGTCCATCCAAAAATATGAATTATATATGACAGCTTTTAAAATTGTAAATAATCTCATTAAGCATAACTTAATTTTAAATAGAATGATTGATGTCCATAAGAATAGAAGAAATAAATCGAATTTTTACCTTAGAACGAATCACCAAAAAATAATTGTTTGCATAACTGTTTAAAGTTGTATAAGGAACTGCCGAACGATTTGAAAAATATAAATAGTGTAGGTAAATTTAAAAGAGAAATAAAGAAATTCTTATTTACAAGTAGTTAAAACAAAGTTTTTTTTTATTTTTTTTCTAACTATATATTAATAACTTTTTGAATAGAAATATTGTTGTACTTTTTAATAATCTTAAAGTAATTGCTAATTTTTTTTTAATTGTTACTTTATATTTAAATATTGTTTTTAATAACAAATATTAAACATAAATTAAGCTAATAACTAAAATAAAAAAAAACAAAAAATAGACACTTTTCAAAAAGAATTTATAAAGCCACACAGCTACGGCTAAGGCTTGTAAAATTGATTATACTTTATAAATATGTTATAAATTATATTGTATTTAAAATGTTTGAATTAATAAATTAAAGTAAAAAGAAAAAAAATACAATCCATATGTTGCCGTAATTGAGACGGATATTGAAGTTTATAATATTATAATAAAAGTAGGGAAGATTAAAATTGAATGGGATGTAAAGTGTTTGATGGTATGCATATTATGAGATGTTTCAATTTTCTGGGATTTGGTTTGGAGTAGTAAATGTACAAATAAAAATATATGTGCTACATGTGCTGAAAGTTAGTGAACCATCAGTAAACTTAAGGAGCATATGTGTGAATCTAATCAAAATAAATGTTGTAATTGTATCCGTGTAAATAACGATTTGAATCTCAAACTTGACGTTAATCATAATGCGTTTGATATTACTTGTGGTATTACTTGTGGTATCAGAAAAAGATACAGAATGAAATAACAGAAAATATATTAGCATTTAACCAATGATGATGATAGTATAGGTAAATGTAGTGGATTATATTTGAATATACCAGGGGCGCTCAATAATTTTATTGAATTAGAACATATTATTAACACAAATAATTTTTAATTTATATGTCTGTCTGAAACGCACTTAAATGAAAATGACGAAGACAATTTAATAAATGTATATAATTATAAAATAATTAGAAACAACACGGGGTCACGCCATTCTGGTCGAGTTTTATTTTATACCAAGTAAACGTGAAATTTTGAGATTGTTAAAAAAATATCAATTCATTTAAATGTATGGTTGCTAGTTGTTAGAATTTATAAAAATAATGTTAAAATTTACTTAGCAGCTTTATATAAATCACCGAATAGTCCAATGACTTTTTAGAAACTTTTGAAAAGAAAATAGTAATGTATAGTTTAGTAACGAGTTACGGTTGTTAAAAACGAGTAAAATCAATCAATATAAAAATGCTGTTTGGGAAAATAATGAACAATAATGAACAAGAAAAAGTACAAAAATTTCTATTTTCGGAAATTAATTAGGGATTTCTACAAAAATAAAAATTGTAGCAATTAAATTGAAATGTCAAAAAACCAAAAAGTATGTGCCAAACAATTAAGGGAATGGCTTCAAAAAATGAAAAACCGGTCGTATTAATGAAGTTATGTTTGAAAATGGGTTAGAAAATAAAGCGGGTGAAATTGATGAAAAATTTAATGATAATTTAAATTATATAATCTAAAATATACAATAGATCTATATTAATATATAATACAATCAAAGGAAATCAATCATAATTTAAATAAAAAAAAATTCCTTCTCAAATAAATACTATGACAATTAATATCAAATGATGACAAGGCAAAATCAAATCAAAATCAAATAATGATCGTACATTTAGAAAATCATTTGCGAGATCAGCGAAGTTTCAAAACAGTTTGTGGAATTAAGGTAAAAGTTACATCTAGTCATTTAGAGAAGAAGACTGGAATTATTAGAAAGAAGGTACAAAAACTCGGAGGAATTAGAAGAGAGATTAGACAACCTCCCACCAATACCTTTTATGTCGCGTCAACAAGTGAGGTTATATGTGTTCTGTGTGTAAAAGTTTAAATAAACAATTTATAAATGCGACAATCCAAGGTATTGGAGAAGACAACAACCAAATATAAAAGTTAAAGTACAGGAAACAGTTTTTTTTTACGAACAAAGCATGGATAAACAAAAAAATAGAATTTGTCAATTTACAATTTCTCACATAAAAATCTAAATTAATTTATAAAAAATATACATACATATAATACATAATACGCTAATTTAAAATCCATAAACTACATAAACTATCAAGAACTGAAGAGAACGAAAGCTCAATTTACTCCACTATTTACATTGGCTCTTATGGGAAAAGTAAAAGCTAAATAGAATTGCTTCTATCCATTTTTTTCTTAAAATTTTTTCCTTGGGAAATCGAAAAGTTGAAACTGTATAAATTTTATTTTTCGTTTTACATTTATAATTCGATTTACACCCAGGGACACAACAAGTACGAACCATAATTAAAAAGCAATAAAAAAAAATTAAATTAAAAAATATAAATATTGCATTATTCTTAATGTACCTTATTTTTTTTTATAGTGTGTATCGAAAAAATAAAATTGCTTATCAAAAATTTCAGGTTCTTTTTTTTTCCAATACTTGTAATGATACTATAGGGTGTTCAAAATTGAGGTATCATTCTGATTTTGCCGCCATTTTTTTTCTACCTGGAATTTTTATACGAGGTTTCTTTAGGTATATTCTAAATACATTCCGGTTAGTTAATATGGAACGTCACACGAAGGAACAACGTGTTTTGTTATTACAACATTTTTTGAAAATGGTAAAAGTTTTCAAGATGTAATTAGGAAATTCTGAACAAAATTTGGTAAAGAAAATGCTCCAACAAATCGTGCCATCAAGCTGATGGTTGATAAATTTCTAGAAACTGGATCTGTTCTTGATAACAGAGACAACATTTATCAACGTAGTGGCCGTTCAACCGAGAATGTAGTAGCTGTGAGCAGAAGTGTTGAAGAAGATCCAAAAACTTCCATTCGTCATCGTTCGCAGCAATTAAACATCAAACCATCCACATTATTCAACATTTTGCATCGTGATCTCCATTTAAAGGCTTATAAGATCCAGCTGACGCAAGAATTAAAACCAACTGACCATGCATTACGTCGGCAATCCGTTTCTTGAGCAATCGAAAAACAAGAAGAAAATGAGAATTTTTTTAACAAAATAATCTTCCCCGACGAAGCTCATTTCCAGCTCAATGGCTACGTCAATAAACAGAATTACCGCATTTGGGGTGAAGGGAATCCAAGGGTTATCTTAGAGCAACCAGTACATCCACAAAAAGTTACGGTTTGGTGTGGTTTCTGGTCAGGAGGAATCATCATACCATATTTTTTTGAAAACGCAAATGGAAATGCGATTACGATCAATGGAAATCTCTACAGGGAGAAGATCCGAAGCTTTTTGTGGCGGGAAATTGATGATTTGAACGTAGAGAATATGTAGTTTCAACAGGACGGTGCCACTTGGCATACAGCTAGAGAAGCAATGGATCTTTCGAAGGAAAAGTTCGAAGATCGCATTATTTCTCGTAGAGGAGGAGTGATGTGGCCACCAAGATCGTGCGATTTGACACCGTTGAATTTTTTTTTGTGGGGTTTTGTGAAATCGAAAGTGTACAGCAATAATAAGAGATTCCCTGACGTCATATTTCTTAAAAAAATTTTTTAAAATACAATATTTCATATCTACAGCAAATTATTCTATTTCAAATTGTAAAACTCACAAAAAGTTCTTATCACCAAAAACATAATATTCAAAGTCAGAAAAAAATTTATTAAAAAGTTTTAATTTAATTCTTTAAAAAATATTTCAAATCTGCGCGCCTGGTATTTTAATGGAGACATGTGGGCTCGAAACCTCATAGCTATTCTTAAAATTTATTCGATGAGTCATAGATGAGTCATACTCCTTATCTTATCTCTTATCATTTCCTTATCGTTAACATCAATCCTTATCTTAATCATATGTTACGTCATTTCCTGGTCTAGTCATAGATAAGTCATACTCCTTATCGTATCTCTTATCATAGATGAATCATACTCCTTATTTTATCTCTTATCATTTATCAATCCTTATCTTAAAGATCTGTTATGTCATTTCCTGGTCTAGGTCTAGTCATAGATGAGTCATACCCCTTATTTTTTCTCTTGTCATAGATGAGCCATACTCCTTATCTTATCATTTCCTTATCGTTAACATCAATCCTTATCTTTAACATCTGTTACGTCATTTCCTGGTCTAGAATCCGCTTAGGTACACTACTAAAATACGAGGAATTGTCAGAATTGGAGGAAAGTACACAATACCATGGTATAAGAAAAAGGTACCTAAGTTTACTTTGATAAATAGATGTTCGAACAAGTGACATGTTGTAATAACAATAGGTGTACTAGTCAAATTACTTTTAACAGCAAATAACACATCGCCCTCACGATAATCACGATCATTCCTATAAACTGACCATTTACTATTCAGTATTTTTTCATTTTTCAAAAAATCATTAAGCCAAGTTTTAGTGATACCTAAAACACTAAAATAATAAAAATTTGTATCAACATATAATTTATTAAGTTTACCTCTCATACCACTACAATTGTGATGGAATATTTTAAGATTATTGAAAGAATTTGTATTAGATATTGAAAAATTCAATCTGTTGTTATGATTATTGGTTGCTATTTTAGAAGATTCAATTATTTTTAATAAATTAAGATACTGATCGAAAAAAACTTATTTGGGTTTCTCTAGTTTTTTGCATGTATTCTATTTTTTTGTTGGAAATATGAGAGTGGTAAGAATCCAGTAATAACTCCCTTTTTTGTAATATTTAATGTTTCGTGAAACTTTAAGGAAAGATTAACAACTCATTGTAGCTTGAAAGTAAACCTTCAGTCTGGATAAGAACCTTTGTTTCATTAGTGTTTTACCATCAATGCAAACATGATCACTTTGATTATGCAAGTATGCAAGATAAAGTCTTACGTTTTCATACACACGGTGATCACGTAAGAGAGAAAGAACAAAGTAACTATCAGATGCAAATTGCTTAGCTAAGCGAACAGAAGGCGGTTCTAGGCGGTTAATAAAACTAGCTGGTACAAGAGTATCCCCTTAAGTCAGAATTTTACTTATACCGATTTAGTGTAATTATTGGGCTTAATTTTAGTACATGTGACATTAGGTAAACTATTTCTAAAAGTAGTGTGAGTATTGTTATATTTCTAAAAATAGTGTGAGTATTTTCATATCCTAGAGTTATAGGAAAAGTCAAGCTATCTTTAGAAATATTTTGTATTTTTTCAATGTATTTTTAATAGTATGTATAATGTTTAGAAGTGTACAATTTTTTTTGGTATTATTATTAGTATTATTAATTCTTAATTTATTATTAGAAATTTTATTCATTAAATCTACTTTTTTATTACCTTGATAATTTGTGTCTGACGCATTTAGAGATTTCCATTTCCTTTTCCAATAGAAGTAGTTGATTCTTCAACAGCATGCTGCTCTATATTAAAATTAATCAAATATTATATATATTTTTAAATAAAGAATTTATTTTTTTACTGATGATATCTGCTAGCAAATTCAACAGTTTCTTTAATTTCATCCAACTCCTTTTCAAAAGTGGTTTCAACGGAGTTTATTGTTTCATTGGACGACATACACACTGAGTTAATGTGTTTAATTGCATCTTTAATTTCACAATAAATATGTTGGCCTTGCAGTTTGTAATATTTCATTTATGTGTGCGGCATGCAGGGAAAAAAATATATTATTAAAAGCAATAGAAAAGCATGCAGAATCAATAAAAGAGAGTGTTGAAGATATTAAAAATTAGATTGAAGAGCAAAAAGAAAAAATAGAGTTAATATGTGAAAGTATGCATAATATGAGAATGAATGATAATAATATAATTGAAAAATTAGAAAAGGTATGTACTATTAATGTAAACAAATCTTATGCAGAAATAGCAGGAGATTATCCGAAAGTAATTATAAAACCAAAAATTTTAAAATCAGAATTCTTTAATTACTAAAAATGAAATAAAATCGAAAATTAACTTAATTGAGAATAATCTGTCTATTGCTGGTGTTTCGAATGCAAAAAATGGTGCAATAGTAGTGTCTTGTGAGAATGAAGTAACAGTTAATAAAATTAAATGTATTGCTGATGAGAATTTGAATGACTATGGTGTAAAGGTAATCAGTGGTAGAAAACCTAGATTACGTGTGGTAGGAATTTCAGAAGAATATAATGAAAATAATTTATTTGATAAAATTAAAGCTCAAAATATCGTTTTTAAAAATAGTAAGTTAGTATTAAACAAATTTTATAAAAATAATAAATTGAAATACAATCCATATGTTGCCGTAATTGAGACGGATATTGAAGTTTATAATATTATAATAAAAGTAGGGAAGATTAAAATTGAATAGGATGTAAAGTGTTTGATGGTATGCATATTATGAGATGTTTCAATTTTCTGGGATTTGGTTTGGAGTAGTAAATGTACAAATAAAATATATGTGCTACATGTGCTGAAAGTTAGTGAACCATCAGTAAACTTAAGCAGCATATGTGTGAATCTAATCAAAATAAATGTTGTAATTGTATCCGTGTAAATAACGATTTGAATCTCAAACTTGACGTTAATCATAATGCGTTTGATATTACTTGTGGTATATATCAGAAAAAAATACAGAATGAAATAACAGAAAATATATTAGCATTTAGCCAATGATGATGATAGTATAGGTAAATGTAGTGGATTATATTTGAATATACCAGGGGCGCTCAATAATTTTAATAAATTAGAACATGTTATTAACACAAATAATTTTTAATTTATATGTCTGTCTGAAACGCACTTAAATGAAAATGACGAAGACAATTTAATAAATGTAGATAATTATAAAATAAAAATATAATTATAAAAACATTTTTTGTTAAAATTGGTTCTACTATATCAGATGAGAAAAATATTGCTCTTAGCATTCCCCAAGGTTCCTCATTATCGCCGATTCTGTACAATATTTTTATTTCAGCCTACAAATTGTGTGTTAAGGTTATATGTTGATGATACCAAGCCTACAAATTGTGTGTTAAGGTTATATGTTGATGATACAGCGTTGTTAACTTCATCAAAATCATCTGAGGATATTTTATTATTAATTAAAAATCTCGAATCTGATTTTAAATCCATTCAAGATTACTACCTCCAGTGGAATATTAAAGTTAATGGTGAAAAAACAAAAGCAAATTTTTCTTACAAAAAAAAGGAAACTCAGTTTTTTACCAAACAGAAATTTAAATTTGGATAATAAACAAATAACTTGGAATAATATGGAAAAATGACCATATTAAGTATCTGCTGGGAGTTCTTTTGGATAAAAAACGAGGAAGAATACAGTTGCCTTTGTCAACTCTTAGATACCCGTACGAACCGTTAGTATGTTCACAGCCTGTCAATATCTATCTATATCTCTGCTTACAATATTATTTTTTTAATATTTTAGTATTTTAAAATAATTTGGGTGAATTTTGTAATTTCTAGAACTATGGGTTGTATATATATTCAAACTATAAATTTATACATTCTTCAAAAGCAGATTTTAACCTTCCACATAACGATTATCAATCCAAAACTTTTTCAAATATTCTATAGTACCATTTAATACTAACCGGTAAATGTATATTAAATTTACTTAGTACAAAATAGTAAATATAATTTTAAATATTATATTATATTATATTTAAATATTCCATTGACAGAATAATTTCTTATAAGTACAATAAAATACATATATGTATGTAAATACGGCGCTATATAATATACATCTATACTCTTATCATTCATTTACTAGTGACATATACGATAATGTAAATAAACATGATATTATATAAGTATGTAAATATATCAATATCATATAAATAAAAATTCTTCAAGCAACCGTTATGTTGTTTATTTATTTACATTTTTTTGTACTACGCATAATATCCTCAACAATTTCAAATTATCGAGTAAAACAAAATGGAAAAAATTCGTTAAAGAAATTTGTTAGAAAATTTGAAAAAATCAAGTAACACTTTCGTCAATTATAAAGTAACGCTATATTATTAAAAAAAGTTGTTAACAGAAATAAGAGTATATAAGAGTAATGTTGAAGCTTTAAATTTTGTGTATTACTTCAAAAAAATTTTAACAGGTGTTCAAGTTGCAGGTGTTTAAAAATAGGAAATTTTCAGTTTTTGAACCCTGACAGCTCCTAAACGGGGAGTGATACAAAAAAAATGTCTAAAATGACTCATACTTATTTTTAAAGATCTAACTTCTGTCAAAATTTCAAGTTTCCAACTTAAACCCTTTAGAAGATAGAAGGGTTAACGGATTTTGCAAAATTTTAGTTTCGCATAACGGTATGCCACAACAATATATTTATTGTATACACACTTTTAAAGCTAATAAAAGTGGTAATCGTTTGGCGTTTTCAAAATGAAGATACACCTTATACAACATGTGCTATAACAATTTAAATATAGAGCTTTTTTGAACCTTTGGGGAGCTGTAGCTCCGTAACGGGTGGGGCTACAAAAAAAGCTATTAAAAATAAAATTAATATTTTTGTGATATCTATCAGCAGTTAAAATTTCATAGCTCTATTTCAAAAAAATTGTGGGGATCTAAAAGTTAGGTGTTCGAGAGCTACCCTAAGGTTTGGTCCAAACTCAACCAAAAAAAAAATGGGGAACCTACAAATTATTCCCAGAATATTTTGTGTAAATTTCAAGATTCTAGCTTTCTTAGTTTTTGAGTTAGCGTGCTGACGGACGGACGGACGGACGGACATGGCTCAAAAGTCTTAGAATTTTTTTCTGATCCGATCCATACCTTTGAAGGTATATCTAGCTCGCTTATTTCGACGTGTTACAAACGGAGCAGTAATTTTATTATAACCGATCCTATCGTACGGGTATAATTATCATTCAAAACACGAAAACGTAGAGAAAATTAATAAATATATCCGAATTTTATATCCCTTAATTAATAAAAAATCTACATTAAAAGAAGTTAACAAATAATTACTGTTTAAAAACTTTTTTCAAAGCATCATATTGTACGGATTTTCCGTATGGCAAAATGCTGCCAAAAGTAATTTAGAATTTCTCCAAAGAAAACAAAACGCTATTTTAAAACTGGTATTTAATAAACCACGTTGGTTCTCTACAAAAAAGCTACACGAGTTAGCACATATCAATACCATTTCGGAGGAGATTGAAAAATTAAATATACCATTCCAAAATAGTTGTAGATACGCAGAAAATCCGCTTATAAATGCGATTTTACATTAGCATATAAGTTTAATTTTAGTTTCTGTAGGTTAGTTAAAATTTTATAAAATACATAGTCAATAAGGTTTTTCTTGACATTTTCCTTAAAATCAATTAATTTTCTTTTAAAAAACATGTTTGTCAGCATATGCTACATAGGTCCAAGTCATAATAGATGTAAACATATGATTGTAAGCTCTGTTTTCCAATTAAAGGTTTGAGTGATATGATTTCTTTTAAAAAAAAAACACACTAATTGTTAAGCAAATTCAAATGTTTTTTATTTAATGTGAAGTACAATCGATACAATTAAGTTCCGAATAAAACGTCATTCAAATGGCCTCCACGAGTCACGACTTCTTTTGCAGAAACGAATTCGATGAATGCAATTTTCGAGCACTTTTTCCACTAATTCAAGTCGTATGTTATGAATAGCACGTTCAATATTGACTTCTAATGCTTGAAGAGAGTATGGTTTATTGCTAAAGACCAATGACTTCAAATAACTCCACAAGAAATAGTCCAGTGGTGTTAAAACACAACTTTTTGGAGGCCATTCAATGTAACAATTTCTTGAAATAATCGAATCTCCGATAGTTGTTGTTGCACGTGCTGTATGGTATATAAAGAAATTTTTACGATAATATTATTTAAAAGAGTTAAATCTCAATTTGTAAGAAATAAAAAAAAATGTTCACATATTATGTATTAAACAATTAAATGTTCTTGTATGCCTAACCTCCACATTAGCTAGAAATTAACTATTTAAATAAGGAACATTAATGTTATTCTTTTTTCATGATTTTTAAGTCATCTGCAGATACAATGTGTGGTATACTGTTTGGAATTTGAAATAAAGTTAGAAAAGGATGAATCAAATAACGTAGAATTTTTTATGAATTAGTCTCGGAAGGGCTACCTACGATTGTCGGAGAGGTCAAAAATAAATATATTGAACAAAAGGGAACCTAAATGGCTACCCTTAAGTACACCTGAAGTGACATGGATTTTATTAGATAATATACTTTGGAATTTAACATATTGAGTTCATTCTGTAAGGTAAGAATGAAGCCAATTGAGAAATGAACCGGATATGCCAAAAGCAGCAATTTTATTACTAAAAAGTTGTGATCAATACGATCAAAAGTCTGTGTAGATTACATCAACTTGGTACCCATTTTCTATCTGATTCAGAATTACGGATGTGTACATCATAAGGTTCGTGGTGGTAGAACGATCTTTTCTGAACCCATACTGTTGTTCGTTAAGTTGTTGTTCGCTTCGTTTATAATTGGCGTAATTTTACCAGCAACAATTTTTTCGAACAACTTAGGTAAAGTTGATAAAATTGCTATACCATAGAAGTTTTCAACAGATGCTCTATCACCTTTTTTGAGAATAGGGGTAAGAAGAGAAGATTTCCATGCATCTGGAAAAGTACCTGACGAAAGTGAATTATTAAGGATAAAATGTTAAAGATAAAAAGGAAACAGCACAATTATAGAAAAAAATTGGTGGGATCAAATCAGGACCAGCACCTTTTTTCGTGTCAAGACTCGTAATTGCGTCGAAAATGTCACTTTCGGAAAGTTACATAAATCAATAAGTTTGAGTTATGTAATGAATTGGGAATTAAAGAATCGTTATTAGTAAAACATTCCTGCGGACGATAAACTTTTTGAAAATTGTCAGCAAAGAAATTACTAATGTCAATTTGGCAAGAAAAAAAAGTATTATCCCTAGATATAGAATTTGGATAACCAAATGTTTTACGCTTTGAATTAACAAAGTCAAAAAATTTTTTAGGATCAGTAATTACTTTATTACCAATATTACTGATATAATTTTCATAAGCTTAGCCTTCCGTTTAAATTCTAAAGCCAAATCGTTGTTGATATTTATTAAATTATTGTTAGGATCAGTTGTATGTTTAATTTTTTTATGTAATTTGTTGCGTTGATTTCGCAAAGTCCTTAGATCTCTATTTAAGCAGGGTTCAGTGGTTCTATTTTTTTTTATGGATTTTTGGCACAAAAGCGTTAATTGTTTCAAAAATCCTTAAGTAAAGATGTATTAAAATACATGATTTGATATTCTGGATAGATAAAAAATCGACCCAATCGATTAATGATAGAGCATTATTTATGATTTGAAAGTCGGTTTGAAAATCATATACAATTGAATTATTGCATGATTTGGAAAATTTAGGGCTAGAGGTGGAAAACTCAAAAATAATTTCATTATGACGAGTGTGGTTAATGAAAAGATTATATGCATCATTTGCGAGTTTTACCTCCACTCTGACTTATGCATTAGAAAAAGCAAGATCTAGCTATTTATTATTAGGATATCTGATATCTAAATATTACCATTAGGATATCTGAATCATTACCATACAAATCACTAATAAGATTGAAATTGATTTCGTCAAGAAAGTTTATTGGTTATAACAAATTATCAGAGTCGTTCATGATAAAAGATATAGCAGGACGATTAAAATCGCCAAATATAAAAATATAATCATCCTCGTTCATATAGCTATATTATTACATATGTCGTAAAATGCAAAATACGAGCAATTCTAAGAATTGGAGGAAAGTACACAATACCATGGTATAAATAGTTGGTACCTAAGTTTACTTTGATAAATAGATGTTCGAACAAGTGACATTTTGTAGTAACAATAGGTGTACTAGTGAAATTGCTTTTAACAGCAAATAACACATCGCCCCTCACGATAATCATGATCATTCCTATAAACTGACCATTTACTATTCAGTATTTCTTCATTTTTGAAAAAATTATTAAGCCAAGTTTTAGTGATACCTAAAACACTAAAATAACAAAAATTTGTATCAACATATAATTTATTAAGTTTACCTCTCATACCACTACAATTGTGATAGAATATTTTAAGATTATTGAAAGAGTTTGTATTAGATGTTGAAAAATTCAATCTGTTGTTATGATTATTGGTTGCTATTTTAGAAGATTCAATTATTTTTAATAAATTAAGATACTGATCGAAAAAAACTTATTTGGGTTTTTCTAGTTTTTTGCATGTATTCTGTTCTTTTATTGGAAATACGAGAGCGGTAAGAATCCAGTAATAACTCCCTTTTTTGTAATATTTAATGTTTCGTGAAACTTTAAGGAAAGATTAACAACTCATTGTAGCTTGAAAGTAAACCTTCAGCCTGGATCAATGCAAACATGATCACTTTGATTATGCAAGTATGCAAGATAAAGTCTTACGTTTCCATACGCACGGTGATCACGTAAGAGAGAAAGAACAAAGTAACTATCTCTATCAGATGCAAATTGCTTAGCTAAGCGAACAGAAGGCGGTTCTAGGCGGTCAATAAAACTAGCTGGTACAAGAGTATACCCTTAAGTCAGAATTTTACTTATACCGATTTAGTGTAATTATTGGGCTTAATTTGAGTACATGTGACATTAGGTAAACTATTTCTAAAAGTAGTGTGAGTATTGTTATATTTCTAAAAATAGTGTGAGTATTTTCATATCCTAGAGTTATAGGAAAAGTCAAGTTATCTTTAGAAATATTTTGTATTTTGTATGTATTTTTTTAGTATAATGTTTAGACGTGTCTTGTTTTTTAAATGTATTTTTATTAGTATGTATAATGTTTAGAAGTGTACACTTTTTTTTTGGTATTATTAATTCTTAATTTATTATTAGAAATTTTACTCATTAAATCTACTTTTAATTTCTTCCATTTCCTTTTCCAATAGAACTAGTTCCAATAGAACTACTATTATTTAACAGCATGCTGCTCTATATTAAAATTAATCAAATATTATATATATATATTAAAATTTCTAGCAAACACAGCATTCTCAATTTCACCATTTTTAAATAAAGAATTTATTTTTTTAATGATGATATCTGCTAGCAAATTCAACAGTTTCTTTAATTTCATCCAACTCCTTTTTAAAAGTGGTTTCAACGGAGTTTATTGTTTCATTGGACGACATACACACTGAGTTAATGTGTTTAATTGCATCTTTAATTTCACAATAAATATGTTGGCCTTGCAGTTTGTGATATTTCATTTATGCGTGCGGCATGCAGGGAAAAAATATATTATTAAAAGCAATAGAATGCATGCAGAATCAATAGAAGAGAGTGTTGAAGATATTAAAAATTAGATTGAAGAGCAAAAAGAAAAAATAGAGTTAATATGTGAAAGTATGCATAATATGAGAATGAATGATAATAATATAATTGAAAAATTAGAAAAGGTATATACTATTAATATGAACAAATCTTATGCAGAAATAGCAGGAGATTATCCGAAAGTAATTATAAAACCAAAAATTTTAAAATCAGAATTCTTTAATTACTAAAAATGAAATAAAATCGAAAATTAACTTAATTGAGAATAATCTGTCTATTGCTGGTGTTTCGAATGCAAAAAATGGTGCAATAGTAGTGTCTTGTGAGAATGAAGTAACAGTTAATAAAATTAAATGTATTGCTGATGAGAATTTGAATGACTATGGTGTAAAGGTAGTCAGTGGTAGAAAACCTAGATTACATGTGGTAGGAATTTCAGAAGAATATAATGAAAATAATTTATTTGATAAAATTAAAGCTCAAAATATCGTTTTTAAAAATAGTAAGTTAGTATTAAACAAATTTTATAAAAATAATAAATTGAAATACAATCCATATGTTGCCGTAATTGAGACGGATATTGAAGTTTATAATATTATAATAAAAGTAGGGAAGATTAAAATTGAATGGGATGTAAAGTGTTTGATGGTATGCATATTATGAGATGTTTCAATTTTCTGGGATTTGGTTTGGAGTAGTAAATGTACAAATAAAAATATATGTGCTACATGTGCTGAAAGTTAGTGAACCATCAGTAAACTTAAGGAGCATATGTGTGAATCTAATCAAAATAAATGTTGTAATTGTATCCGTGTAAATAACGATTTGAATCTCAAACTTGACGTTAATCATAATGAGTTTGATATTACTTGTGGTATATATCAGAAAAAGATACAGAATGAAATAACAGAAAATATATTAGCATTTAACCAATGATGATGATAGTATAGGTAAATGTAGTGGATTATATTTGAATATACCAGGGGCGCTCAATAATTTTAATGAATTAGAACATAAATAATTTTTAATTTATATGTCTGTCTGAAACGCACTTAAATGAAAATGACGAAGACAATTTAATAAATATAGATAATTATAAAATAAAAATATAATTATAAATACATTTTTTGTTAAAATTGGTTCTACTATATCAGATGAGAAAAATATTGCTCTTAGCATTCCCCAAGGTTCCTCATTATCGCCGATTCTGTACAATATTTTTATTTCAGCCTACAAATTGTGTGTTAGGGTTATATGTTGATGATACCAAGCCTACAAATTGTGTGTTAAGGTTATATGTTGATGATACAGCGTTGTTAACTTCATCAAAATCATCTGAGGATATTTTATTATTAATTAAAAATCTCGAATCTGATTTTAAATCCATTCAAGATTACTACCTCCAGTGGAATATTAAAGTTAATGGTGACAAAACAAAAGCAATTTTCCTTACAAAAAAAAAAAAACTCAGTTTTTTACCAAACATAATTTTAAATTTGGATAATAAACAAATAACGTGGAATAATATGGAAAAATGACCATATTCAGTAGCTGCTGGGAGTTCTTTTGGATGAAAAATTATCATTCAAAACACGAAAACGTAGAGAAAATTAATAAATATATCCGAATTTTAAATCCCTTAATTAATAAAAAATCTACATTAAAAGAAGTTAACAAATAATTACTGTTTAAAAACTTTTTTCAAAGCATCATATTGTACGGATTTTCCGTATGGCAAAATGATGCCAAAAGTAATTTAAAATTTCTACAAAGAAAACAAAACTCTATTTTAAAACTGGTATTTAATAAACCACGTTGGTTCTCTACAAAAAAGCTACACGAGTTAGCACATATCAATACCATTTCGGAGGAGATTGAAAAATTAAATATACCATTCCAAAATAGTTGTAGATACGCAGAAAATCCGCTTATAAATGCGATTTTACATTAGCATATAAGTTTAGTTTTAGTTTCTGTAGGTTAGTTAAAATTTTATAAAATACATAGTCAATAAGGTTTTTCTTGACATTTTCCTTAAAATCAATTAGTTTTCTTTTAAAAAACATGTTTGTCAGCATATGCTACATAGGTCCAAGTCATAATAGATGTAAACATATGATTGTAAGCTCTTTAATATATAAATTGGCAAATACAAGATTAGTAAAATTAAGGCAAATAAATAAATAAATAAAATAAAACAATAAGTAAAGGGTTTTCCAATCCAAGGTTGAGTGATATGATTTCTTTTAAAAAAAAACACACTAATTGTTAAGCAAATTCAAATGTTTTTTATTTAATGTGAAGTACAATCGATACAATTAAGTTCTGAATAAAACGTCATTCAAATGGACTCCACGAGTCACGACTTCTTTTGCAGAAACGAATTCGATGAATCCAATTTTCGAGCACTTTTTCCACTAAATCAAGTCGTATGTTATGAATAGCACGTTCAATATTGACTTCTAAAGCTTGAAGAGAGTCTGGTTTATTGCTAAAGACCAATGACTTCAAATAACCCCGCAAGAAATAATCTAGTGGTGTTAAAACACAACTTCTTGGAGGCCATGCAATGTCACAATTTTTTAAAATAATCGAATCTCCAATAGTTGTTGTTGCACGTGCTGTATGGTATATAAAGAAATTTTTACGATAATATTATTTAAAAGAGTTAAATCTCAATTTGTAAGAAATAAAAAAAAATGTTCACATATTATGTATTAAACATTTAAATGTTTTTGTATGCCTAACCTCCACATTAACAAGAAATTAACTATTTAAATAAGGAACATTAATGTTATTCTTTTTTCATGATTTTTAAGTCATCTGCAGATACAATGTGTGGTATACTGTGTGGAATTTGAAATAAATTTAAAAAAGGATCATTCAAATAACGTAGAGTTTTTTATGAATTAGTCTCGCAAGGGCTACCTACATCGGAGAGATCAGAAATAAATATATTGAACAAAAGGGAACCTAAATGGCTACCCTTAAGTACACCTAAAGTGACATCGATTTTTTTAGATAATATACCTTGGAATTTAACATATTGAGTTCCTTCTGTAAGGTAAGAATGAAGCCAATTGAGAAATGAACCGGATATGCCAAAAGTAGCAATTTTATTACTAAGAAGTTGTGATCAATACGATCAAAAGTCTGTGTAGATTGCATCAACTTGGTACCCATTTTCTATCTGATTCAGAATTACGGATGTGTACATCATAAGGTTCGTGGTGGTAGAACGACCTTTTCTGAACCCATACTGTTGTTCGTTAAGTTTTGTGTTTATAATTGGTGCAATTTTACCAGCAACAATTTTTTCGAACAACTTAGGTAAAGTTGATAAAATTGCTATACCATAGAAGTTTTCAACAGATGCTCTATCACTTTTTTTGAGAATAGGGGTAAGAAGAGAAGATTTCCATGCATCTGGAAAAGTACCTGACGAAAGTGAATTATTAAGGATAAAATGTTAAAGATAAAAAGTAAACAGCACAATTATATAAAAAAATTGGTGGAATCAAATCAGGACCAGCACCTTTTTTCGTGTCAAAACTCGTAATTGTGTCGAAAATGTCACTTTCGGAAAGATACATAAATCAATAAGTTTGAATTATTTAATGAATTGAGAATTAAAGAATCGTTATTAGTAAAACATTCCTGCGGACGATAAACTTTTTGAAAATTGTCAGCAAAGAAATTACTAATGTCAATTTGGCAAGAAAAAAAAGTATTATCCCTAGATATAGAATTTGGATAACCAAATGTTTTACGCTTTAAATTAACAAAGTCAAAGAATTTTTTAGGGTCAGTAATTACTTTATCACCAATATTATTGATATAATTTTCATAAGCTTAGCCTTCAGTTTAAATTCTAAAGCCAAATCGTTGTTGATATTTATTAAATTATTGTTAGGATCAGTTGTATGTTTAATTTTTTTATGTAATTTGAGGTGGAAAACTCGGTGGAAAACTAGAGGTGGAAAACTCAAAAATAATTGCGTTATGACGTGTGGGGTTAATCAAAAGATTATATGTAACATTTGCGAGTTTTACCTCCACTCTGACATATGCATTAGAAAAAGCAAGATCTAGCCATTTATTGTTAGGATATCTGATAATTTGTTGTAAATCATTACCATAAAAATCACTAATAAGATTGAAATCAATTTCGTCAAGAAAGTTTATTGGTAATAACAAATTATCAGAGTCGTTCATGATAAAAGATATAGCAGGACGATTAAAATCGCCAAATATAAAAATATAATCATCCTCTTTCATATATCTATATTATTACATATGTCGTAAAATTCAAAATACGAGGAATTGTCAGAATTGGAGGAAAGTACACAATACCATGGTATAAATAATTGGTACCTAAGTTTACTTTGATAAATAGATGTTCGAACAAGTAACATGTTGTAGTAACAATAGGTGTACTAGTCAAATTGCTTTTAACAGCAAATTACACATCGCCCCTCACGATAATCACGATCATTCCTATAAACTGACCATTTACAATTCAGTATTTCTTCATTTTTGAAAAAATCATTAAGCCAAGTTTTAGTGATAGCTAAAACACTAAAATAATAAAAATTTGTATCAACATATAATTTATTAAGTTTACCTCTCATACCACTACAATTGTGATAGAATATTTTAAGATTATTGAAAGAGTTTGTATTAGATGTTGAAAAATTCAATCTGTTGTTATGATTATTGGTTGCTATTTTAGAAGATTCAATTATTTTTAATAAATTAGGATACTGATCGAAAAAACCTTATTTGGGTTTCTCTAGTTTTTTGCATGTATTCTATTTTTTTGTTGGAAATATGACAGCGGTAAGAATCCAGTAATAACTCCCTTTTTTGTAATATTTAATGTTTCGTGAAACTTTAAGGAAAGATTAACAACTCATTGTAGCTTGAAAGTAAACCTTCAGCCTGGATAAGAAACTTTGTTTCATTATTGTTTTGCAATCAATGCAAACATGATCACTTTGATTATGCAAGTATGCAAGATAAAGTCTTACGTTTTCATACACACGGTGATCACGTAAGAGAGAAAGAACAAAGTAACTATCTCTATCAGATGCAAATTGCTTAGCTAAGCGAACAGAAGGCGGTTCTAGGCGGTTAATAAAACTAGCTGGTACAAGAGTATCCCCTTAAGTCAGAATTTTACTTATACCGATTTAGTGTAATTATTGGGCTTGATTTTAGTACATGTTGCATTAGGTAAACTATTTCTAAAAGTAGTGTGAGTATTGTTATATTTCTAAAAATAGTGGGGTATTTCCATATCCTATAGTTATAGGAAAAGTCAAGTTATCTTTAGAAATATTTTGTATTTTGTATGTATTTTTTTAGTATAATGTTTAGACGTGTCTTGTTTTTTAAACGTATTTTTATTAGTATGTATAATGTTTAGAAGTGTACACATTTTTTTTGGTATTATTAATTCTTAATTTATTATTAGAAATTTTACTCATTAAATCTACTTTTAATTCCTTCCATTTCCTTTTCCAATAGAACTACTATTCTTCAACAGCATGCTGCTCTATACTAAAATTAATCAAATATTATATATATATTAAAATTTGTAGCAAACACAGCATTCTCAATTTCATCATTTTTAAATAAAGAATTTATTTTTGTACTGATGATATCTGCTAGCAAATTCAACAGTTTCTTTAATTTCATCCAACTCCTTTTTAAAAGTGGTTTCAACGGAGTTTATTGTTTCATTGGACGACATACACACTGAGTTAATGTGTTTAATTGCATCTTTAATTTCACAATAAATATGTTGGCCTTGCAGTTTGTGATATTTCATTTATGTGTGTGGCATACAGGAAAAAAAATATATTATTAAAAGCAATAGAAGTGCATGTAGAATCAATAGAAGAGAGTGCTGAAGATATTAAAAATTAGATTGAAGAGCAAAAAGAAAAAATAGAGTTAATATGTGAAAGTATGCATAATATGAGAATGAATGATAATAATATAATTGAAAAATTAGAAAAGGTATGTACTATTAATATGAACAAATCTTATGCAGAAATAGCAGGAGATTATCCGAAAGTAATTATAAAACCAAAAATTTTAAAATCAGAATTCTTTAATTACTAAAAATGAAATAAAATCGAAAATTAACTTAATTGAGAATAATCTGTCTATTGCTGGTGTTTCGAATGCAAAAAATGGTGAGATAGTAGTGTCTTGTGAGAATGAAGTAACAGTTAATAAAATTAAACGCATTGCTGGTGAGAATTTGAATGACTATGATATAAAGGTAGTCAGTGGTAGAAAACCCAGATTACGTGTGGTAGGAATTTCAGAAGAATATAATGAAAATAATTTTTTTGATAAAATTAAAGCTCAAAATATCGTTTTTAAAAATAGTAAGTTAGTATTAAACAAATTTTATAAAAATAATAAGTTTAAATCTACAAATGAATTTAAAAATTTTAAAAATTATTATTAATAACACTTTACATTTACACATTTTTTACATTAAAACACTTTTGTATTTGATTTTGCTACCATTTTTATCTACCGGAGCCATAACCGAAACTAATTTATTTCTTACAAAATCGAAATTTACTCTCATTAAATTCTTTTCTAAAGAAATTATTTATGTTTCCAATAATTCTAAAATTGACAAAAATCATAAAAATATATTCTCCTCTTTCCCACACATTGCAAATAGATGATATAATTAATATTAATCATATTAAAGAAAACATTAATGTAAATTACCTTGCAGGGATAGAAAACCTTGATTTCAGCTCAAAACATAAAAATAATAAAATAAAAATAAATATAATATACTTTAATATGCAAAGTTTACGAAATAAACTTAGTAGTTTCGAAATATTAATTAATTCATATCAGTGTGAAATTCATTGCGTTGTCTTAACAGAAATATGGTTGAGAGAAAATGAAAACAAGTTTTTTAATTTGCCCGGGTATAAATCTTACTTTTCAGAGAAAAAGCATACGGAGGAGCAGCTATTTTTGTTACAGAAAAAATGTCTAGTGATTTATCCTTTAAAGAAGAATTTAACAGTTCAAATTTCTTAGTAGTAAAATTAATCAAACAGGGTTTTAATATTATATCAATTTACAGAGCGCCCTCAACACGTGTAGACGATTTTATTTCTAAATTAGATGAATATACTAGTCGGTTTAATAACTTTTTAATATTTGGTGATATAAATATAGATTTATTAAAAGAAAATATGCAACGTTAAAAATTATGTGAACTCTTTACTTATCAATGGATTTGTTATTTACAATAATATGTAACAGAAGAATATGTACCAAAATATGTAACAAGAGTAGGAACTGATAAAACATGGAAATCGGTAAAACAATAATTGATCATTTTCTTACGGATTTAATTAACTATCACTACTCTTTTTATATTTTAAATAATACACTATCTGACCACAAACAACTATTTTTTAGTGTAAGCCAAAAACCTGTAAAAGATAACACTACGTGTTTCAAAACTATTTTAAATTACACTGCCATAGAAAAAAATGAATTCTGGGGTAATCTAAATTCATTAATGAACTTTAATAATATGGTAAAAAATCTTAACAATTTAGTTACAAATAATAAGCAAAAATTAGTTACAAATAATAAGCAAGTTCATTAGTATTTCTATCGAAACTTTCACTTTTCCGGAGTTATTAAAATCGGCAGTTGTAACGCCAATTTTTAAAAGCTATAACGTAACCAATCCAAGCAATTATAGACCGATATCTGTCCTTAGTGCCTTCTCAAAAATTTTTGAAATCATTATAAACGAGGAAGAATACAGTTGCCTTTGTCAACTCTTAGATATCCGTACGAACCGTTAGTATGTTCACAGCCTGTCACTCTGCTTACAATATTATTTTTTTAATATTTTAGTATTTTAAAATAATTTGGGTGAATTTTATAATTTATAGAACTATGGGTTGTACATAATATATTCAAACTATATGTTTAAACATTCTTCGAAAGCAGATTTTAGCCTTCCACATACTGATTATCAATCCAAAACTTTTTCAAATATTCTATATAGTACCATTTATTACTAAGCGGTAAATGTATATTAAATTTACTTAGTACAAAATAGTAAATATAATTTTAAATATTATATTATATTATATTATATTTAAATATTCCATTGACAGAATAACTTCTTATAAGTACAATAAAATACATATATGTATGTATGTAAATACGGCGCTATTATCTTATCATTCATTCATCAGTGACATATACGATATGTAAATAAACATGATATTATATAAGTATGTATGTATATCAACATCATATAAATAAAAATTCTTCAAGCAACCGTTATGTTGTTTATTTATTTACATTTTTTTGTACTACGCATTATATTCTCAACAATTTCAAATTATCGAGTAAAACAAAATGGAAAAAATTCGTTAAAGAAATTTGTTAGAAAATTTGAAAAAATCAAGTAACACTTTCGTCAATTATAAAGTAACCCTATATTATTAAAAAAAATTGTTAACAGAAATAAGAGTATAATGTTGAAGCTTTAAATTTTGTGTATTACTTCAAAAAAATTTTAACAGGTGTTCAAGTTACAGGTGTTTAAAAATAGGAAATTTTCAGTTTTTGACCCCTTACAGCTCCTAAACGGGGAGTGATAAAAAAAAAAATTTCTGAAATGACTCATACTTATTTTCAAAGATCTAACATCTGTCAAAATTTCAATTTTCCAACTTAAATCGTTTAGAAGATAGAAGGGTTGAAGGATTTTGCAAAATTTGAGTTTCGCATAACGGTAAATTAAGACACCGTATGCCACAAATATATATTTATTGTATATACACTTTTAAAGCTAATAAAAGCCGTAATCGTTTAGCGTTTTCAAAATGAAGATATATCTTATAAAACTTGTGCTATAACAATTTAAATATAGAGCTTTTTTGAACCTTTGGGGAGCAGCTCCGTAACGGGTGGGGCTACAAAAAAAAGTTATTAAAAATAAAATTAATATTTTTGTGAGATCTATCAGCAGTTAAAATTTCATAGCTCTATTTCAAAAAAAATGTGGGGATCTAAAAGTTCGGTGTTCGAGAGCTACCTTAAGGTTTGGTCCAAACTCAACCAAAAAAAATAGGGAACATTACTCCCAAAATATTTTGTGTAAATTTCAAGATTCTAGCTTTCTTAGTTTTTGAGTTAGCGTGCTGACGGACGGACGGACGGACATGGCTCAAAATTCTTAGAATTTTTTTCTGATCCGATCCAGGTCCTTTGAAGGTATATCTAGCTCGTTTATTTCGAGGTGTTATAAACGGAGGAGTAATTTTATTATACCCGATCCTATCGTACGGGTATAAACATCGCTTAAATACTTTTATGTTAAATACTGATTTTTTACATAAAGAGCAATACGGGTTCGAGAAAAATTCAAATACAACTGCTGCTTTCCTAAGTTTAACAGATTTTATCTCTAAGAACTCTGATGAAGGGAATTATGTAGCATGCGTTTTTCTTGATTTTCAAAAGGCCTTCGACTGCGTAGATAACAAAATTCTCTTATTTAAACTTAGTAAAATGAATTTGAGCTCAAATCAAATAGCTTTCTTCAAATCATATTTATATAACAAACAACTGAAAGTACGCATAAATAGTAGTCTAAGCCAATCGAAAACTTCGAAAAAGGGAGTTCCACAGGGATCAATCCTCCGCCCAGATTTGTTTAAAATCTATATTAATGATTTATCGTATTTGAATTTAAAGGGTCGTATACAGCTTTATGCAGATGACGCTGTTTTAAAATATTGTTCAAGTAACGAGGATGAGTTAAGAAATAATATTAAATATGATTTCAAATTAGTTGAAGAATGGTTAAGCAAACATCGTCTGCTATTAAATATAAAAAAACTAAAATAATGTTATTTGAAAATAAACAATTTTCAAATATTAACTTTTATTTCAACGATGAAATTATTGAAACCGTTAAGCCTTTTAATTATTTAGGTTTAATAATAGACAATAAATGGTGGTGCAACCATATAGATAATGTAATAAAGAAGATTATACCTTTCGTTTTCATTTTGAGGCGCATGCGTAAATATTTTAACTACGATACTTTATATATTATTTACTCTTCATACATATTATCAAATATTACTTATTTAAACCCGATTTGGAGCAATACTCAACAAGGCACGCTAAATAAATTAGACATAATTCATAAAAAAGCCATTAAAATTATTCACTACTATCCAAACAGGTATCCAACTAATTTGCTATACAATGATAAGTATATTAGCTTTTCGTCCATCCAAAAATATGAATTATATATGACAGCTTTTAAAATTGTAAATAATCTCATTAAGCATAACTTAATTTTAAATAGAATGATTGATGTCCATAAGAATAGAAGAAATAAATCGAATTTTTACCTTAGAACGAATCACCAAAAAATAATTGTTTGCATAACTGTTTAAAGTTGTATAAGGAACTGCCGAACGATTTGAAAAATATAAATAGTGTAGGTAAATTTAAAAGAGAAATAAAGAAATTCTTATTTACAAGTAGTTAAAACAAAGTTTTTTTTTATTTTTTTTCTAACTATATATTAATAACTTTTTGAATAGAAATATTGTTGTACTTTTTAATAATCTTAAAGTAATTGCTAATTTTTTTTTAATTGTTACTTTATATTTAAATATTGTTTTTAATAACAAATATTAAACATAAATTAAGCTAATAACTAAAATAAAAAAAAACAAAAAATAGACACTTTTCAAAAAGAATTTATAAAGCCACACAGCTACGGCTAAGGCTTGTAAAATTGATTATACTTTATAAATATGTTATAAATTATATTGTATTTAAAATGTTTGAATTAATAAATTAAAGTAAAAAGAAAAAAAATACAATCCATATGTTGCCGTAATTGAGACGGATATTGAAGTTTATAATATTATAATAAAAGTAGGGAAGATTAAAATTGAATGGGATGTAAAGTGTTTGATGGTATGCATATTATGAGATGTTTCAATTTTCTGGGATTTGGTTTGGAGTAGTAAATGTACAAATAAAAATATATGTGCTACATGTGCTGAAAGTTAGTGAACCATCAGTAAACTTAAGGAGCATATGTGTGAATCTAATCAAAATAAATGTTGTAATTGTATCCGTGTAAATAACGATTTGAATCTCAAACTTGACGTTAATCATAATGCGTTTGATATTACTTGTGGTATTACTTGTGGTATCAGAAAAAGATACAGAATGAAATAACAGAAAATATATTAGCATTTAACCAATGATGATGATAGTATAGGTAAATGTAGTGGATTATATTTGAATATACCAGGGGCGCTCAATAATTTTATTGAATTAGAACATATTATTAACACAAATAATTTTTAATTTATATGTCTGTCTGAAACGCACTTAAATGAAAATGACGAAGACAATTTAATAAATGTATATAATTATAAAATAATTAGAAACAACACGGGGTCACGCCATTCTGGTCGAGTTTTATTTTATACCAAGTAAACGTGAAATTTTGAGATTGTTAAAAAAATATCAATTCATTTAAATGTATGGTTGCTAGTTGTTAGAATTTATAAAAATAATGTTAAAATTTACTTAGCAGCTTTATATAAATCACCGAATAGTCCAATGACTTTTTAGAAACTTTTGAAAAGAAAATAGTAATGTATAGTTTAGTAACGAGTTACGGTTGTTAAAAACGAGTAAAATCAATCAATATAAAAATGCTGTTTGGGAAAATAATGAACAATAATGAACAAGAAAAAGTACAAAAATTTCTATTTTCGGAAATTAATTAGGGATTTCTACAAAAATAAAAATTGTAGCAATTAAATTGAAATGTCAAAAAACCAAAAAGTATGTGCCAAACAATTAAGGGAATGGCTTCAAAAAATGAAAAACCGGTCGTATTAATGAAGTTATGTTTGAAAATGGGTTAGAAAATAAAGCGGGTGAAATTGATGAAAAATTTAATGATAATTTAAATTATATAATCTAAAATATACAATAGATCTATATTAATATATAATACAATCAAAGGAAATCAATCATAATTTAAATAAAAAAAAATTCCTTCTCAAATAAATACTATGACAATTAATATCAAATGATGACAAGGCAAAATCAAATCAAAATCAAATAATGATCGTACATTTAGAAAATCATTTGCGAGATCAGCGAAGTTTCAAAACAGTTTGTGGAATTAAGGTAAAAGTTACATGCTAGTCATTTAGAGAAGAAGACTGGAATTATTAGAAAGAAGGTACAAAAACTCGGAGGAATTAGAAGAGAGATTAGACAACCTCCCACCAATACCTTTTATGTCGCGTCAACAAGTGAGGTTATATGTGTTCTGTGTGTAAAAGTTTAAATAAACAATTTATAAATGCGACAATCCAAGGTATTGGAGAAGACAACAACCAAATATAAAAGTTAAAGTACAGGATTTTTATATTTATAAAGAAAATAAATAATTTTCGACAAACAGTTTTTTTTTACGAACAAAGCATGGATAAACAAAAAAATAGAATTTGTCAATTTACAATTTCTCACATAAAAATCTAAATTAATTTATAAAAAATATACATACATATAATACATAATACGCTAATTTAAAATCCATAAACTACATAAACTATCAAGAACTGAAGAGAACGAAAGCTCAATTTACTCCACTATTTACATTGGCTCTTATGGGAAAAGTAAAAGCTAAATAGAATTGCTTCTATCCATTTTTTTCTTAAAATTTTTTCCTTGGGAAATCGAAAAGTTGAAACTGTATAAATTTTATTTTTCGTTTTACATTTATAATTCGATTTACACCCAGGGACACAACAAGTACGAACCATAATTAAAAAGCAATAAAAAAAAATTAAATTAAAAAATATAAATATTGCATTATTCTTAATGTACCTTATTTTTTTTTATAGTGTGTATCAAAAAAATAAAATTGCTTATCAAAAATTTCAGGTTCTTTTTTTTTCCAATACTTGTAATGATACTATAGGGTGTTCAAAATTGAGGTATCATTTTGATTTTGCCGCGATTTTTTTTCTACCTGGAATTTTTATACGAGGTTTCTTTAGGTATATTCTAAATACATTCCGGTTAGTTAATATGGAACGTCACACGAAGGAACAACGTGTTTTGTTATTACAACATTTTTTGAAAATGGTAAAAGTTTTCAAGATGTAATTAGGAAATTCTGAACAAAATTTGGTAAAGAAAATGCTCCAACAAATCGTGCCATCAAGCTGATGGTTGATAAATTTCTAGAAACTGGATCTGTTCTTGATAACAGAGACAACATTTATCAACGTAGTGGCCGTTCAACCGAGAATGTAGTAGCTGTGAGCAGAAGTGTTGAAGAAGATCCAAAAACTTCCATTCGTCATCGTTCGCAGCAATTAAACATCAAACCATCCACATTATTCAACATTTTGCATCGTGATCTCCATTTAAAGGCTTATAAGATCCAGCTGACGCAAGAATTAAAACCAACTGACCATGCATTACGTCGGCAATCCGTTTCTTGAGCAATCGAAAAACAAGAAGAAAATGAGAATTTTTTTAACAAAATAATCTTCCCCGACGAAGCTCATTTCCAGCTCAATGGCTACGTCAATAAACAGAATTACCGCATTTGGGGTGAAGGGAATCCAAGGGTTATCTTAGAGCAACCAGTACATCCACAAAAAGTTACGGTTTGGTGTGGTTTCTGGTCAGGAGGAATCATCATACCATATTTTTTTGAAAACGCAAATGGAAATGCGATTACGATCAATGGAAATCTCTACAGGGAGAAGATCCGAAGCTTTTTGTGGCGGGAAATTGATGATTTGAACGTAGAGAATATGTAGTTTCAACAGGACGGTGCCACTTGGCATACAGCTAGCGAAGCAATGGATCTTTTGAAGGAAAAGTTCGAAGATCGCATTATTTCTCGTAGAGGAGGAGTGATGTGGCCACCAAGATCGTGCGATTTGACACCGTTGAATTTTTTTTTGTGGGGTTTTGTGAAATCGAAAGTGTACAGCAATAATGCCACAACAATTCAAGAGCTTAAAAACAACATTATCGAGCAGATTTCAACTATTGAGAACAGTTTATTAAACAACGTGATTCAGAATTTTGGTAAAAGATTGGAAGCCTGGCAAAGTAGTAGAGGGGGTCACTTGGCCGACATAATTTTTCATTATTAACCGGAACCTATTTGTAATAAACTAAAATAAAAATATATTTAATATTTCAAAAAGAAAGTCTTTTTTTATTAAAATTAAAATGATGCCTCAATTTTGAACACCTTATAAAAAAAATTGATAGAAAGTTAATTTTTTCACCAGTATTTAGGAAAAACTCTAAATTTTTTTTTAATATATAATTTATATATTTTCATTAAAATTGTATATATTAAAACTCGATATAAAATTAAATTTTGTTACCTGCTTTATCCCATTTTTTTTTAGAAAGCTTTTAAAAAATTGACGTTAGCAAAGAAAAAAATTTTTTTTTTTGTTATTTAAACATTTCAAAATGGCTGGAGTCAAGAAATGCTAGAAAAAGTTGGAAAATATATTTTGAGAAAAATATAATTAAAAATTCGAGTTGAACCTTGAATTTTTGATATGTGTTACAAAAAATTTTGAATTTTATTTTAATATAAATTTCGATATATTTAGGTTAGTATTTCATATTTAAAGTTGTAAATGTAAATTGCTAAAATTTCTTAATTTTCTACTTTTTTCTAAGCAAAAAAATGAAAAAAAGAAACTGTCAAAACTCTCTCAATTTTCACAATACATGTTTAAATTTTGCACTAATACATTCTTAAGGGTCTTGTTCCGGTCTTGATATTTATGTAGTTTATCTTAAAATCTATCGCTTATAAATCTAAATTCATTTATCAAGATTAAAAATATTGTCGAACACTCACACTAAATAACATTTGATATTCACATATCAACATATTCAACAAATTTACATATCAATATAATTCAAGAATGTATTTACACATTTTCTAAAGCAAGTAATAATAATTCTTACACGTTCTTAATTTGTTTTCATGCTACTGCAATACATGTACATTCACCGGACTTTGCAAATCATCTTGATACGTTGTCACGAACTTGAGATGTCCTGGTTTTCTTGAAAAATTTAAACTAAAATACACTTCATCAATGATGAAATTAGTATTAATGGAAATACGAATTTGAATGATACAAATTAACTATACACATTGTGCTCACATCATTTACCTTAATAAATTGGCATTCCTTCAACATGCCAACGCCGGGAGTATGTTTCTGCAGTCATAATGTTTTGCTGGTTTCTAGTTCATCGAAAAATAAAAGCAAAAATTAACACAAAGAATCAATTACACATTAAAAAATATTAAAAATTATGAGTACTTATCTGACTTATCCAGAGAACATCACCACGATCAGTATTGTCCAGTATCTTCGTGGGTTGCATCCTAAAATTATGATTTTAACTAAAAATAAAATATAAAATAAAATTTGTTATTTAAATTGTAAAAAAAAAAAATTCAAAATACTTACAAAGCTTGCTTTTATTCCAATGTGTTTTCATTGTCTGCATTTTTTGACAATTAACAATTATGCACATAGACATATTACATAGTAAATGAATTTTTATTGCAAGTCAAACGAGTGCTGCCATTATTAAATAAAATTCCATGTATTAAAGTAATTTTGCACTTTCGCTAAGTAATTAGTAATTAAAATCGATTCTTAATTTTTTATGTAATGATCAATTTTATTATATACTTATTCTTATGTAAAAACGAATATAGACCAATGAACTTGACCGTTGTAATTTCTTTTAATTTTCAAATTATATAATTTTTTAAATCACTTACTTTATTATCGCCATACCGAAAGGTTATAACTTTAAGCGAAATTAGAAATACAATTTATTAAATACAAAATCATTTGGTTTTTTATTTCCAATGAAAGACTCGAGTGTTCAATATAAAAGAAAAAGAGAAAAGTTCTAACTAAACAATTTTGCGGTGAAAACCAAATGTAAAAATTAAAATAAAGGATTTTATTAAAAGAAAATAACTGCTATTTTCTACAAATATTTTTTGATTGATCGCCTCGAAGGGTCAAAAATTATTTATAGAAATTAGCAATTATTTTCTTTTAATATAAAAAATTAAAATCCTAAGTAAATATTTTTAATTAATGCAATTTAAGCTTAGAAGAGTTTTAAAATTAGATAACGGTATGGTTTAACCTTGGTTAATCAAAATTTAACGTTAAGTCATTCAACTTTTATGAAAAAATTAAACAATAACAGGAAATGTACTTTAGCATTTCCGTTGACTTAATTTTTTGCTGAAGTTAAAATCAAATGTACAAAGGTAAATTTAAATCAAATGTATTACAATTTGTTATATACCAAAAAAATATATTAATAAGCACTTTTTAATTAGTAATACCTATAATAAGTATTTTAAGAAATGTTTATACTAGCATTAATTAATTTTTTAGTTTAAGGTAAAATAAAATATGTAAAATGTAGTCTTAAGACCACCTATAACGAATAAAGTTGTTTCATTTTAATGAAAAACATAACTCGTGTGTTACATTCTGTGTCACTAACATATTAAGAACTTGAAACAGTAATTGTCATTCTTAATTCAAGACCTCTTACTCCAATGTCAAGTAATCGCAAGGATTTTGCAATAATAACTAAAGCGCACTTTTTAATAGGCGCACCATTAACGCAATCAGTAAATTCAGACACCAAAGATAACATCAGACCAAGCCAATTGGAAGGATTCCGTTGAAAATCGTTGCAAATATAGTTTGTGCACTTTTTGGAATATTAGATTCTCATCATGCTGAGAAGTTATCACAAACTATTTATGAACTACAGGAAAATAAGTAAAATATTCTAACATTACTACAAGGTCAAACAAACATTTCATGATACACAATCATACTACGCTTAATAAAGCATTAAATCATTTTGAAACATCAGAGACAAGCATGGATAAAATAGCAATCGAGATTCACCAAGGAAAATCTATCGCGTTAATCGTAGCATGTAGTATACAACATGATGGCGAAAAATTATCAGAAGACTCAATCAGTATAAATAAATGTATTAATTGATTTGAGAGCCACCAAGGTAAAGTCAGACTAACCCTTTTATCCGCTCAATAATTAAAAATGGAATTAATAATAATAAAGGAAAATTTACAAAACAATTTAAGATTACCAACAGCTACCACAGAATTAAGCAAAATGTACAGTATACTTAAGGTGAAAGGTAGAGTTACCAACAAATATATAATTTTCAACTACAGTTCCAGTTAATTTGAATAATGAATATATAACAACTAAACATTCGGCACCGTACTTAGCTATAAATCTTCACTGAGATCAATATTACGTATTAAATGACCTAGAACTACACAAGTTTACAATATTGGAACAAGACAATCGAATTTGCAAACATCCATCCACCATCCAATTTATCATCCAAACCATCCAATTTATCATGAAGATCGATCGATTTATCATGAAGCCTTGACTGTAGTCTGTGATGAAGATTCAACGTCAATGACGCTGAATGGATCAGCAATACTTCAAATGGAAGGAAACTGTATAACCAAACAAAAACACATAACTATACGCGGGCATAACATTTTGACAAGTAATTCTAGATACGATGTCATATCACCAGGAAAGCATGCTATATTATTCAAGGGCACCCTTAATATTACTCAAGAACTGAAAAAAATACAAAATCTACATAGTCAATTAAAAAATCAACATAAAGCAGCTTCTACCTTGAGTAATCATGACGTACATTCTTATACTGTGGCGTACTCTCTAGGAATACTGGTGTTAGTTATTTTATGATATCATCGGACTCGCAATTTAAAGGTAACACCAAAATTACTTGAGTGGTGTTTTGACGTTGATCTGAAATCACAGCATTCCTACACTATAATTACTATAACAACATAAGTAAATTTCGTTAAGGCGGGCAGAATGTTAAGAATTAAAAATAAATAATTGACAGTACAATTTACGGTTGAATTATTATAACTAAAAATAAATAACTTTTATTAAGTATAAATTATAGCCGAATTTAAAATTTTTGTTATTATATAATTTGGCTGTAGAATTATTATTGGAATTAATTTTAATATTTTTTATGTATTTTAAAATTAATATAACTTAAATCTTTTGTATTTTAAATAGGTTACTATTTTATTAAATAAATCAATTAAATTTGGTCATACAACCACCAGTTAAAAAATAATTTTATTCGGCATTCTTGAGTGAGTCTTCGCAAGATACTGGCAAGTGTATTCAAATTTAGTTCTATATTGTGTAATGGTGACAAGAGTTACTTGCACAATTTTGATTAATTATCAAGGTTGATGTACCTTTGATTACATATAATCGCTTACAATTTATTAGATTAAATAATAATTCACCATGCTTCGCAGAGGTATAACCGGCTAAATTGGGCATAAATGCGCTAACGGGCTAATTAATTATGTATGTATACGTTAAACGTATATTACAACACTATTTAAAAACAGCTGAAAAAATGCATGTCAAAGCAGAACAAAAAAAATTTTCTTTAAAAGTACCTTAGCAGCAGTAAAATAGAAGATCTAACCGGAGATTTGCCTTCATTATTAAAGATTGTAAATCAACATGACCTATACAGTTCTCAAACAACAGTTTTAGGTGTGCTGTTTAAAATTGCTATAATGTATATTGTATGTATCTTTTAAAAGAATTTAAAGAAAAATTTAAAGTAAGACCTTTCATACTTGCACGATATGAATAACTAACAATCTAAAAAAGTTCACTTCAACATAAAACAAGAAATTCGCGTTATGCATGTGCGGTAACACGAAAAGGTCAGGAAAGGGAGAAACACGCACGTGATAGAAGTACATTTCAAAGAATAGAAAAAGTTGGTTTCTCTATTTCTAGAATCTTATCATCTGATCATTGCAAAAGCTTTTTTAGTTAATTCAATTTTCCATCTATTTATTTTTATAATTTTCATGTTTACTCATAGGTATACTAAAAGCAATTAACTAGTAGTATACCTAATAATACAAAACAATTAACTAGTCCTTAATTATTTCCTACACTCTACATTCCTACACTCTTATTCCCTACACTGTACAATGCAACAGTAAAAACAGCAAGCACAAAAAGAGAAAGAACGAAAAAACAGAATAGAACAGAAAAAAAAATCTTGCATCTATAATTCCATAATTTTTGTTTTAAATTTTTTACTATCAGCATTCATAAGTTCTAAACTATTTGAAAGAGTCAAAATAGTTTTTACAATTTATTTTACACCAGGTAAACAGAAATTAAAAAAATGTAAAATATTTTTACAATTTATCTGCACTAACTTAATATACATAAGTCTTATGTAGTACCTTCAACAATTTTAGAATAATAATGAGAAACAAACCATATCCCAAAAATCACATATTTTTCTTATTTTTATTTTGCAACTTTAGAACTATAATTATAACAACTTTTAATAAGTAATCTTCTTTAAAAAAAAGCAAAATAAATATGAATATGAACTTTACTTTGTACTTCTTGTTTAGTTTTGTTTTTTATTTTTATTATTTTACATCTTGATATCCAAAAGTATCTATAAATTATTTTCTTAACCAATTATAAAATCAATTTTTTTTTGTTTCTTCTATATTTCGTTTCTTTTATATACTTTACATATATTTTATTAACCTAAAGCTTGCGCAATAAAACAACATTTAATTTGAATTGAAAAAAATTATTTTCTTACTATTTGTATGATATCCTATTGCAAAGTTGCAATGAATTTATTGAAACATTTAAATATCCTAAACTTGTTCAGTTCATTAACTCTGACTGCCAACTTAGTCAGTACCAACAACCTTCACTTCCACCTAAAACTTATAAGTTAACAACCCATGCTCATACTTGTAAGATAAACCAACACAATTACAAGTTTTTAACCTTATAACAACGAATAACCTACATAAAAACGACTGTTCAGTTCATTAACCTTGCTGACAACTTCCACAGTACCAACAAACTTCTCTTCCATCTCGAACTTATAAGTTAACAGCCCCTGCTTATTACCTAACTTAAAACCAAAACATTCATAATATAGGTCTTTTCGTACTAAGGAGCTAGTATTCTGAAGTTTCTATCATTTCGGATTTATAAAATTGTTAGTTTTACTATTTAAGTTCAGCAAATTAGATCGGCAGATTCGAGTTATTCAACTTCTTTTTTTATATCAAAATAACTAAGTGTTTATGGAAACTAGCTATTTTTGTCAAAAGAAGTTAAGTTTTATACCAATGACTTCTGCAAAATTTTGTTGATCTAGAGCAGAACATTCAGATAGCTACCCTTCTTTTTTTTATATGAGTAATAACTCAGTGCCTTTATCAGAGCTAGACAAATTCAAGTATTTTAGAACTTCAGTAAACCATCCAGTATACCAGTACTGATACTAGAAAAAATATTCAGTAATATTTAAGTAATAGTACTGGTACTTAAAGCTATATAAATACCAGTAAAAATACTGGTACTAGTGGTACCCAACCGAATTTTTCAGAATTTTCCAGTATCACCACTAATAATCAGTATCAATCAGTATTTAGCACTACTAACCACTATTTACTAGTACTACGAGATAGAGATCGGAAGATGTAAAATATTTCTTACTTCTTCTTGAAAACTCTAAGCATTTTACTGCATCTGTAGCGACCGAAAAGATCGCCACATAAAAATTTTCCATTTACTTCTGCGCCTAAGAGTTTTAAAGATTCAGAATCTTTAACATTTACATTTCCAAAAAAAATGTCTGACAGAAAGGGACTTCTTTTTGTTATTAACAGGTAACTCAGTGTTTTAGAACAGTGAAAACTTACCCTGTTAATGGCTCCATTCTTCTATTGAGTAAATTGCACTATTTAGAGAACTTGAAATTTTGGATCGTGCATGCGCAACCGAATTTGTTGTGCCATCAGCCTATCAAAGAGATAAAAACAGTTAAGGGTGTTATTATCAGCAAAGCTATGAATTTTATTTAAAGTTATGGATAGAAGATCATTAATAAATATTAGAAATAAAGTTGGGAGAAGAACGAAATAAAACCACCCAACGCAACTAGTATTGAGTGCTTAAAAAATCCTATCCCTTTAATGAAAGTTTTATCTAGAGTAAGTGTTTCAATTTTTTTAGTAACGCGGCATGTCAAAACGCGGTTTCCGAAATATCTAGTGCGACTATGTTTGTTCCAAGAGCACCTGTGTAAGTCTTGAGCTTAATCGATTTAAACGTTTAGGCACGACAACGAAAAACTTTTGTGAGGACCTGTTAATGTACGAGAATGTGACATAGCCTATAATGTACTAGAACGTACTATAGCCTATAATGTACGCGAAAGTGACATAGCCTATATTTCCAGGCTTCTAAAAATATTTCTGCAAAATTTGGTTGCAATCGGACTGACGGTTTTAACCGAATTTTGATACAAACAAACAAACATACTTTCTGCTTTATATGTATGTTAGATTATTGTAGTTAATATGTATAACTACATATAACTAACTATAACTTTGCTATAAAATACGGAAACAAAAATATTTATACTTAAATTTAAAATTTCTTTATTTAGAGAAAAAAAATCATATTATATTATTATTATTTATTACTAAATTATATTACTTTATTAGCAGAAGGCGTTACTGGTATAGAGATTGAATACAAATTATAGAATCCCTTAACATCCTATCAAGTTATTATAAAGAATGGAAGATATCTGTAAATACTGACAAAACAAACGCAATTTTCTTTACAAAAGCGTATTTATATTTACCACAAAGCACTCTAACACTTAAATAAAACACTTTGGATGGACAAATACTGTTAAATACTTAGATGTGACTCTTTATCCAAGATTAATGTTTAAACAATACTGTTAAATACTTAGATGTGACTCTTAATCCAAGATTAATGTTTAAACTCCACATTAGTCAAATAATATACAAACAAATAAATGTATTAGACCACTCTGTCCGTTTATAAGCAGATCTTCACATTTATTGATAGATAATAAATTAATTATTATAAAAACTATATTTCAACAAACATTACCTTATGGCTGTGGGGTGCATGTGCTAAAATGCATATTGCAAAATGTAAATCATGTAAAATAAAACATTAAAAATAATGTTAAACTTAACTCGCCACTATTCTCCGCGTATGCTACACCATAAGGCTAGCATGGAACCCTTGAAATTAAAATATCGAAAAATAATGAAAGGTTCAATTCCAATTTAGGTCATTCGAATAATATTATTATTAAAAATCTATTTCAGCTATAAAATCGTTTCTTGTTTTTTTAATTTTAGAGTTAATTATTAGATTAAAGTTAGTTATAGTGTAATCTTAAGTTGTTTTAAATGAGGTTTTTTTTCCAATTTGCATCTGTAAATATATATATTTTTACCAATTTAAATCTATATATATAAAATAGGAAACATGTTTCAGACAATGTATATATGTTCGTTCTAGACTCGGGAGCGGTTAAAGCTATCGTCTTGAAACTTTCATTATTTGGTAGATACATCTTTAACTAGGAACCCTATTGTGGGCGATAGCTTCAGTTCTTTTAGTGGGCAGAAGTGAGGTAAAGTCGGAATTTTTAGAAATTTTTTTATACATTGTAAAATAAATATTTTGTACATTATAATTATTTTTTTATAAATCAGTATAGTTTTGATTATCATAAATAGTACAAATAGAGATGAAATTTTATATAATATCATCAGTTCCAAATAAATATTAAAGCTCTAGAAATTAAAAATAAATTAAAAACAAAATACAAATAAAAAATATGGCACCGAAAAGAGTTGGAAGTGGAAAAAATACTGCAGATGCGAAACGAAAAAGAGTCAAAAGGGAAACCGAGGGCCCGAACAACGTACAGCGCGTTTGGAGTCAAACCGGCTGAGAAATAAACAATCAAAAGCAGCCGAAACACCCGAACAATGTGAAATGCGATTAGAGTCAAACCGGCTGACAGATCAACAGTCAAGAGCAGCCGAAACATCAGAACAACATGAAGCACGTCTAGTACAAGTTCGAATCAGAGCTACTACAACAAGAGCTGTTGAAACTCCTAAACAGCATGAACACCGGCTTCATGGTAATCAATTACGAGCCGCTCAATCAAGAGAAAGAATCGATTTTCAGTTTGCGGCGTTCAATTACGACTAAGACTTCGACTACAGTAATCATCCGAATGTTGTGATTGAGCGTATGGGCACTCTTTGTTTGTACTGCCATACACTGAAATTTGAAAAAGAATCACCCGGTATGTGTTGTTCGAGTGGTAAAGTCAAGTTGCCACCGCTGGTTGAGCCACTTGAACCACTTGAACTAAATTTCTTGAGGGGCATTGGAACACATGCCGGGATTTCACTAGTAAATTAATATAAATTGAAATAAATAAATAGTATAGTTGTAAAGGCATCTAACCTCTGTAAATAGTAAACAAAAGGTTGTAAACAAATAATTCCATCTGCAAATACTAAAAATTTTATAATTACGAATTCCTATATATATTGTAACTAATCTACAAAATTTCAATATATTTAAACTAATTTAAAACGTGCTGAAGGTAAGTTCGGATTGTTTTTTTTTTTAAAGTACTGCAATTTATCAAAATCTACCTTGGCGATATTGCTGCAAATTCTAGTTTCAAAGAAATATTATTTTTACGACAAATGCGATTAGAGAAATAATTCTTTTGGATATGAGAGTCTACATACCTCATTCTATCAAAAGCATTAAAATATCACGCAAATCTCGCTTTAAACGCATTTATGGAAATGCAATATCTAAAAAGGAGGAAGTTTTTCAAAGCCACAAGAGCGATAGAACTAAGACCAATAAGCTATATCGCGAAAGTTTTTTTTTTTTGTTGACATTTTTAAATTTTTTATATTTAACTATATAAATATATAAAATATATAAAATAATATTTTAATAATTACATTCATTACATTATTACAATAAAATTTTAAATCTTATTTTATATATCCAATATTTTTTACGCTAAGATAAATTTAAACTATTCAGTAGCGAATTCACGCTAGTGGCGTATAGTTATATATAAATTTGATTCTTAAATTTAACTTAATGCTAATAAAACTGTTAATAAAAGTGTGGGGATTACAAAAATAATATTATTTTATGCATGAACAAAACGGATAAATAGAACTACATAAGTAGTTTAAAATTTCTTTAGAAATAATTTTATCATATACATCTTTATATTCACAGTCGAAGTATAACCTTGAAATGCGATCTTTAAAATTTTGAATATTTATTTCATTTAAAACAACCCATTTAAAATCATTTATATCGTCAACTGAGAAATTATTTTTATAGTTGAAAGACACTGAATTATAGCTGTTAGAAATATTAAATTGAGGTGGAATGTCAATAGGTTTTTTTAAACAAAGTTGAATATCATCGGCATTACTTAATAGCTCCATCAATTCACAACACGTTTTCAAGCGAAATAAAGAAGAACAAAAAATAGAACTTTTTCAGCATCCTCGTCTGGTCGAATATCAAGTACCGATCTTCCATGTAAGCAAATAGGTTTCACAAAATTTAAATGGTACGATACTTTGATAAATCCAGTGCATTTTGGATCTAAAAAGAAATAATAAAGTGCTCAGCTTTCGACAAAGTTAATTTAAGATTTCGATTTAAAAATAATTTAAATTCAATAGCCACATTTTACATAGTTTACTAAATTTTTTGATAGAATTACTACTTCTTACATTTTCCGGAAGATTGTTAAAATAATTGGAGACCATGCTATAATAAAATTTTTTATAGTGAGTCTTATTACATAAAGGTATGTTCACTAAATTTCTATTATTTATTCTTAAGTTATAAGAATTTGAGACTCTCGAACTCATGTGACTTTCTTCTTTGAAAAATTTTAAAAGAGAGCAATAAGCAACAAGAAAAGGTGGCAAAAAGGAAGTAAATTTAAATCTTTGAAAAGTGGCAAGCAACTAAAATTTCTATTTTTGAAATGCATAATACGGAGAATACATTTTTGAGCCTTGAGCAGTGGTTCTATTGTCGAGAAGTAAGTACCACCCCAACTCGTTATAGCATACTTCAAGTTAGAGTGTACCAGAGCATAATAGATTTTTAGTAGAAGCTTTCTAGAGCAATAAGATCTCAATATATAAAATTTTCTAATACATAGTAACATAAATTTATATAACTTGTCCAAGTGAGTTTTCCAATTAAAATTTTTATCAATTATTATACCCAAATACTTGTAATTGTCAACGGATTCAATTTTAAAACAACCTTCCGAACACGAATTATTTACTACTTGATCCGAATTGTGGATATTATGATTAGGGCATTTAAAAAGATCATAATTAGCCTTGATGATATGAAACTTGACTTCTAGATCACTTTTAGAAGAATTTCTTAAACTGAAAATTATAATTTTAGTTTTATCACTTATTATAAGCTTATGAATGAAGTAATTTTTAAGTAAATCCATGTGTAATCGATGAAGTAATTTTTAATAAATCCAGCTCGTTAGAGTAAATCGAGATTACGTTCACTGTAAGAAAGAGAACAATCATCTTCAAAACCTGTTATCTCACCTTTGAAGGGTTGTCAAAAGAGGGAATTAATATAAATTAAAAATAATAGCGAACCTAATACTGATCCTTGTGGCACTCCAATATTAATGATTTTAAATTGGCTTAAGATATTATATAGTTTAACTTTTTGTTTTCTGTTGCTCAAATAAGATTTTAAAAAATTAAGAAAAAAACCTCTAAAACCTACTGCTTCTAATTTATTTATAAGAATATTATGATCAATCATATCAAAAGCTTTGGTGATGTCAATGAATAACGCTGAAGTGCAATTATTTTCATTTAAACTTGAATATAATTCCGAACAGAACTTTAAAATTGCATCTTCAGTAGATTTACCGGATAAGAAGCCAAATTGCTTTTGATCAAAAAACTTTGTGTCGGATAGAAATTTTATCATTCTTGCTTTAATTAATTTTTCAAATAATTTCCCTAGAGACGGCAGAATTGAAATTGGCCTATAATTACTTAAATTTAGTTTCGAACCTTTATTAATAAAGGAATTATTTCAGCACATTTCAATGAAGCTGGAAAAATAACACTATAAATTGATAGATTGAAAATGTAACTCAACACGTCTATTATGTAAGGAGCAGTTTTTTTAATATAAGATTGTTTATTGTATCACCCGTACATGAAGTTTTATTATTTAAACATACAATATTTGAATTTAATTCTATGGAACTAATTTCCATAAAGCCAAAAGAATTACTTTCAATATTTTCTGTTGAAATATTATCTAAATTTAACGAACAAAAACAATTAGGTAAATTTTTTTCAATTAAATTCTTAGCAGATTCACCAAAATAAGCATTAAATTCATTTGTAATTTTAGCTTTGTCAGAAATTTTTACATTATTTACTTCAATCTCGTTTATAACTGAATCAGAAATTTTTTCATTTAAAATATTTTTGATCACCAACCATTTTTTAGAGTTACCAGTGAATTTATTAAGTTCAGCAGAATAGTAATTAGTTTTCAAATTTTTGATTTCTAAACTAATATTTTTGCAAAGTTCTTTAAAATAGTTTCTCAGCCATAAATTATTTCGTTCCCGTTTACATTTAATACCTACTGGGAATATAGGTATTATATTTTTTTACTATATTTTTGTATTTAATTTTTTTTAACAGTCCATCTGACATCCACGGTTTCAATTTTTTATTTTTGGAAACACTAGAAACTTTAAATGAACAGTTACTTATATACATATACTTAAAACATATCATAAGCAATAGATGGATTTGGTTCTTAAAATACCCTTTCCTAATTTTCTAAAAGAAGAACTTCTGACAACTTTGAGAAATTAATTTTGTTTGTAAATAATCTACTAGTATTATAGTTTTCGTTGGAAAAAGTTACATTCTGAAATTTTAAAGAAATCAAATTATAATCACTTATACCGAAGTTATAATTTTGCCTGGTCAAAAAGTGGTAAAAAAATGTGGTCAATACATGTACTACTGTAATCCGAAATACGAGTCGGAGTTTCTATAAGAGAATTTAAACCATGTGACGACATCATTAATAAATAATTATTTTTTAGTTGTGATTCTTTCATTATATGTATCTATATTCATATCTCCAATTACAACAATATTTTTATTTTTTTGACTTTTTAATATGTCATCAAAATCGTTAAAAAACACTGAATAATCGACAGATACGTTATTAAATCTATATACACAAAAATTTAAAAAATGTATGCATTCAATTGTGCAATTTATTTTGATTATGTCAGCAGTACTTAAGGAAATTGAAGTGCAATTACTTAGAAATCCGTTTTTTATATAAACCGCGACACCCCCAGATACAATTTTCTATTCTTATAAGTTAAACTGTGATTAATGAAAAGTTTCTTACCATCATATTCAATTTTTTTGTTGTTTTCCCTTTTGTTATCCGTTACGAAATTTTTTGAATATTTGGATCGAAACTTTACTCTCATCACATTTTGCTTAGGATTTCCAACTTTGCCTTTGTTGATGTTCCACAAAGCGCAACTCTCGATGTCTTCAGGAATGATGTTGGTTTTTAAACTGGAATTTAGTATTTTTACTTCAAATCCTACTTTATTTGATCCTTCAACATCAGGAACATTTAGCACATCAATTGAATTGTTCAGAGTTTCCTGTTCCATCGAATCCAGTTTGTTCTCCAAAAATGTCACCTTTTTTTGAAGAGCCATATTTTCTTTCTCAAGAGAAAGGAGTTTTTTCACATATGATTCGTGGATTGACTCTATGCTTCGCATACTTTCATGATTTTGTCTCATGATGTTATATAGAGCATTCATACTCATATTCTGAGGAAGTGTCGTATTTTTTTCGGCTATTTAGGCAACAGCTGGCTAACTACACCCAACGAGGATCTTCTTAAGGCACACTCACTGCAGGTAAAAGATGATTTGGACGAAGAATCCAGTTCAACACACACACAGATTTACAAAATTTTGCTGCCTTCAACTTTGTTATTGCATTTTACACACTGCATATTGGTTTTTTTTTTTTCCTTTTTTTTTTTGTTTTTGTTTATAAAAATTGAAATTTCTTTCTTTTTTATTTTTTAATAAATTAAAGAATTTTAAAACGATATGTTAACTTCACAACGTATCGAATTAAAATGAAATTACCATATCATATCAACAAGCAAAAGTTCTTGTACAACAGACGCTTTTGAAGACAAATTTTACATTTCCCCAAAAATAGCCATCCTTCTTGGATCTTTGCTAAAACTCTTAAGAGTAAAAATAAGGATTCTGCTTCACTTAACAATAAAAAAATTGTATCCGATCCCAAAGGAAAAGTTAATTTATTTACTAACAATTTCGTCTCCAAGTCATCACTGCCTCAATCAACACGCAGACCATGCATTTTCCACGCGGTTGAATGGTCTTTAAGTAAAATTTTCCTTTTAAGCCGTTAAGAATTTGGATATAAAAAGTCAGTCGGTCCAAATGGCGTTACTATCACTGTTCTAAAAAAATATCTTTTCAAATATTGCGAAACCATTGCAGAATCTCTGCTATTTATCTTTTTCGTAAGTGTCCTATTCAATGAAGGGGGCTATCACTTCGACCCTTTCCAAAATAACAAAAATCTAATAAATAAAGAGCTTTTTAAATACCTGAATAGTATGATCGCCAATATGAGTTTCGAACCCATGATTCAACATGGGATCTAATGACTTGCCTTCGCGAGATGTTCATCATCAGCCATCGCCATTTAGGGCTGTTTAACCGTTGTTACTCCGGACATTTCTAAAGCTTTTTACCAAGTTTAGCATGACGTTTTAATAGCTGAATGCAAAGCAATGAGCCTTGGTGGTTTATCTGTAAAATGGATTGCAGATGTTTTTTCGAATCATTATATCATTCTGATGTTCCCCAAGGATCTGTTTTTTCTCCAAATTTTTCTTAATATTTATAAAAGATCTATTGTGTATAACCTCTGATTTAATTCACAGTTTTGCAAACGACAGCTGCCTCGTTGCTTATAATGAAGACAACGGCAGTAAATCTTCTACTTTACTTGAGCAAAATCTCGATATAACCAAAATTTCAAATTGGAGCAAATCAACAGGATTTCTTTTAATCGTAAGAAAACTAAGTGTCGTTTAGTTTGTTGGAAAAAGAACACTTCAGTCCCCATCTTTAATTTAGAAGCGGAAATCCTGGCACATAGCGGTGAACTTAACATCTGGACCCAATTAAAACTTGAATTAATCAAACCATGTTTATGGTTCAGTTAAAGATTAATCCAACCAATATTTTGGTATAGTTAGTTCTAAACATTTATAAAACATATAATATATATAATAAATAATACTAATACTAATAATAATAGCTGCAGGGACAGTCGACGTTGTCTCCAATAATTAAATCATGCAGTAAGGTGTTATATACTATTGCATGTTGTAACTGTTGTAACGGCTATAGTCACTGTTAGTAATAATAATAGGCGGATACAAACATAGCGAACGTAGAACCATTTTCCACGTAATGTGTTCCACAGAATTGGTGATAATTATATAAACATGCAAAGATTTAAGGTGAACATTCAAGGTAAGTACTAAGGGTCGTATAACCTATTGATTGGTCAAAAAATTGAGGATATTTTTTTCGATGATTCGCACCTACTCTCGCAAAATAGAAATATTTCATTTGCACATTATTTTTATTTTCACTGAACTATGAATTATAAAAAGTCTTTTGACTACAATGATGCAAATTCCATTCAATAAGTAGTATACTTTACTTTTAAAAATTTATAACATTATGATATATAAGAATGGCATACAAAGAGAGTAATATTTAATGGAGGCAATAGCCGAAGAATTAATTTGTTGTTCGAAAAATACCATTACAATGTAATTGTTTCACTGACTGGGGCATTTTCTAAACATTATTATTGTAAACGGCATATACCTCTACCACAATTCACAAAATACCACATTCCACATTGTCATCAAAATCAACACAGATGCTTAAGGAGCTATACTTCTTACCAAAAATCACCCACATATAAAAATGTAAAAACTGTCTGAAAGTTTACAAAGCAAAAACAAATCTTCATGTGGAGAAATTCCTATAAAATTTGCTTCAGCTTTGTTCCAAAAGATCACAAATGTTATATTCAGCAGGTCAAAATTAAGACTAAAACAAACGAAATTTTTTAGAAATATGCTATAAAGGAACCATAAAGACTAAAAATAAAGATGATTATGAAAGCTTCCTGAATTTATTTCATGATTTGGAGACTAAACAAGAAAATATTGTGCTAACAGAAATAAAACGCACCAAATTTATGTGCCATTCAACAAATATGTCATATGTGTATCGAAAACAATTCCTTACTTTTTATAGAAAAAGTTTTGATTACAGAGACAAAAAATGCAGAAAGGAATTTATAATAAACGACTTAATGTAGTACATTTTAACATTAAGAAACAAATTTAAGCATATTATTGTCTCCTTGAATTTTTTCAACCGTAAGTTTGTGGAACATCTTAATTAGATTTATTGAGTAAAAAAAAATTGTTTTTTATTTATACTTTTTGTCCACAAAATAATTTTATTAATATTTTATTTTTTTTGTAAGTCTTAAAATATTATATTTATTTATTATAAAGCCTATATATATTTCGGCATCACTGCCATCATCAGGGCAAATACAATTTAATACTAAACATGAATAATTTTCCTATTTTTTAATATTACATTTACATGTACTAATTAATTAGAATTCTAAACAAATATTTAACATAGGTCAATTTCGCAATTCTAATTGTTCGTTCAAAATAGATTTATTTTGTTTTATAGCTTTTTTAATTTCTAGAGATTCCAATAAATCCAACTTTTTACCTTTTTTATCAATATGTAAGATTTTAAGGTTATTTATATTGCTAGAATGGTTTTTTTCCATTAAGTGATTGGCAAAATTGGACTTGGAATCGACTTTATTAAGTTCTCTAATGTGTTCCGAATAACGAATCGCGAAATTTCTACCTGTTTGTCCTATATAGATACTGTCACATGTATCACATTTAATTTCATATACACCTGAATTTTTTAATTTATCTAATTTTTCTTTATTATTTATTATAATTTTACCTATGCTATTGTTGTTATAGAAAGCTACCTTTAAATCCGTTTCTTTTTCTATTATATTAGCGATTTTATTAGAAATAGAACCTATATATTTTATTTTTACATACTTTTTGTTGTCATTTTTTATGTAATTTGCAGGGTATATTTCATTGTTTATTAGTTTTTTGGTTTTATTGTCAAGTAATTTATAGATAATTTTTTCTTTATACCCATTTTCTAAAGCTAGATTTATTATTGTGTGAAGTTCTTTTTTATAAGCTAATTCATCTAATAGAATATTAATTAATCTATTAATCATGGAATGAAATACTGATAATTTTAAATTTGTTGGATGCTTAGAATTTTTAGGTATGATTATATCTGAATAAGTGTTTTTCCTATATATTTCAAAACTTAATCTACTATTCTTACGAATTATTTTTAAATCTAAAAAGGTTATTTTACAATTTGATTCTATTTCTGATGTGAATTGTATATTTTTATTAATACTATTAATCCATATTAAAAAGTTCTTCAGGTTCTCTTCAAGATTTCAATCTTGATATACCAGCCAATGCAATTTTAATATCTTTAGATGTAAAAAGCTTATTCACTTCCATACCAATTAATGAATTAAAAGCAATAGTATATAGCATAATAAATACAACAGTCAACGACAAAAATATTAAAAGAGAACTTAAAGTAATATTCAATTTATGTGTGGACCAAAATTATTTTAAATTCGAAAACAAATTTTACAAAATGCTAAAAGGCTGTCCAATGGGTTCACCAATTTCATCTCTACTAGCCGACATATTTATGGATCATTTAGAGAAGAAAATATTTAGAAGAAGCTGCCCATATACAGAATACATAGGTTTTTACTATCGTTATGTGGATGATATTTTATGCTAATGGAAAGGGGATGAAGAGAACCTGAAGAACTTTTTAATATGGATTAATAGTATTAATAAAAATATACAATTCACATCAGAAATAGAATCAAATTGTAAAATAACCTTTTTAGATTTAAAAATAATTCGTAAGAATAGTAGATTAAGTTTTGAAATATATAGGAAAAACACTTATTCAGATATAATCATACCTAAAAATTCTAAGCATGGCAGTGATGCCGAAATATATATAGGCTTTATAATAAATAAATATAATATTTTAAGACTTATAAAAAAAATAAAATATTAATAAAATTATTTTGTGGACAAAAAGTATAAATAAAAAATAATTTTTTTACTCAATAAATCTAATATTATTGTCTTATTGTCATTGACTGCAACGGCTTTTGACCAGCCATTCGTTTTAAACAATATATTAAAAGAAACTTCCATTCAACCACAACTAATTATGGAAGGAACAAAAATGATACTTATGATAATAGATAATATAAAATTTATAGGTTCGCTCAATTATTTTTCAACGGCGCTTGTAAAGTTGCTAACAGCATTTAACTTGCCATTATTAAACATTTACTTAATAAATAATTGATATATCCCTCATTTACGACAAAAATGATTATGGATGTTTTCCAGAAACGAAATATTATTCCCCAGATACAATTCCCAGGCAAACGGAAGGAGTTTTTTAAATGGTATGAAGAAAATAAAAAGAACAATTTTCAAATTTACCATGCAAAAGAAAATTCTGGAATAATTTATTAAAAACGTCAACCTTTTGGCTGAAGGGTGTGTGAGTTTTAGACTTTTGTGAATAAATACCAGGTGGAAAGAACATTTGTCACATATTAAATATAATAGATCTGAAAAATCAGCAGTTGCTCAACATCGTCGTTGCTCAACAATGATTGTCGTAAGTTGAATTTTGGACAATTTTACATTATGAAAGTTTCAGAAGTAATTTTTTCTTCTCTTTTAAATGCTGTTGTCCATTTTTCGATATATTCTACCGTTAGCTAGATATTCAATATTAAATTGTCGTATGCAGTTAGTTTATAACAGTTTTAATATTAATTTGTTGTATGTTGCTAAAAAATACAACATACGACATCTTTTATATGTATTTGCTCTTTCCAGTAATAAATTGTCGTATGTTTAACATACAACATTTTAATACAAGATTATAATAAGAAATTCTTGTATGTCTTAACATACCACACATAAATATTCAAATATTAATATTTATTTGTCGTATGTTAATAGCAAATTACATGTACACGAGAATAAATTTTTAAAAAAGTAAATTAGTACCTATTTGTTTTTGTTTAAATGACGAGCATATGGATGAATGAATCGCCGCCGCCAGTTTTACCAAAAAAAATCTTTAGTATGTAAAATTACATTTTTGTTTTATTTATTTTTTTAAATTAATTGTTTTTTTTACTTTTTAATTATGGTAAATGAAATATTTGACGATGTCGCAGAAATAGTTAGTTTTGCGCCAGGTATAATATTTTTAAACAAACAGTTAAATTACAGTATTTTGCATTTCTATTATAATTAGCTTTATGTTTCGTTTTAAATCAGCTTTTTTTCATATTTAAATTGTTTGGTATTATTTAGATTTTCAGTATTAAGTAGGTACCCACTTCAAGAATAGGAAATAACTATTCTAAATAAATTCAAACAATTTCAAAACAAAATAAAGCAATATCATGAATTTTAAATACTGAATTATATGAATACATGAATTAAAAATACTGTATCAAAATTTTTAATTATTAATTTTATAAATATAATAATAATATACGATTATAATAATATAAGATTAATAATATACGAGAATATAATAATATGTATACGATTATAACGAATTCGAAATATACGATTATTTTAATCAAAATTTTGTTAACTGATAGTTGTTGAATAATTTCTTATATTTAGTTATTTTACTACATAGTATTTTGATTTTTATAGTTTTAATTGAAATATTAATTGAAATGAAACCAGATTTATTATTTTTTTTTTTAACCTTTATATCGCAACGTTATGAATGCTTTTGATCCATGATCGGGATCCGTTATATTTTGAAATAACATTATTCATGAAATTTCTACAATTTCATTTAATAATGTTATAAATAATTATTGATATACGAATAAATAACTTATGTTTTGTCAAAATTATTTTTATACCCGTATGCACTATGTTCAAGGGTATAATAAATTTGCCATTACGTTTGTGACACCTTAAAGGAGTCGAGCTAGATATAGTGTCAAAGGTATGGATCGGCTCAGAATCGAATTCTGAGTCGATTAAGCCATGTACGTCCGTCCGTCCGTCCGTCCGTCCGTCCGCACGATAACTCAAAAAATAAAGGAGCTAGGGGGCTGAAATTTTTTTTACGTCACTTTTGCAAAATTGTTAGTTTTTCTATTTAAATCCAACATTTTCGGTCGGCGGGTTCGAGTAGCTGCCATACAACTTCTATCTTTATATAGAAATAACTCAGTATCTATTCAAGCTAGGTTTCTGAAATTTTGCGAATGATGATCAAGTTTTATGGCAACAACTTCTATAAAATTTGGTTGTGCTGGTGCAGCGGGTTCGGGTAGCTGCCATACAACTTCTCCGTTTAAATGAGAATAACTCAGTGTTTATTTAAGCTAGGAACCTGAAATTTAGTAAAGAGGTGTCGAGTTACATGCCAACAACTTTTGTAAAATTTGGTTGGTCTAGAGCAGCCGGTTCAGACTTCTTGCACCTCTTGGAAGTTAATAAAGCTAGGCGTCTGAAATTTTGCAAATGATGATCAAGTTTTATGGCAACAACTTTTGTAAAATTTGGTTGTGGTGGTACGGCGGGTTCGGGTAGCTGCCATACAACTTATCCGGTTAAATGAGAATAACTCAGTGTTTATTGAAGCTAGGAATCTGAAATTTAGTAAAGAAGTGTCGAGTTATATGCCAACAACTTTTGTAAAATTTGTTTGGCCTAGAACAGCCGGTTCAGGCTTCTTGCACCTCTTGGAAGTTAATAAAGCTAGGCGTCTGAAATCTTGCAAATGATGATCAAGTTTTATGGCAACAACTTCTACAAAATTTGGTTGTGCTGGTGCGACGGGTTCGGGTAGCTGCCATACAAAATCTCTTTTTAAATGAAAAGAACTCAGTGTCCGTCCGCACGATAACTCAAAAAATAGAGGAGCTAGGAGGCTGAAAATTTTTTTACGTCACTTTTGTAAAATTGTTAGCTTTGCTATTTAACTCCAGCATTTTCTGTCCCCGGGTTCGGGTCGCTGCTATACAACGTCTTTCTTTAAATAGAAATAACCCAGTGTCTGTTCAATCTAGGTATCTGAAATTTTGCGAATGATGATCAAGTTTTATGGCAACAACTTCTGCAAAATTTGGTTGTGGTGGTGTGACGGGTTCGGGTAGCTGCCATACAAAATCTCTTTTTAAATGAAAGAACTCAGTGTCCGTCCGCACTATAACTTAAAAAATAGAGGAGCTAGGAGGCTGAAAATTAACTTACTCTTTCTTTAAATGGAAATAACCCAGTGTCTGTTCAATCTAGGTATCTGTAATTTTGCAAATGATGATCGAGTTTTATGGCAACAACTTTTGTAAAATTTGTTTGGCCTAGAACAGCCGGTTCAGGCTTCTTGCACCTCTTGGAAGTTAATAAAGCTAGGCGTCTGAAATCTTGCAAATGATGATCAAGTTTTATGGCAACAACTTCTGCAAAATTTGGTTGTGGTGGTGCGACGGGTTCGGGTGGCTGCCATACAACTTCTCTTTTTAAATGAAAATAACTCAGTGTCCGTCCGCACGATAACTCAAAAAATAAAGGAGTTAGGAGGCTGAAATTTTTTTTACGTCACTTTTACAAAATTGTTAGTTTTGCTATTTAACTCCAGCATTTTCGGCCGCCGGGTTCGAGTAGCTGCCATACAACTTCTTTCTTTAAATGGAAATAACCCAGTGTCTGTTCAATCTAGGTATCTGAAATTTTGCAAATGATGATCGAGTTTTATGGCAACAACTTCTGTAAAATTTTGTTGTGATGATATGACGGGTTCGGATAGTTGCCATACAACTTCTCTTTTTAAATGAAAATAACTCAGTGTCTATTGAAGCTAGCTATCTGAAATTTAGTGAAAAAGTGTCGAGTTGCATGCCAAAAACTTTTGTAAAATTTGAATGGTCTAAAGCAGCCGGTTCAGGCTTTTTGCATTTCTTGGAACTTACTGAAGCTAGGCGCAATAGATTCGGGTAGCTATCATACAACTCCACAATTTACATAAATATATCTCTGTAGTTCGATACTAAAACTCTGAATGTTTTTAAAAGATGATCAAGTTTTATAGAAACAGGATATATTACGTTCATACGGGTATCCCAGAGTTGACACAGTCTACTCTACTGCACTCTTCCTCGTTTTTTTTAATTTTGAATTTGGTATAGATACAGATATTGCAAAGTACAAAAAAATTTTGTTTTTAGCACATTTCCAAAAAAATTTTGAAAAAATGTGCTTATTAGTTTCACTCTGTCCGTCCGTCCGTCCGTCCGTCTGTTTACAAAACTTCTACACCGTTAAAGATAGAGAAAAAAAATTTTAACCATAGGTAGGTCTCATAAAAAAAATAATTTTGTGGAACAACTTTTTCATGTAGCCCCCCCCATTACGGAGCTACAGCCCCTCAAACTTTGAAAAAGCCCAATTTTTAAATGCATATATCTTATGTTCTGCTTAAGATTTTTTCAATCTGAAAACGTCATTCGACAGGTATTTCTTTTATCTTTGTAAATTAATATCAAAATTATACAATTTTTTTAAATTTAGTATTTAAATTTACCGTTATGTGAAAACCAAATTTTGCATGATTTTTCTACTTTCATAACTCCGGCACGCTTCTAGATAGAAGCTCGAAATTTTGAGGCAAGAAAGAACTTTTAGAATTAGTATAAGTTTGCTCAGAAAATTTTTTCGGACCACCCCCTGTTTATGAGCTATTAGGGTTTAAAAATTGAAAATTTGCTATTTTTAAACACCTGTAACTTAGGAACCTGTACACATTTTACTTCTGCAAGATGTAAAAATTAAAGCTACAATAATATATTTTTATCTGTGTGAAAGGTTTATTTTAGTTGTAAAGGGTTCCAAAGTTGCAGCTCTTCAAAATTACGAAAAAGCCCCATTTTCAGATGTATATATCTCAGGCTCTGTCTAATAGTTTTGCAATCTAAAACCGCCAGAAGATCGAAAATTTTATTATCTATATAAAACAATATCAAAATTATGTAATATTTTGTAATTTACTATTTAAATTTACCGTTATGTGAAAACCACATTTTGCATGAAATTTCTTTTTTCATAACTCCGGCACCCCTTTAGATAAGAACCTGAAATTTTGAGACAAGAAAGAACTTTTAGAATTAGTCTAAGTTTCCTCAGAAAATTTTTTGGTAACACCCCCTCTTTAAGAGTTATTACGCCGCAAAAATTGAAAATTTGCTATTTTTAGACACCTGTAACTTAGGCACCTGTAAAAATTTTTCGTCGGCAAGACATGAAAATTAAAGCTTCAATAATATATTTTTACGTGTGTTAACGGCTTCTCTTAGTTATATAGGATTCCGGAATTACGGCCCCTCAAAATTTCAAAAATGTCCTATTTTCACATTTTTTCTTATTACAAAAAAATTTCTTAAATTTTATTTCTTAAATTTTCAAATTTTTGTGCAAGTCACACTTCTAAACAGTTTGTATTGAGTTTTGGAAATGTGCGCTTTTAAAAACCGTTGGTTTACATTCTACCTTGTTTATTGATTAAGACACTTAGAAAATATTATAAAGTACAAATATTTTTTATTTTTGTATTATCTACCTATTAAATATGTACTAAGAAGTAATTTTGTGAAATAATTTAACTGAAGTCAATAATTTATGATATTAATTATTATTTGGGTTACTAAAATTTTGAAATAAAATTTAATATTTAAAAATCTATTTTTAATGTATTTTTTAATAACCCAGCAAGTAGTTATAAAAATAGGTGTAGATATTTTAAGATAAAACTAAAACACAGAAGTTTAAGAATCAATGTTATAAGTTATTTTATTCACTGAAAATGAAAATATTTATTATTAAGCAATATTAACATACGACATTTATTATTAACATTTTGGAATTAATTTGTTGTATATTAAGTAACAAACTGTCGTATGTATTATGCAAAAAAATTTTCTTACGAAAAACTAACATACGACATTCTCATTTTGAAGTTTTTGTTAAATCATACTATAAATTTCGAAGATTTAAAAAAAAACGAGAAAGAATACAGTTGCCTTTGTCAACTCTTAGATACCCGTACGAACCGTTAGTATGTTCACAGGCTGTCACTCTGCTTACAATATTATTTTTTAAATATTTTTGTATTTTAAAATAATGTGAAAAATTTCTGAAATGACTCATACTTATTTTCAAAGATCTAACTTCTGGCAAATGTTTTCCAGTTTCCAACTTAAACCGTTTAGAAGATAGAAGGGTTAAAGGATTTTGCAATAATTCAGTTTCGCATAACGGTAAATTAAGACATCGTATAGCAAAAGTATATATTTTTTATATATGTTTGTAAAACTCATAATATCACCTATCGTTTGGAATTTTCAGATTGAAGATATACCTTATAGAGCTTGTGTTATTACAATTTAAATATAGAGATTTTTCGAACTTTGGGGGGATGTAGCTCCTTAACGGGTGGGGCTACAGAAAAATTAATATATTCATAAAATTAATATTTTTATGATATCTATCAGCAGTTAAAATTGCATGGCTTTATTTCAAAAAAATTGTGGAGATCTAAAAGTCAACTCAACCAAAAAAACAACGGAACCTACAAATTACTCCCAGAATATTTTGTGTAAATTCTTAGTTTTTGAGTTAGCGTGCTGGCGGATGGACGGACGGGCGGACATGGCTTAATCGACTCAGAATTTGATTCTGATCCGATCCATACCTTTGAAGGTATATCTAGCTCGCTCATTTCGAGGTGTTACAAACGGAGAAGTAACACCTCGAAAACACCTGGAAAAAGGATCAACTTTGATTTGTAACCAACTTAAATATGCTTCCTAATATAGAATCTCGTATAGACAAATATATAAATATAAATAATAACTCGGGGCTTTATTTCTCAAGAAGTCGAAGATTCAGTTGAAAGAGTAACAATACCCCGGGGCTTTATTTCTCATAGAAGTCGTAGTTCAATTCAAAAGAGAAATAAAATCCCGGGGCTTTATGTCTCAATTACTATGAGAAATAAGACCCCAGGGCGTTATTTCTCATTAAACGGGAAATAATACCCCGGGAGCTTTATTTCGCAGGGCCTTAATTCAGGTCACCAAAAATTTGGTATTTTTGGAATGTGTATTCGTGATTATTCCAATAAGAATTCGTCTCTTCCATTAAGGTAATATAAATATAATATAAAAATGATTTGTATTTTTACTTTAAAAATTGAATTGTAAAGTAGTAAAAAACAAGTATGTACCCATATAATTTTGAAATTTTTTTTAAAAGAAAATTTGAGCGTAGATCTTTAAAATTTATAATATTAAGTGCAAAATAATTACTTTACAATTCACAAAATTATTTGTTAAAGTTTGCATCAAAATTAATATTATGATTTAGATATATATGTAGAATCACAAATTCAATAATATTGCACTTTTTTGATTCAATCAAATTTTTTTCTCTTAAAAATTTGTTAAAAATTAGAAATTTGATTGCTGTAAATAAACCGGTTTGAAAATAACCGTTCAATAAAAGGTATATTTACGTATTAAGTGAAATATGTAGAAAATATTTCGCCAGTCCTTAAATTTTATTTTTAATAAAATTTCAAACTTACTTGTAAAACAAACTTACTTATTGTGACTTTTACTGAAAACATAATTTTTATTTTGATATTTTGATGGATCGTATTCGGCGTAATTACCTTCATACAAATACCCATTACATTTTCTAAGGATGTTGATGGGTTCCTACAAATTAAAATGGAACGTATTGGTTAAGAAAATTCATCTTTTAAAATTCGTAACAATGGACTTTCTTTCGCCAAAATCATTTTTTTAATAAATTTTTAATTCCGAACCAAATATTAATATGATTATTAATTTCAGTTATTTACCGATGCACTTAGCTCTAATGTTGTTTAATAAAATAGTTTATAATGCCGATATACTTAAGAACTAATGATATAACTGATTCTACTGATTCTAAAATTTAAACAATAATTTCTCACCTTTTCTGCTGAACTTTGGAAGAACACTGATAAATCTTTGAAGATCCAACGATAAAGATAATTCTACTGTTACTGTTATTTAATAATTCTATTGTTAGTTGTTACGTGTCAATTATATTATTCTTCCTATTTTCCATTTTTAACCGATTTTACTAATAGTTGAGTTTTTAATATTTCTTTTTCTTCATTCTTTCTTTCTTCTTTTTAATAAAATTTGATTTATTAAAAAGAAGAATTAAGATTTATTAAGAAGAAGATTAAATTTTTTTTCTTGCAGGAAAGGTAAATCTTTTAAAAACACGTCAATGATCTTCTAAAGAAACGTCAATCATCCTGTCAATGTAGAAAAAAGTAAAGGAAGTAAAACAGAGTTAACTTTAACACATCCGAAACACAGTGCTGTCTAATCAAATCAAAAATCAGTACAGCAATATCTAATTTCACATTTCAAAATGAAACCTTGCCGCCTGCTGAAAGTCTGAACATTCTGGGCATTAAGCTAAACCAAAAATTGAACTTAAAGAATCAGCGAAATGTTTAGGCTTTCTGTATCGCTGTAAGACCTCCTTTTCGTCTTTAGATTCGTTAACTATCTATAATATTAGTGTTGTAAGACCTTCTTTTCGTCTTCAGATTTGTTAACTATTTAGGGGCAGGAGCCCCTCCAACAACATTGGGATACCTACACAAAGTGCAAAACAGAACAATTCGTTTAATAAACGATCCCATTACTACTCAAATCTGGCTCCCCTAGGTCATGGACGAGTCATTGAAGCACTTACACTATTTTATAGATACTTTATTGGTATAGAAACTTCTTCAGAAGAAATAAAAACATAAATGTCTCTTCTCAAAAATTTCAACCGAGATACAAGAAGGGTTGCACAGGCTAACTCCTACACCTTAAAGATACTCAGATGGCACATCTTCGCATATGGAAATTCCTTTGTAATGCGAACAGCGCGAATATGGAATAGCTTGCCGCCGGAAGTATACCTTAAAATTGGCAATCATAATGTGTACGACATCAATAAATTCAAGAAGAACATCAACATCTTTATTCCAAAAATTCACCTTTATTCCTATTTTCCCATCTCCAAACCAAACAGTACATTGTACCGTAGGTTCTAACCTAATGTTTGGTTTAAAAGTAATGCTAATGTGGGATTTTTACGCACTAAAACCAGCTCACCGTATCTAGTATAATAGGCTAATAACCCTTAATAATAATTAGAACGCTCTTTTCCCTTCTCTCACGGCTCAGGGAAAATCACTATTCATATTATTGATATTTTCTAGCGTATAAAAGTTATATGCAGGGTCCTCAGTAAGTTGTGCAATAGTGTTTTTCAAAAAAAAACCATATCGTAAAAACTAAAAAAATTATACTTTAATATTTCTATGTTACGAGTATAAAGAAAAATTTGCTCATTTATGGTGAAAAACTTCTTAGGACAAGCATGCTACAAAAAAAAATTTATAAAATATACAAAATATTTACAAAATACTAGTTGTACATAATAATAATAAAATTCGTAACAAACTGTGCATACAAGAAAAATCATAATATTATGTCAAACTACATGATAACAAAAAGAACTGTTACAGTATCAGAGCTGTAGTACGCTAGAGTTAGAATAATTAATTATTACTATTTAACTAGCGTCATATACGTTAGTATTTCTTAGTTTATGACTTTTAATCGCTAAATTTTTCCACCTTTTAGGGTTTTACTTGTTAATTTTGGTTTCAATAATTTTTTTTTTTTTTATTCAAATAATTTATCTGGATGCATTTCGGTATTTTAATATACCATCTTCAGCATTTAAAATAATTGCGAATAATCAATTTATTGAGCAAAAAATTGTTTTTATACCCGTATGAACTATGTTCAAGGGTATAATAAATTTGCCATTACGTTTGTGACACCTTAAAGGAGTCGAGCTAGATATAGTGTCAAAGGTATGGATCGGCTCAGAATCGAATTCTGAGTCGATTAAGCCATGTACGTCCGTCCGTCCGTCCGTCCGCACGATAACTCAAAAAATAAAGGAGCTAGGGGGCTGAAATTTTTTTTACGTCACTTTTGCAAAATTGTTAGTTTTGCTATTTAAATCCAACATTTTCGGTCGGCGGGTTCGAGTAGCTGCCATACAACTTCTATCTTTATATAGAAATAACTCAGTATCTATTCAAGCTAGGTTTCTGAAATTTTGCGAATGATGATCAAGTTTTATGGCAACAACTTCTATAAAATTTGGTTGTGCTGGTGCAGCGGGTTCGGGTAGCTGCCATACAACTTCTCCGTTTAAATGAGAATAACTCAGTGTTTATTTAAGCTAGGAACCTGAAATTTAGTAAAGAGGTGTCGAGTTACATGCCAACAACTTTTGTAAAATTTGGTTGGTCTAGAGCAGCCGGTTCAGACTTCTTGCACCTCTTGGAACCTAATGAAGCTAGGCGTCTGAAATTTTGCAAATGATGATCAAGTTTTATGGCAACAACTTTTGTAAAATTTGGTTGTGGTGGTACGGCTGGTTCGGGTAGCTGCCATACAACTTATCCGGTTAAATGAGAATAACTCAGTGTTTATTGAAGCTAGGAATCTGAAATTTAGTAAAGAAGTGTCGAGTTATATGCCAACAACTTTTGTAAAATTTGTTTGGCCTAGAACAGCCGGTTCAGGCTTCTTGCACCTCTTGGAAGTTAATAAAGCTAGGCGTCTGAAATCTTGCAAATGATGATCAAGTTTTATGGCAACAACTTCTACAAAATTTGGTTGTGCTGGTGCGACGGGTTCGGGTAGCTGCCATACAAAATCTCTTTTTAAATGAAAAGAACTCAGTGTCCGTCCGCACGATAACTCAAAAAATAGAGGAGCTAGGAGGCTGAAAATTTTTTTGCGTCACTTTTGTAAAATTGTTAGCTTTGCTATTTAACTCCAGCATTTTCTGTCCCCGGGTTCGGGTAGCTGCCATACAACGTCTTTCTTTAAATAGAAATAACCCAGTGTCTGTTCAATCTAGGTATCTGAAATTTTGCGAATGATGATCAAGTTTTATGGCAACAACTTCTGCAAAATTTGGTTGTGGTGGTGTGACGGGTTCGGGTAGCTGCCATACAAAATCTCTTTTTAAATGAAAGAACTCAGTGTCCGTCCGCACGATAACTCAAAAAATAAAGGAGTTAGGAGGCTGAAATTTTTTTTACGTCACTTTTACAAAATTGTTAGTTTTGCTATTTAACTCCAGCATTTTCGGCCGCCGGGTTCGAGTAGCTGCCATACAACTTCTTTCTTTAAATGGAAATAACCCAGTGTCTGTTCAATCTAGGTATCTGAAATTTTGCAAATGATGATCGAGTTTTATGGCAACAACTTCTGTAAAATTTTGTTGTGATGATATGACGGGTTCGGATAGTTGCCATACAACTTCTCTTTTTAAATGAAAATAACTCAGTGTCTATTGAAGCTAGCTATCTGAAATTTAGTGAAAAAGTGTCGAGTTGCATGCCAAAAACTTTTGTAAAATTTGAATGGTCTAAAGCAGCCGGTTCAGGCTTTTTGCATTTCTTGGAACTTAATGAAGCTAGGCGCAATAGATTCGGGTAGCTATCATACAACTCCACAATTTACATAAATATATCTCTGTAGTTCGATACTAAAACTCTGAATGTTTTTAAAAGATGATCAAGTTTTATAGAAACAGGATATATTACGTTCATACGGGTATCCCAGAGTTGACACAGTCTACTCTACTGCACTCCTCCTCGTTTATTTATACTTTTTTTTTGTTTTCCTAAGAGAGGTGGGAATCTTCCAAAAACACCAAGAATTTCCCCCTTGGTAGTGTCAAATTCTTACTGACTAAACCCACCTCCCCCTTTAGCCAATATAATGGAATGAAACCCTTACCAGCGAACACAGTATATTGACTAGTGAGTAGGGATAGGAAAAGATAGGAAATAGATACGGAAACATTGAATTGGGAGTTGGACTGTAAGGAAACAATGAATCCGCCTATTATGATTACTATTTTGCTAACAGTGACTATAGCCGTTGCAACAGTTGCATCATGTAGTAGTACATAACACCTTAGTACGTGAGGTAATTATTGAAGGCAACCCCCACTGTCACTATAGCGGCTGTTATTATTGGTATTACTATTCTTATTAATATTATTATTATTTCAGAGTCACGGCCATCAGTGGATTAGAACGTGCAGCAGTATATAACACCTTACCTGCATTGCATAACCAAAGATAGCTCCACTGTAGCAGCTATTATTATTACTATTATTATTATTACTATTATTATTACTATTATTATTATTATTACTATTATTATTATTACTATTATTATTATTACTATTATTATTATTACTATCATTATTATTACTATTATTATTACTATCATTATTATTACTATTATTATTATTACTATCATTATTATTACTATCATTATTATTACTATCATTATTATTACTATTATTATTATTACTATTATTATTATTACTATTATTATTATTACTATCAGTATTATTACTATTATTATTACTATTATTATTATTACTATCATGATTATTACTATCATTATTATTACTATCATATTATTACTATCATTATTATTAATATCATTATTATTACTATCATTATTATTACTATCATTATTATTACTATCATTATTATTACTATCGTTATTATTACTATCATTATTATTACTATCATTATTATTACTATCATTATTATTACTATCACTATTATTACTATCATTATTATTACTATCATTATTATTACTATCATTATCATTACTATCATTATTATTACTATCATTATTATTACTATCATTATTATTATTTTTATTTATTTTTAAGCTCATTAGATTGTACAATTTATTACAAATGTTTCACTTAGATATAGATATGTTATATATATCTTTACTGCAGTTAACATGAAATTTTGTTTGAGTGAGAATTATTTGTCAACATTTATTTTAAAGGAAATGGGAAAACCTTTTTTGAAATATTTTTCTTTTTTTTTTTTTTTATAAAACTTAAGTTAGCTTAAACGAAAAACTTCAAACTAAACTAGCCTAACTGATTATTTACATTTCAATTTTTAATTAAGGGATTATTTGAAGTAATTAATTCCGACTAGCAATTTTCGGTTAAATACAAAAATTTTTCTATAACAGTATTAATGCTGGCTTTGTTATGCAGCTTATTGGTTGGAAACCACCTGGGAAGCTTAAACACTAGTTTTAAAAGTTTATTTTGTGCAATTTGTAATTTTTCAGTGTAAGGTGCAGCACAGTAACTCCAGACTGGTGCTGCGTATAGAATTATTGGCTGAAAAATTGTTTTAATCAGAAATAGCTTATTTTCTGTTGACAAGGTTGATTTTCTATTAATAAAAGGACACAATATACGAATGCATTTATGTACTTTATCAAGAGTTATCGAAGTGTGCTTCTGAAAGATTAACCTTTTATCAAAAGTAACACCAAGGTATCTTATACTGTCAGACCATTTTTTTTCAGCATTATCTAATTTTAGGAAAAGAGATGGCACGAGAGAGGCTTTTCTTTTTTTAGTAAAATAGATGGATACTGTTTTCAAAACATTAATTTGAATTTTCCATTTCGAAAAGTATTCAGATAGAATATCCAGCGAATTTTGTAAATTCCTTAAGATAGCATTGGGATTAGTACCAGCGAAATAAATGTCCGTGTCAACTGCAAATATTGAAATTTTTGTGTGACTTAATTTCGGGATATCTGCTATGTAAATGTTGTACAACATTGGTCCTAGTGCGGAGCCTTGTGGGAGTCCTGCTTTCATTTCATATCGATTAGAATTCGTATTATTTAGCATTACTCGAAATACTCTTCCATGTAGGAAATTTTGTATAATTTTTATTAAGTAAATTGGAAAATTATTAAGTTCCAATTTATGAAGCAGACCAGAGTGCCAAACAGTATCGAATGCTGAATTTATGTCCAGCGCTACTAGACCAGTAGAGTAACGTTCTTGTAAGTTGGATTTGACAAAATTTTTAACACGTAACAAAGGATGAATAGTGCTATGATTTTGTCTAAATCCCAACTGCTCATTTGGAAAAATTTGTTTAGCTGAAACCATCTTATCCAGTTTAATTTTTATTAGTTTTTCAAAAATTTTTGGGAAACTTTTCTATGCAGTTTCTGATTGGCCGAAAGCTGTTTATTTCCTCTATTGGTTTTCCTGGCTTTGGAATCGGAATAACAATTATTTATTATTTACTATCGGGATTATTTATTATTTTTATTTATTAATATTATTTATTATTATTATTTATTATTATTATTTATTATTATTATTTATTATTATTATTTATTATTATTATTTATTATTATTTATTATTATTATTTATTATTATTTTTTATTTATTATTATTATTTATTATTATTAATATTATTATTATTTATTATTATTAATATTATTATTATTATTGTTATTATTTAATATTATTATAAGTATTTATTATTATTATTATTTATTATTATTTATTATTTATAATTTGTTATTTATTATTTATGATTTATGATTTATTATTTATTATTTTTAATAATTATGTATTATTTATTCTTTATT